>PKRV01000430.1:1084548-1100613 GCA_003709505.1 Hyphantria cunea | reverse complement strand
ATATATATATATAGTGTTGTCTACCGCCGCCCATGATATCTGCGATGTCCGATATACATGCGGCTAAAAGCTAGTGTTGTTTTATAAAATGAGAAGCTTACAAAATTACACCGTCGCAGATACAATAAGTAACAACACCACCCTTGAATACCTTATTCAGGTGGATGAGTTGAGGACCTGGTGATTTGTAGCACAGGCATTCCATGCTTATCAAAAACACCAGTTTTTCACATGTCTATACTAAACTGTGTAAAATAACCAGCTTTAAGTATAACAGCGAGGAGAAATAAATTATTTTTTATTATACTGGAGAGATACGAGTATGTACTCTCCCCTCTCCCCGAATCGCGCGCAAGCGGGGGAGGTGTTCAGTGAAAGTATTGTCTAACACCGGTTTTCTGTGAGTTCTTTTCAAAGTATAATGACATAACCCCACTAGTACAAAAATGAGCAACGCAATCCTTTTAGCCGGTACCATGTATTCTACTCTAATTATACGCATTCGCGTTTGTGCTGGAGCAAATGTAAACCCCATTTAGTATTAAAGCGGCTGTTTCGTCGCCCGCTTTAATTACAAGCAAACTTGATGGAAATTATTCAGTTTTTAATTATAATACTGGATTAAGGAAATATTTGCTTGTGGGAAATGTGCCTGGATAACCTAAAATGTGGTTCAAAGTCGAGAAAAAAAACTTAAGAATTCTTGATCTTGTTTATTTATATGTTTTTATGTATCATATATACAGCTTAGTGTATTGCTGCCCTTTGAATTACCATTACAGAATTTGATGCCTGTCTACAGCAGCTCTAACCCAGAAAGGATTTCTGATAGCAGCATTCACTCGATGAAAAGTGACGAACGAATTGCTACCTCAGCTTGTCTGCGAGACCGTACTATCACTCTTTGTGGTCCTCTAAGAGCTTATTTTAAAATCAATTCTCTCAGATAGAGCAAAACCTCAATAGTGCTGAAATTACTCAAAGTAATTAATCATTCGGTTATAATAGATTTTTTTCTCCAGTTTTATGAATTCATTGCTTCATTTTCTCTTTTTGCCCGCTGCAGTGTTCTTACTTAACCACAAAACTTCAATAAACGATTTCATTACAAGAAATTAAATGCGTATTATTCATAAACCTTTATGAAATAGCTTTTGCTTATAAAATATTCCATTTACTGGGCCCAAGAGTGATATTTGGAGCGTAGCAAAAAAGCAGGCTCTGTAATGTTTCATTCTGTGTAATTCAAACTATCGGGTATCAAATTCAGCCAAAATTAGAAGAATATTAGATGTTATTCTACTTGGAAAAAGAATTTTCCTGTAGTATTATAACAAAGCGAAGTTAATAGGCTTAGTTTTCTAGAACTACTATCTAGGTATGTGCACGGCTAGTTATCAGATCCGATATATGATATGATATTATCTCACGATACAAAACTATATGCTGTGATAGTTTAATTTAAACTGGATAAAAGAATTGTTAAGACCTTCATAATGGATTGTCTCTAGCATACTATTGAAATCAAATTGTGAAAAAACAAAAGGGAAACTAATACAGATGACATCATAAGGGAATTTAAACATCAAACTAGCTAAATATAACTTATGTGCTTTGATGTTGTGACATAACGTCTGGTGGACATTTTTAATGCATTTTATATTTCAAAACACCGATTTGGGGATCGAGTTTACTTCGTCCTACTTCTTGAAGGTCCCAATTCATATTAGACACACATTTCATAAAACTATTTTGGAAAATATGAACTGTTCACTGTTACTTGAATCTTTTGTAAATTGAATATAGATTTTATATCTGGTTTCATGTCGTTGAATTTTCCATTTAGTGAATTTGACTAAGCCGTAGGTCCGATTACAAAGAATTGTATTTTGAACACATTTATATCTACTGTTTTGATGTAATTTACCAATGATACGTTAAATAGATTTTGACTAGTTTAAAATCAGACGGTATGAGATAAATAAAGTTAAAATAAAAAACAAAGTTTCTATTTAACAGTACTATAAAGTAAAAATGTAAGTTGCAAGTTTAATAAAATAAAACTTATTTCGTTCTTTTTGTATTTTTTATTGAAAAATTTGTATATTTAATATTTCTAAACTGTCTTTTAATGTTCAATTGTTTAGGTCTTCTACATGTATAACGAATTATGATGCTAGGTTACATTTAAATTTACCGAGTACAATTTTATTTCTGAACTACAGTTTCTATGAAAGCACAAAGGATATAAACTTAAAATGCGTACAGTAGAAACACTTAATCTAATAGAAGCACTCTTGATGGTTCCTACTTTGGCAAGCAATGGCAGTTTGTTAGGCCAAGCGCGCCAAAAGTTTATTTATGTAAGCGAACTATAAAACAGAAATAAAATAAATAAATGTTCCAGATACATGAAAAATTTATCGTGTTGTTTTTTTTCCTTTACTTGTTGTAATGAAATGTGTATTTTTACGGTGTGTCCAACTAGTTTTAGATCTGATAAGGTTCCTTCTTCAAAGTCTTTTAGCTGTAAAAGCCGACATGTAAAAATGACTGTAAAAGATTTACTAATAAAAATGAAATGTAATTAGTAAGTTAATATTTTTTATTTTTTTTCTCTAGTATGTAGGATAGGATAGGTAGATTTTAGGAGACCCAGTAATGCAGAAGCATGTAACTAAGCCGCCTTAGTTTGGGTCACTATGATGCGTTGTGGCAAAAGCAGTTGAGACACTTCGGTTAGCCTTCTATTTCAGTACTCTACTAAGTTGTATCTTTCATTGACATTACGTTTACAGTGAGGTCTTCTTTTCAAATAGATATTTGTAATTTTAACAAATTTATCTATCTTACATCTCTAAGCGAGCATTTTTTTTATATTTCTTTAGGTATACAAACAACAACGCAATACAAGGGTATAAGGACAAATTACATAAAAATATAGATAATTGTGCCATCAGCGACATTTACCACATAGTAGTGATGTAATATTAATAAAGGCTTAACACTTTTGAGAACATTATATACAACATACATTAGTGATAAAAAATGTGGAACGCTTCATGATTTTGCGTGTCATTCTTGCGCAGGGGTCATGTTAATTTTTTTGTATGTTGAGCCTGACGAAGTGACTCTACTCTGCTTGTTGGAAAACATAAGCAATTTCCAAAAGTGGCGGTCATTGCGAATGTAGACAATGCAATAATACAGCATGGTGACCCACACCATGATAATGCTAGTGATGTTAATGCATCGTCGGGCCTCCGGTCTCGCACTCACCAATGAAATACAACAGCATGTATGCTATCATTTTAGGTTTATTTTCTGTGCGTGGGTAGTACCGCCCAGGTCAAGTCGGCCCGTTCGTGCTGGAATTTAACGTGACTTTGCCACTCTAAATCTATATATATATATATATATTATCAATTTCAGAAACGACTTCAACGATTTTCATGACATTTAGTATACAAGGGGTTACGAGGATGTAGCTAGAATTCATTTTTAGAAAAATTACCAAAATAAATCCGTGCAAAGTTTGGTCATCCAGGTACTGTAAGTAATTAATGGTAATTTGTTTTTTTTCTAGGTCTGTTTCGGTGTCTTTTGAAGAAATATGGATCAATAGTAAGGTTAGTATATTTACTGCTGTATTTCTCTATTAGTTTTCAATGTCATAGAATGTTGTCATCTCTAAACAATTATTAATAAAATATCACCTAAGTTTCGACATGTCAGCGGCAAGCTTCCGAACGATCTATTTAAACTTCGTAAGTAGCCCAAAAATAGATCTTATGTTATGAAACAAGAAAAAGTAGATTATTATGTAATGAAACAAGAAAAAGTAGATCACTTTTCTTGTTAGCTATTTATGAAAATATCTCAGAGCTTGTGTATTGTAGATTATTGTCTGTCTGATATACTTTGTTTGTAGAAATTAGATTGTAGACTTTGTGTTTTGTACTGAGAATAACCTCATTATAAACAATATTTGACAGTTATTTATTAGATATAGGTTTTAAATTAGTAATAGGAGGTTTTGGCATATTACAACATTTTTTTGAAACAATTTAGTTCTGGGAACAAAGTCCAGGACTAGTCTTTCACTGTCATGTGTGTTGCGTGTGAATATGTCTTATGCCTTCTTAAATAAACTAGAATTGGTTTTTACAAATATACTAACTCCAAAAATGTACATACAGGGCAAAGGTAATATTTCTAATTTTGTAAAATAAGTTTTGCAAGACCCGTAAAGAGGAACGCCTATCATAGCTTGAATACACCCCTTCTGTTATAAAAACACCCGAGTAGCATCCTTCGAATTTCCCCATAGCAACAGACTATATCTCAACACAGAACCAACGTAACCATGATAAGCGAGAAGTACTGTCTGTTAAGTAGAGTTTCTTCTTAATCGTTACATAAACAAAACTATCAACTCTTCCAATTGCAATGTTTGTCTAATATTAAGCTTATAAACCTAACGCATTCCGATTCTTTGGTCGCATTATCTCCATATATTATTTCTCCGAGATTCAGTATCGAGTTTTGTGTTTAGAATTGTATAAAATTCGTATTAGAAATAATTAAATTTAAGTTATTATTATTTAACAATTCTAAAATTCTGAATTCTTCAGAATGTTGACTTATTTAGAGAGACCTAAAAAGTCAATATTTTAACAATTCATTTGGATTAGTACTATAACTATGTAAGCATTAAAAATATATATGTATATCTTAAATCTCATTCCGTGACCGAACTCGTAAAACACCAGCACCATTAGCAGATTTCACTTATTTAAAGAGTTTCCTTAAAAGGCTGCAACTGAGAGGTTCTTTAGATAATCACTCTCAGCTTTGTGTTAAGTTTATATTTGAGAAAATCTCGCTGCGGTGTGACTTGCTTTCCTTGGATTCTTATAAAGCTTTTAAATCGAGTGTTAATTCGGATGTATTAAGTATTATAATATGAAATTGTTGTTTCAAAAGGTTGTAATTTTTTTAAGAGTATTCATAATAATACTAATACCTTCATACAGGTAAGATAACTAAGTAAGGTTACTATAATTGTAATATATAAACTTACCTGCGGAGGAACGGGTTCATGTCCCTCCAATACAACGGGAGGATCCTCCGACCAGGCGAGGTGATCATGCCTGGCGGGCCACTGCCCAACGGTTGATGTTGGGAAATTGTATGTATATTAATCGGCGCAAGAACTTCTATTGCGCGATTTAGGATAAGTAGTTTCTTAGTTTCCTTCGTTACTCCGTAGTTCGACGTATTTTCGGTAGATGACGCTGTAGTGTATTTCTTGTTGTTACATTGTATGTGGAAGTCGCCATATTACACATTTCTCAATGCATTGTTATATAAATGTATACATATTATTATATCAGCTGATCCATTCAACTTCGTCTAAGTCTTATTCCAATCACGCTCGGCTCCTATTAGTCTAAGCATGATTTTAACTATCATATTGATGGAATTGTCATCGATGATTGAAGCAGTACGTAACGCTTTTATAAAGTGGTAAAGAAGAAGTATATGGTCGTAGATATGTTACTAAAGAGCACTCTCAATGTTATTGTACTACGTCAAAGTGGAAAACAGTGTTAACCATATAGTTTTACAAATGTTGTGCCAATAATCAGTTTGCGTGACTTGAGGCGTAGTGAGCCGTGCATCACGCTCTTTCGCACTCGTAAGGATCGTTATCTTTGTTTCTGTCACGCATAGTTCAAATGATTGAAAAATGAATTGTACAATTTGCAACAACAAAAAAATTTTTGCTCCTGCTTTAATGCAATCGATGTTAAAAAGAATACCATAACAGAAGCGTATGTATTATTCCAGCTGCTTTTAAAGATGGGCAAGCACAATTAAAAGGCAATTTTAAGTGAAATCAGAGTAATAGATGACACTCCAGCACGAAGTCTTCCTATGGGGATAACAGAGAGTCAAATATAAGGAAACCAGTCATTTGCAGATAGTGTTTTGTTAGAAAATAACAAGTTTGAACAACAGATGTGACAAATAACTTAAACCTTAGTACTGTCATTGGTTAAACAAATTTTACAAAATGCAGATGCAATGCAAGAGGACATAGATAGGAGGATTGGATGGAGCCTTGAAAATAATTTTTATATTTAGTAGCAAGCAACGCCGCGGGGTAAAACTAGTCGTACCGACTCAGAAAACTTTGTGGACTTATGCACAACACTTTGTTGAAGATCATGTCAGGTTTAAATGCATAGTTTATGATTCTATAAAGGACATACAGACAAACATTAATTTATATAAAATGTATATATATCCAAGTGCTCTGTACTATCTTATAGCCGATCGCGTAATCCTACTCAGTACCTGTACCAAAAGGCGGGATTGCCATTACAGCGGAGAAATGAGATCAGGGACTTAGGCGTTCGTTTTAGTACAGACTTAAGATTTACTAAACACAATCATGATGGATGTAAAAAATGAAATCGTAATGTGCATTTTGCGTACCTCAAAAAAAACCTTCTTTTGAGGTACGCAAATCGTTTTAGAAATATCACAGATTAGGGAGCGTTATACGAATCACCAGTGAAAAAATACCTCGAATGCAATTCGGTCTCCATCCGAAAATAAACATAAATTGATGCAAGCTTTATGGTGTGTACCCAGTATACCCATAGTTGTATTCTATATTATTTGTTTTGGGCATGGTGGGATAATAGAAAAACTATATTATTTATTAATATAGTTTTTTTGAAAATTTAAATAAAATACCTCTTTCATCTTGTACAACTAGTTACCAAAGTAAATATAAATGTGAGGTTGCGGTATTTAACAGGAACTATAAGGTTCATCTCGCGAACCGGCGCCGGCGTTCATAGCCCAGTTGCACTCGGTGATTAGAAACAATCACCGAGGGTAAGGACGGTGCGGTCAGTACCTGGATGGGTGACCGCTAGTGGAATGTTACCATGAACGTCTCCACGTTAAGCAGTCGGTCCCGGTTGTTATCGTACGATAACAGTTGTGAAGCTTAGTTGGAGGCCTTCGGGTGGCTTAAAAACATCCAACGGCAAGATTTACGTAGCCACAACGTATTCTTGCCAGTCCCAAACCCGCACTTGGCCAGCGTGGGGACGTATAGTCTTAACCCTCTATTGAGAGGAGACCCGAGCCCTCTGTTTCAAGGAAAAAGTGTTGTTAAATTAGATATTCAACAACTAATTATGAGTAAACATTGTAAAAAATAATTTCGGAAGTTTCCTTTCATGTTTAAAGCGCATGTTTTTCGTGGCTTCCTTCCACGGGCCTTGCCATCCCTTGTATACATATTACGAGACCTTCATTGTTTAGACATTCAAGAATAAAATATTACCTGGTCCGTAGCAGCTGGCATTTTATATGTATGAATGGACATGTTGGAATAAAAAAAAACTGTTGAAATTGTGTCTGCTGTTTTCCATCTAAATTTTGTGGGCAAAAGCGTAAATACGTTAATAAATCTTGGAAAGTAATTTTAACCATGTTTTGACAAGCAGTTGGGGTTTCCGAATCTCAGTTGTCTGCAATACTGTGCAGTGGAGTTCTGAGTCTGGGTGTTCTTTGTGCCCTTTTCATGTATGTTTGTAAAGTCTCCTGTGACACGGAGTGTATATTCTAAATGCGGGAGTTTAGTCTTTTTCAATAAAAAATGATTGGTTACACTGGTCTGCATCTGGTAAATTATTTGAAACTTCTTCATTTCAAAAAATGATATATGTCATCAAATAAATTTGGATAAATATGAAGTATTTTAAAGAAACAAATATTAAGTAGATCCAGATTTTCAAATACTACGTGACTGAATTAAATGAATGATGATATCTTGATCATTAATGTTAATGATATTTTTTTGGTATAGTCGGGTTCTTTAACTTTATTTGTCAAGCAACTTGATCCTCCTTAGTCATTGATCCAAAGTGAATTTCAACTCATTACACAACATCAGAATTAAATTTTTGAGGGGTAAACATCTAATCCAATAATAAATTACACTAATTCACAAATGTAATTGTTAATTACGAAGATACTGTAGCTTACTTACTTACGTACGTGTGAAGGTGCTGTACTTTACTTAGGCACATGTGCAAACAGCCCTAAAAGTCCCAATTATTTTTAACAATACGACAATGTGAGTTAACACGAGTACAAAAGTAAGGCAGTATAAATACTCATATGGTGAGCTTGTTTTCAAGAATATGAGCTTAACTTTATAAGTCATATTCTAGTCTGGGTTGTATGTTGACATAGTATCATTAATTAGGGCAAACTATTCAGCCATAACGTAGAAATACCCATTAGAACAGTCTACAGCAGGTATCATTGCCTAACAGACTAAATGATTTGATTAAAAGCTACGATATTATGTTTCATTTTTTGGTTTATGAGTCCAAAGTGACGTTACTCTGCCTGATGGAAAGTATGAGCAGAATCCAAGAGTAGTGGCAATCACACTCATTACAAACACAGACAATGCAGTGAATAACACTATGGTAACCTGTTGAAATGATTCTGCATCTTTGGGTTTCCGTCTCACACTTACTAGCGAAACACGTGTTATAAGTAACGGTATCCAGCCTCGTGTAAAGTATATTATAATCTGAATAATCAAGATAATGGTTGATTCATATTAAATGATATTAATATCTTGGCGCCTTCCACTTGTCAGCTTCCAGCGCTATTTACAAATATTGATATGACATCTGTACTCATTTTATACAATGATCCTTCCGGCGTAATAAATTTTTTATGTTTCACATTCCTGTAGTATAAAATAATAATTGTATGTCAATAATATTTAGAATAATTATAATAAACAATGTTTAATATTATCTGCAAGTTTGTGAATTTAGTATTGAATTGGGTTCGGTGTCAGATTTTATTAAATGTCGTCGGTTGGAGTAATGCGCGGTCTTTTATATTCTAGCCGTTTTACTTGATCTGCATTGAAAAATAAACGCTGTTATTTTATGTTGGTCTTCTGTGAAAGGGGAACCGGCCCGTTTATGCTGAATGCAGTGTGGTTTCAATACCTTGAGATGTCTTAATTAGTTCACCCATAATCATATGACTAACCTATTGGCGTTAATGAGTGACTAACTGGTAAGAAAGAGATAGTGAATTCTATTTCTACCCAAGACATGTAATTGTATAAACCCAAAAATAAATGTTGATATCATTGAGATAAAATACATTAAAATATAACTTTATTTTATTAACACACACGCCCCAAACTAGGTGGAGCCCGTACAAAAGTAACCAGACTTCAGTGGTTTAAGTGGTCACCACGCCGTTACAGGTTAAAATCCCACTTTTAACAAAACTCTGTGTGATCCATAAATTGTTGTTCTGAGTTTGGGTATTCTTTGTGTCCGTTTCATATATATTTGTGAAGTCCCCCGCGATATTGGATGTATATTCCCAATGCGGAAGTTGCCCTTTAAAAAATCAAAGAGAAATAAATAACAATATATAAATAATAAATACGTCTATGTTGAAGATAAATTACATTGAAATACAGAACAAATATTGATAGTAATACATGTCGTTGTCTTCAAGAAGTACATGTTTTCTCACAATAAGATGAAATAACAAGGAAAAGTATTGTAAATAAAAATCGTAAAGAGAAATGGCACTTTACGTAAGTACCTACACAACAACTTTGAAGAGAGCAGTTTGACAAGAATTTCAATTAGATCAGATTGTTTATAAAAAGGGCTATGAAAATTTAAGGGCATATAAGAATTAATTTTTTGAGCTTACTCAGTAATAATAATTACATACGTATAACTAATGAGCTCAACTTTATAAGTCACATTCCTCCCGTTATTTTAAAGTATTTCGTGACATAAATACTTATGATTCTTCAGTATTTTTTTCTATTTGACTGCCTCGGCGGCGGCGCTTTGGTAGCGTTTAAAACAGCTGTTTATTTGATGTGTTCCATTCTAGAATCTATGATCTGCAAATTTGTTTCGGAGTTTGGGTGTTGAGCTGTCACAGTACAAGTTCTGCTTAGCTTAAAGCTACATGACGTTGCGTGTTATATTTCTGAAATATTATTCGTTATTTATATTTTTTTTTGCTATAAACACAGAATTAGAATCCTAATATATACCGTGGGAGAGCCACGCTTCGGCACAAATGGGCCGGCTCGACCAGAGTGATACCACGGCCTCACAGAAAACCGGTGTGAAACAGCGCTTACGCTGTGTTTCATCGAGTGAGTGAGGATACCGGAGGCCCATACCCCAATCCAACGCCCCCTCACCATCCCCCTTCCCCCCAGGCCGCCATAGTGTGGGTCACCATGCTGCATTGTTCTTTTTTGCATTGAGGATGGTGACCACCACTCTTGGATTCTGCTCATGCTTTCCATCAGGCAGAGCAGAGTCATATTGGCAGCTTAAATATAAAACAAAAAAAAAACTAATAAAGTAATAAACTTATATACTACACTAAAAAGATGCTATGAATAGGTGATGAAGAGACAGAATTTGTTGACAGTTGTATGTAAAGGTTTTTTTATCAATCAAAAGTTCTACTGGCTAAATTCATTCACTTGGTTTTGATAGGGATCATGATGGGCGGATAAATTACAAGCCTATGAAGGATTTCTGATTTGCAAATCATTCAACTTCGGGTCAATTACTCATTATCTCTTGATATTTCTCCCGTAACACCATCATCTTAAAAAGAAGGTGTCAAAACCTTTTTAGATTAAAGGTTTTGGCTCGTTATACCACGTCCGCCAAATGGATCAGTATAGGATTTCTGTCCAGTTATTTACAAAGCTTTTTTGGTACATGTGCAACAAAATAGATGAGACTGATATTGTTTAAAACAAAGTTTTTACTACCTAAACACATTTCTCAGTTTCTGAAAGAAAATTTACATCCGGAATTGGAGACTTCGGCGTAACTTGTCTTGAATAATATTGTCGTTAAGTTTTCATAGTATAAAACACAGAGTATTAGGCGAAATAGAACAATGAGATTCATAACTCTGCAGAAAGAAATAAAAAGGGATTCCTTTTTTATTTGTTATACATTGTTGTACATTATGTAATGCAGTAAACCTCTAGCGTGAAATTGTCGGTTTTTGAAAACTTTAGGATCAATTGTGTGTGAACGAAGCCGAAGGTCCGTGGGATTAAAATTTCTGGAATACCTTTACCCGTAAAGGTAGCGTTGAAATTGGTTTCTTTAAGGAAATGAAAAAAAAAAACAAAAAGTCTAAAGAACATTTAAAATGTTACTTCATATACTTGGTTTTTGTGGTATACTTCATGGTTTCAAAAGGCGGGATTCCTACACTAAATATCGGAAATAAACTCAATTTGTGTCAAAATCAAATCCGCGTAGTGGCGCTTTAAGAGCACGAACGATGAAGGATTATACAGACTGTCATCACCCTTGTTCATCCCGTGGGTGTCGTAAGAGCCGACTCAGGGAGCAAATCACACAACACAATAACACTGGAAAGAAAAGGAAAACTTGGAATAAAATATATGCCAAATGATCTTGACAAAGTGGAATATTAGACCACAACCACCTTTTTTTAAAAAAAAGCCTATTGTCATCAGTAAACTGTTAAAAACTACTGATGTTGATTAAGCTCAGTGTATAAACTGACAGAAATCTATATAAAAAACAATGAATCGCCGAAATGTATGTACGCGCATAACTTCCGATCTACTACACTAAATTGAGTGTGTTCGTTATCGCTCGTTGGGACAAGGTTTGTATAGAAGAAAATTAAAAGACAACTGGAGCAGTTTTTTTGTCTGCGACTGTATACACTACTAAAAGATAAGTATGGCGAATATAAGTTCGCCGGATCAGCTAGTAATAAATTAATTTTGAACTAAAGGAACCGACAGTAAGATCTCCAGAAAATCTAAATGAGATTAGTAAAATACAGCTATTCATACCAATACCATAAATTCAAAATTAACTCTGTATATTTATCTATTACACTTACGCGGCTAAGTAGATTTAATAAAGTTTACCCTGGAGATACTTTGATTCATAAAAACGAACATCGGCTGCTCTTTACCGCTATAACTGACCTATATGTGGGCGGCAAAAGTTAGTGTACATTTATAAATGAACTAGTTCTTAGGCCCGCGGCTCCACCCACGTAGATGTCGATTATCGCGGCAAATAGTATCCTATGTGTTATTCTGATGTATTAGTTATATTACTTTAAAGTTTCGTTCAAATCCGTTCAGTAGTTTTTACGTGAAGGAGGAACAAACATCAAACCATACAAACTTTCGCGTTTATAACATTAATAGAGTAAGTAGTTTATTTTTATGTTACCTGTCTTAAATGTTCCACCCAGCACAATATCATTTTAAACACGTGATGAATTATTTTTAAAAAATCCGACTGCGTATTTGTTTAACTTGTTTTTTTTAAACTTTGATGTACCCAGTGTCACTTTCGCGGCTAAGACGAAAAACAATACGTCAAGCCGTTGAGGTTATAGGGCATGCTAAAGAAATATTCATACATACATGAATATATAACATACGTACATAAACTCGAAAAACATAAACCACTTTCTTTCGCTGTCAGTTATAAATTAGCTTAGAAGCTTTTAACTCTACATATATATTCCTCGTTAATCTTTTGTTATACAATTTATACTCTGGAAATATTTTTCAAAAGCCTCAAAATTTAGTCGACAGTATATTGATGGCTATAACGAAAAAAGGTTCAATTATTGGAATCTGGTTTTTTATATATAGGCGTTGAAAAATGCTTGAGATTAAGCTCGAGTAAAAGGCCTCACGAATTCTTCCACGCCTTGTGCCTGGAATACCTTACGCCGTTCCAATCGATGAATATAATATTTTTGAGCATTTCTTTCTGAATTTATCTCATGTTTTAACCAATTACGGCGAAGCCAAAAGGTAATTTTATGGAAATCTATTGCATTCGTATGTTCTATTGTAGCAACTTAACTACTGAGCCGATTTTAATAAATGAAGCGTCAATTGATTTACAATAATGGCCTAGGTGTATGAGCCTATATAAATTTTTCTCGACAATTTTGACTTTGTCGGATTAAAGGTTTACAAACTTCTTTCTTTTTTTATGTGCAAGCTGCCAAAAAGATTCTGCCCTGCCTGATGGAAAGCATGAGCAAAATCTAAGAGTGGTGGTCACCATCCTCAATGCGAAAAAGAACAATGCAGCATGGTGACTCACACTATAGCAGCCTGGTGAGATGCTTTTTCACGCCCCGCTTTAAGGACCCGGGAAACACGTGCGCTGGTACTGAGTTCCCGAGTTCCAAGTTTTGACCGCTCGGCACGGGAAGGAAGCACCGAAGCGATGATTACGAGAACGTATGTCTTCTACTTTATAGCGGTGACTTCCAAGGCCGGCACGTGTTGTTCTGTAGAGGAAGGGAGAGGAGGGTATCATACTCTCCATGGTAAAGCCGATAGAGGACTGCCAAGGAGGCGATATCTCTAGGCAACTGCAGAGGCTCAAGGGTCTCGGTAGCTTCGGGACTATCGAGAATACGGATTGCTCGACGCTGCAACCGGTCGAGAGCGTCAAACAGATACTGTGCGGCACCATTGCAAAGGTGAGAACAATACTCCACGCACGAGTGAACCTGGGTCTTGTAAAGAAGACACACATGCTCGGGCGAGAAGAACCGTCTCACCCTGATTAACACACCTAGCTTCCGCGAGGCCTCTTTAGTGACACTCAACGTTTTCGCGTGGGTCGAGGTTTCTGCAGAAATCCATGCCCAGGGTAGCGAGCCTACCTTGTAATGGCATTTGAGTGCACTGAAAAGTGGGAAGGGGAAGGAATGGGGACTTTTTGGCTGAGAACGCGCACACTTGTGTTTTCTGGGCGTTAAACTCGACCAGATTCTTACAGTCCCATTGAAATATGCCTCCCAGAACATGGCCAAGTTGAGCGAAAAGTTTTTGTTGTCTTCCGTCAACGTCTGCTGGTTTGTCAGAAGGCTGTCCAAAATATTGCCCATGAACTGTGCTGCCGTCTGCATAACAATTAATGTGTTGTGTGAACAGTGTAGGCGACAGACTTGAGGTACTTCGGCGTTAATCCGCAGATAGTTGGAGGCTGCACCGTCGCAAAGGACTCTGATGCGTCGCTGGTGAAGATCTTTTTGTGAGATAATGCTATTAATTTACCATTCATTTGCGCCCGCTAAATTAGTAAAAATGGAACTTTTTCGCAAAATTGATTGGTTTGTGACCAACTTCGAACCTGAGACCTCAAGCACGGTATTCGCATATGCTACCACTTCTCTATCGAGAAATAGATTCGTAATAACAGCCTGAGCGGCAAAAGCTTTGTAATTTTTTAAAGATAGTATAGGTATTTTAGTTTAGTTTTTGAACTTTTTCTAGTTTATTATTATATTTTGTATTGATTTTACATGAAGGTTTTGTAGTGGTAATATAGATGTATTTATTGAGGCATAAACGATGACTTAAAGACTGGGTTTTAATTGTAACATTTACTAAAAGTCACATGGATGTCAAATTAAAAGTCATGTTTTAAATTTTACGTTCTGAGATTTTGTACGGGAGATCGTTTTTTGTTTTTGCGAAAGATGGTCCCCATTTCATGTCATCCACATTTTTTATATTTTTTATCATTAATTCCATCACGACGAAGACTTGAAGACTTGGAAGACTTAGAATTGAAGACATTAAGTACTTGACATTGGCAGAAATAGCTGATCCGGCTGGTTGCCATATCATCATCAAAAGAAGAAAGAGATTTTGTACGTTAATAGATCAAAACAGTTAGTATTCTCCTTCATTTTGAAGTCATTTATTTTTTATTTTTTGTTTTATAGCATAAGCTTTCAATAATATAACACATTACGACTGCCTCGGTGGTGCAGTGGTAGTATATGCTACTTCTGTACTTCTATCGAGTTGGATTCCCAGGTTCGTCTAAATGTTTGTATAATTTGCAAATATTTGTTTCGGAGTGTGGGTGATTTCTATGTGTAGCCTGAATGTACTTACAAAACATATATAATATTATATTAATTAATCTAGCTGTCATAATAAGAGTTCTGCTTACTTTAAAGCTAAATGGTGTTGTGTCAGATGTCCGAAGTATTTAATTATTGATTTAAATTCCGTTCCTTGCGGTTTGTTTAAGATTTACTGTGGGAGAGCCATGCTCCGGCACGAATGGGCCGGCTCGACCGGAGTGAATCACAACCTCACAGAAAAACAGTGTGAATAAGCGCTTGCGCTGTGTTTTACGAGTGAGTGAGGATACCGGAGGACCATAATCCATCCTCTCCCCGCATCCTCCAAAGGCTGACAACGCACTTGTGATGCCTTTGGTGCTGTGGGTGTCCATGGGCGGCGGTTATCGCTTACCATCAGGCGAAACGTCTGCTCGTTTGCCCGATATTCCACAAAAAAGGAGTTTCGTACGAACAATTCTCCTCACTTTCAATATTTAAGTTAATACTTTTACCATAAACAGCACCCAAAAAAAATCAACAACAGAACGGATAAATATGGAAAAAAAGACTCATAGTTTGTTCCACATTTCCATCCGATAAGAAACTTAAAATACGCACGGCATCATGATATTATCCCGTAAAGCGGTTATTCTTCACTGTATCTTATTTCAAGTACAAGTTAAAACCCACTGCTGCGGATTTCGCCCCGAGCCTCTGGGTATTTCACAAGGAGAATATTGAGCCAAGAGAGACCGGCGTGTCTTACAACTAATGCGTTCCTATTTACTATGTATTTTTTATACTGCCTTAGGTTATTGGATTTTTGTTTATACTTCTCATGGAGTTTTGTTCAGTTGATAGTGTCTTTGAAACAGATTGTAATACTAAGTTTGGCTCAAAAATCCTTGTTGTACAGTACTCTAAAGTGGCGATGAGACGAATAATAGTAAAAAAAATGTTTACGACTGCGCCTAAGGAAGAGTTTTTTTTACTAATTTATATGTATATATATGTATATATATATATATATATATATATATATATATA
>PKRV01000430.1:1032124-1084226 GCA_003709505.1 Hyphantria cunea | reverse complement strand
ATATATATATATTTTTGCTCTGTAGGTTAAACAGGTTGATGTATCAAAGTTAGCCAAGTGTATATATACAGGCTGGAATTTACTCAGAGAAAACCTTCTTTTATATTTGGTAAGAAAGAAAACTGAATTCAAAGATTTCCGAAAATCCGTCACATATTGCTTTTAATTCTAAGCAAAAAAATATTTTGAATGAAAGCAGATTTGATATCCAAAGCATTCCATACTAGTCAAACAATCCGGTGATACATAGAAGAAACGAGGTAAATATATAATGTGTAAGTATATACGTACTACATTAAAGTGTATAAGTTCAGACATATTTCATGTATGTGTTTCGATATATATATATCGAACGAATACATAAACGCCTATATATACACGAAAGGTTATACTACACCCAAAATGCGATGCTCAACAAACACGTTTCCATAATTGGCGAGATATAAATTAAATTACAATTTACCTGACCTAGAATAAGTCAATTACACATTTACTTACCTTGTAAAACGATTACCAGAAACCACATCTGTGTATAAGAGCCTATAAAATTTAGTACAAAGATTATGTAAGAGGCTTTAAGCTCGCTTCCCCGGTGACATTGTGTCCAAGTTTCCCTGACATTGTAATCTGTCCTGTGTCCGTCTGGCTTAAGTTACTAGACTCTACAGGTTTCGGATAGGACTCTATTTATTAAATGACACGCAAAAAATATTAGGAGAATGTAGAACTAGTCAAAGTTCATAAAGTATTTTAATAACGGAAATTAGTCTTTGAAATGATTGACACGTTTTGACCAGGTTTTACAACTCAACCGTAACTATAGACGGACTAAAGTCCGCCTTATGTTTTTTACTGGGTTTATGGTTAAAGAACTTTATTTTCTCTAAAGAAAACAACAAATTCCATTTTAGGAGACTAATTAACAAAAAATATTAAAGACATAGTAGTTAGCTGAACACACATTCATATTTTACAATAATAATAATAAATAAATAAATGTTTCGGACTTCTAACACACAACGCCATCTAGTCCTAGACTAAGCTGATCTTATATTACGGGTACTAGACAACTGATATGAATACATAAATACTTTTTTTTGTAAATACATACATATTATACATAAAAAAACATCCGAACTCCGAAACAAATGTTTGTAGATCATACAAACATTTGGTCCGACCCAGGATTCGAACCCGAGACCTCATGGACGCAGTTGCGTACGCTACCACTGCACCACCGAGACAGTAAACTATATATATAATAAGTGCTGAAACTTGTAGATAGGAAAGCATTAATACACACCTAAACTGCCATGTCGCTAACAATGCTCCAAAAAAATCAAATGTTAGGGATAACCACACTCTGTTAGGACTTACAAACAGATTAACACTTTGTGTTCGAGAATAAATAATACTGTTAAAACAAGTGGTAAGCACAAAATCCAAGTAAACACGCATGAATGCATTCTAATTATAAAGTAATGTATTTTATTAGTTCTATTACGAAAAAATGACATGATATCAGAGTTCATCTAACACAAATAACAATGAGATCAAAACTTGATTAATTAAGTGTTATAAACAGGTCTTGCTTAAAAACTCATTAGTTTGACTGCTCACACCCAAAACAAAATGCACATTTCTAATCCAACAAACAGTAACAAAAACAATCAGATTTGGAATACGTCTATTTAGTCTCCCATATTTCTCTGCTTTTATACTTTTTACTTTTGAAATACAGAAAAAGTTCTTATCAGATATTTAATACATATCTATCTCAATATTACTAATTTGAAAGTAACTCTGTTACTGTTAGGCTTTTTCAGCTAAACCGCTAAACCGATTTCAATGAAAATGGATATGCAGGTACTTTAACTCTTGAGGAAGGACATTTTCCGAGCTGTATAAGCTAGTTGGGATAAAAAAAATAAGAAAGACATGGTGTATTTCAGGATCTTTCCTTATAAGGTATATATATATATATGTGGGGCACATATATATATATCATGGGGCAACTAATTAAAGAAAAATTACATACGTGTTGACTCCTACTAGAGTAATCTCGACTTTTTTAACAGTAAATACTCACAAGCATACAATTTAGCACTTAAACATAATGTTAACGTAACGAAGGAAAGTGAATAGGTTAAGCGTTTGTGTCCCTACAATATACACTAACAAACGCTCTTAACTTAACCCATACACACATTACTGGCCTTGTATATGAAGCATAACTTCGTCCATGTGTTCCCTTTTTTACTATGCTCTTTATGCAGATTCATCCTTTGTGGGGAACACGAAATTATGCTGGAGACGAAACTTCTGTACTGGATAAAAGGATAATAATCCTTTTATTTTCACTATAAGTTAAACGGGTATGTGATTTATGGAGGTCAAGGTCATCGTTTGATAAGCGTTTACGGGTTTTGGTGACCTTGTCAATTGTGGAAATGTGTGGACTTATTGACAGTAATTTATTAATGTTGAGTTATATTTGGTTTAATGGTCTTCCATTTCGTGTGTTTCTTTGTGTTACGGTCTTTGTATTTTTATTGTGTATTTTAAATGTTTTACTCATTTCGACATGACTGTATCAATTTAGATCCATGTCTAGATAATTCTTCATATAAATAACAGAAGCGGTTGATGTAAATTTGCCGGAGAATATGGATGCGGCATTGTTAGTGGCTACAGAATGTTGGATTACCTTTGTAGCCGAATAGTTAAGAACAAGTATACAAATAGTTCAGAAAAGAATGTGTCAAGCGGCCAAAACCTGGAACTCACTACCAGCGCTTTCCTTCCCACTATGATCCCGGGTCCTTTAAGCGGGGCGTGAAAAAGCATCTCACCGGGCCACCATAGTGTGGGTCACTATGCTGTATTGTTCTCTTTCGCATTGAGGATGGTGACCACCACTCTTGGATTCTGCTCATGCTTTCCATAAGGCTGGGCAGAGTCCCCGAAATGTATGTACGCGCATAATTTCCGATCAACTGGACCAAATTGAATAATTATTTTTTCTATGTATTCGTTCATTTCATTCATTTATTCTTTATTGTACACATTGAAAATACAAGTATGAACAAAATACAAGGAAGTGTCATGTACAAAAGGCGTGCTTAACTCAACATTGAGTTTTCTGCCAGCAAACCCTGAGTGAACAGAGGATAGTGCAAAATGTAAGGACATAGTTATGCGTATTTAAAAGAAACGAATATAATAACAAATTAAAAAGATAATAATAGTGATTTATAGACATTGATTTTATAACTACNGGAGGGGCAGCAAGCGGCACTGTGGTGGAAACCAGGCAGTGATCGGAGGATCCCAGAGGGGCGAGCACCGATACACTGTACTGCGCTGGATGACTCGTCATCAGTAGGTCCAGCAAGGAAGGCGCTTAACTAGGTATGTCTGGTATTCTGGTGGGCTGGAGTACCATCTGGGTGAGGTCATGCGTGAGAGCGAATGCGTGGACAGACCGACCCGCGTGGTCAGTTCTAGTAGATCCCAACCATGACTCATGGTGAGCGTTAAAGTCTCCCAGAAATACCAGTTCAGCGGTCGGAAACTGCTCCTGCGCTTTGTCCGCCGCCTGACTTAGATGCTCGAAGAGTCGAGTTGTTTCGGAGTCTCCAGAGTGGGATCGGTATAGACATACGTAGATTCGGCTAATAGAGCCAATATCTACGTGGAGCCAAAGGATGGAGAAGGATGGGTCCTCAAGGCAGCGTAATCGGCGACAACACACATCCGCCCTAACGAAAAGATACACTCCAGCCTTCGCGAGGAAGCACTTCTCGAGCACGTAGCCGGGGTAGTGGAGATAAGTCGTGTCGGCAGGGCGGCGTATTTGTGTCTCCGTTAGGAATAGCATGGCCGACCGTGCCGTCTCAAGATGTTGGTGGACGGCGTTGAGGCTTGCATGAAGTCCACGGATCCACCTCAAAAAGCGAGTTGGTGGGAGAATGGAGTGCCACTGTAAAACGTTTGTGCTTTTTCCTTGCTGCCATGATTTAGTAAGATGGGGAGGGGAGTGGGAACGTAAAAGGCATGACAGTCATCGTGACAGTGTAAAACTGAGACTCCGAATGCTGCTTCGCCATACAACGGTGAGGTATGACGGTGACCGAACCCTCGGATGGAAGGGCCCCCGTACCCTCCCGGAAGTGGTCGCCTGGCCCCACCGTCCGGTCTCCAACCGGCACGACGAGCCACTCCGCAGATTATGCGCGACCTGATGGGACAGCCTCCCAGGATGGTTAACCGCGGTTGGGCCCCTCTCTATGCCGCGGGCGGCCAGCGGCAAAACCGTTTCTACGGGTCTCCCCGGCCAACGGTTCGAACTTCGTCACCCTCAACAAGACTCTGCGAGCATTCCACTTCTCACACACTTACCCCGATAACTGTCACCTCTGCATCATGGGCCACCGGTCTCGCACTCACCAACGAAATACGACGGCATCAAAGCTGTCATTTTAGGTTGGTCTTCTGTGCGAGGGTAGTACCGCCCCGATCGAGCCGGCCCGTTCGTGCTGAGATCAGCGTGGCTCTACTACCTAATGGCCCCTCACACTCTGGCAATTCGTAATAATAGTTGTCTCGATCATTTTTGCCTAAAAATCAAAAATAGCGCCACTAGTATGGTCTAGATACTTATTTTACAGACAATGCGTCCATCATTTTAAATTATAATCTTAAAATAAATAGTTATAGAAAGCAACGTTTAGTACAACGAGTAAAACTATTCGGTAGTGGAAGAAATCAATGGTAAGGAATTCAGACAAATTCTATACTGTGAAGATAGCAACAGTGCTGCTAAACTACTTGTGCGCTCGATTTCTGCAATATTAAAAAAAAAACACACATCAACTTTGAATCAGAAATAAGAACATAATCTTAAATCCATGGATTGCCTCGGGTCTTTTACGTTGTGCACAAACTCTTCATCAAAGTAAAAAAGATCCAGAAAACTTAGATATGAAAACTTTTGTAATCGCTTGCCGATATCCGTAAAGAAACAGTATAAACTAAATTAATTTAACAACCTCAATAAAAACCCTAAGAGTACTTGGAAATATGTATAAAAGTTAGGTAGTATAAACAAATTTAGGTCTTCATCCAGTAATCTTTTAAAATATTCTGTTGATCCAATATTTGCTACTAACTCCGTAAAAAATATTTCTTGAATACTGGAAACAACTTAGCATCAACAATTATTACAACAAATACTGGGCGTTACAGAAAAGAGCCTGTTTTATCTCCAGCCCTCGATGCCACTTTTCCAAACTGACAACTAGACAATCAACCACCTTATTTTAAGCCTTAAAAAATATCGGCTTCTGGTTGGGATGATATCACTACCGCAATCATAAAACATACCAGGTGTGCACTTACCCCAATAATTGTATGAGTTTTCTAATCTCTGCCTTGCATCTGGTATTTTCCGAGACAGGTTTAAGATAGGTTTCGTGCGCCCTATGTAAAAGAGCGATGACAAAGACAGTGTTAATAACTGCAGACCAATTTCAGTCCTTAGCATCTGCCAAAAAATATGGAGAAGTTATTGTACAATTGATTAAGGAGTTAAGTTAATTAAAGTAATATTTTACCTGAAAATCTTTTTGGTTTCCGTAGTGAAAATACGACTAAAGCAGTATTAGGATAACAACAGTTTTTTCAGCACTTTAATTTAAAATCTTAATCACTAGATTTATTCTCAGACCTTTCTTAAGCTTTTGACACTGTCTTTATACCAAATTTGCTGGGTAAGCTAGAAAGCACTGGTATGCAAAGAGGGGCATACGAAATTTTCCGATGTTACCTTAAAGACAGACATCGGTGTGCTAGTATAGATGGTTTTGTGTGTGATCTGGAACAAGTGGTATTTGGTGTACCTCAGAGTAGCGTTCTCGGTCGTACTCTATTTCTAATATATCTGAATTGTAAACTGGTGCTACCAAACTACAAGATCATTACATCTGATGACGACACTGCTCTCTTGGTGCACGGTAAAATCTAGTCAGAATAATTGACATTAAGCACTATCACCATTTGCTGGCCAGAAATCTCTTGACCTTTTATGAGAAGGATGAGGAGAAAACATACTTTATTATTTTGCCTTAAAATTTACCTTATTGCGTGCTGGAATAACTGAAGGCTCATAGCGATTTCTGTGCTTAAAATCCAATTTGCTCCTGCATCCAAATTACTAATTAAACTAAGCTAAGTGCCTTGGTGTATGGATTGACATCTATTTATCCTGAAATGAGCACTTAAAAATTACTACCTACAGAATAAGAAACTAATTTTTGATTTTAAAAACCTGAAAACTACTCTTATAGACCTATGTACGTTAGAAATTATATATTAAGCCCTTGGTCAATCTATTTTATTGTATTGTAGAGGCACCTGTGGTGGTACTAACAAATATAAGCTTCTTATTTTTTGAAAAGAGTTCAAAGAGTAGCCCTGAAGGTTGTGACCTATAAACCGATTCGCTATCGAACCGTCGACTTGTATAGTGAATTACAGGTACTCACGGTAAAAAAAATATACTAACTTAATATAATCTTACTTAAACACGCTGATTTATAATACAAACTTGATCGCAATAAAAGATACATACACGCGTACATACGATCCTTCCCCTTATCCACACACCCAAACACACAAACACACACGTACACACACATACACATACATACATACTCACACATGCATAAATATTCACGCTACGCAACAAACACACACAATCTTACGTACTCAAACTTGCAATACAATTCAACTCCAATACTTTTTTTGTAATTGTTATTTGGTTTTGTTTTTTATGTATGTTTGTGAAGTTTGGATGTTTTCTATGTATTTTTATTAATTGTCTAGTACCCACAGATCTGCTTAGCTTAAGACTAAATGGCGTTGTGTTTTAAATGGCCGAAATATATATTTATTGCTATGTATTTGAGTTAGTCATTTATTTTCATTATTTTGAAACATGTTCCTTCAAAATTGATGGTAGCTCAAACAGTATATAAACTTTTACAATAAAAACACAAAGAAAGCTATTAAAGTCAAGTGTAACGTATTTAATAAAAGTTCAGAGCTTTTAATTTCACTTGTGGATAAAAAGACTATGTCGAATATAATTTTAAATTTTAGTTCCTTCAAATAATGATAAAAGTTGGATAAAAGCTTGGGCGAAGTACAGAGGTCATACGTAAACTTAAGAAGTTTTTAATAGATATGGATTTATAGAAGGACCGTCAACGATATCCCTCGAGATAGGGAGTAAGGCTATTTATCACTCTAGCAGAAGCAGGCCGAGGTAAAAATAGAGAGAGAAGAATATATAAGAATATGAGGGGAGATAGAATGCCGCCTTGAGGGACGCTAGCATAGAGGTGATACCAACTTGAGCATCACCACGGATACAATGCTTTCATCCCTGAAGATAGGTAGAGAACCATTCTAGAGCCTCTGAAGGAACCATAAAACAGGCAAGGATGGCTAAAAGGATTTCGTGACTGACGGTGTTGTAGGTGTAAGATAAGTCAACTAATATATGTACGGAAGTGAATGAGTGTCTTCCATGCCCTTTCTTATATAGTAGCTGTAGTAGCTGTAGTAGCTGTAACCGGCCCTAAAATCAGATTGTAGAGGCCTTAAAAGCTGTACACAAATTGTGAGATTTGCTCCTGGACACAGATCTCGAGCACTCTCGATAAGAAAAGAAGAATAGAGAATGGTCGAAAGTGTTCAGAGAGTGAAGGTTTATTAAGTTTTGGAAGAGGAATAACGTAGAATTGTGCCACAAAGAAGGCGACATATTTAGCCTCAACCGACGGCTAAACCTACTTTAAGTCATTAATTTAGTAGACACTTGACTGCTATCCAGACTATGTAAAGACAGTGTAATTAATTAGAATCATGCTTAGAATCTGTCTTGTCTACAGTACTTAGAAGGCCAAGTGCTAAGGCGTATTTTTGTAGATTTTTTTTTAAATACATTCTATGTTTTTATATGTAAGTATATTTTCTAAATGTTCAACTTTGAAAATTTTAAGGGTGAAAATTATTACAAAGTTAATTAAGACGGTATCCCCAACCTGCACTTGGGCAGTATGGGGACGTATGGCCTTAACCCTCTCTTGAGAGAAGACCCGAGCCCACCAGTCTCTATGGGTGGTTGATTTATTTAATTTAATTAGGACGGTATTACTAATATTCTCATTTTTTGTTCTCTCTCACTTTTTTAAAGTCTAAAATCACCAATTGTTATTAATCGTACAAAACATCACAATACTATTTTTGCAAAGATAAAATACTTAAAAGCACTTTCTTTACAAAATTTTCTATCATCCGTCTGGCTAGTGATGGAACTAAACCTCATTTTTAAGATAAAACCTATGCCCGGCAGGAAACTATTAAAAAAAAAATTAGCAATAAATATATTGCCTGAAGTTATTTTCTTTCAATAGATATAGAATAAGTATGTTATAGAGTACGTTACATAAATCGTATAATATGTTAAGTTGATTTAACGAAACTAATTTGTTGGCTACAGACGTTCAGCCTTTGTACACACTTGTCATCCATAAATATATTATTACTTGGTACAACAATTTCAATGAATTTTACAACATACAGCCCTTTGAAAATTAGATACGACCCGTCTAGGGAAAAGATTAGGAAAGGTACTTATCCTTTGACTAAAGCGTACCGAGGCTGTGGATACGCAGTCTTATCTCCAGGAATAACCTCTAGAGTTTTTTTGATATTTTGTAATTACGCATGTTTAAAATAGCTTTTTTTAGAAGAGGATATGTTCTACATTAGAATAAAATCGTTTTCTAGTTATTTAAACGATAAGAATTAAAACACAGACTACTGAATGTTAAATAAACCATTGTAGAAACTTATAGTTTTATACAGTTTTATTCTAATTATTTAAACGATAAGAATTAAAACACAGACTACTGAATGTTAAATAAACCATTGTTAAAACTTATAGTTTTATACAGTTTTCGTGACAGTACTCCTCTTATTTCATCGGTTCATCATTCGGTTTTGATTCTGCTGTTCGCGATAGAGATAATCCAAAAAAAATAGGTATCAAAAATATTAGTTCCACTATTTTTAGGTTATAAATGCTGTTTACCTACTATCCTTTTTTTAAGTTTTCTAAATAGACTAATAAATAAAAATTGAAAAATAAGAAAGAACGGAAGAGAAGTTTTTTTTTTAAATATTTTTTTATGTTAATGTACCCAGTGTCACTCTCACGATTGAGACGAATCTATTGACACCATCCACATAAAAATACGACAAACCGTTTAGCCTCTAAGGCGTGCTAAAGAAATATACATATATACATACACTCGAAAAACATAATCTTCTTTCCTTCTCAGTCAAGTAAAAAACTAGAGTGTGTTAAATTTTCGTTACACCAACAACCTTTAATTGTCTACTACTGGACTGCTCTTGCTATTCGTGGAAACAAAATTTTAGTCTACAAGACCTCGATGATGATGATGATACCACCCTGATCAGGTGATAGTGATGTCGAGTTTGATGTTATGACTTATAACTTCGACTCTACATTACAATCATTCATATTGAAAAAAATAAATTCCACAATTTCACCCAGTACAAGTCAATATTGACAACAAAAAGGACTGAAAAAATCAGATTCAAAATATTATCGCTGACAGATTTGTACTGTCAACAATATATCAACATCAGACTTCCATTTTCCACGCTCCAAATATGAGCATTATTTCCATAAAAAAGCAGATAAATGCGTGACGGACTTGACTCCTGCGGTTACCCGAACTATTGTTATTTATTTATCTATTGTTATAATCCGTGAGAGCTATAATCTGCATTCCGCAATCACTATTTGATTTGAGCGATGGAAAAAACCGAAACAGGTGAATGTACTTATTAATTTTATTGAGTACACGAATGGCGTAATCATAGAAACCTGGTTTATCTCTTCTTTCCACCTTCCTTTATATGTATACTGCGCCGAGTGTCATGAGACGCCACTTTGTGTGATCCACAAATTGTTGTTCTGAGTCTGGGTGTTCTTCGTATCTGTTGCATGTGTGATTGTAAAGTCCTCAGTGATGCAGAAATTCCTAGTGTGAAAATCGTTTTTTTATGAAGACAATGTCTTAACTTGTGTCACTGTTACTTTAAATTGTAACATTTTCCTCTGTTTACGTTAAAAAAAAGGTATTGTATTTTACAGTTTTTAATGACGTCACTCGACGTTCTGGCTAACGCTGCCTGCTACAAATACGACCAGAAGAAAAGACTCGTACTATTTGTATTCGTACTATAGATTCTAAAGCGTTGAAGGTAGATACCCATGTAGGTATACGCCGCACGTTTACAGAATTTGCACAATTAACTTAGTAACAGCAAATAATCTTACAATATCACGAGTTTTAAATAAATATTAAAGCAATTACAATTATTGAATTACAAATCCACTTAATGTAATTGCGGTTATGTGACATAAATATGCTTTCAAACTAATAGCGACTAAGTACGCTTATAGCCCTGGAACGGCCGAAGATGAGAGATAAAAATATGGAAGTTACTTACCGAATATAATCAGGTCACGTATACACTTAGGCAATTAAAACAATTAATTTAAAATATCTCAACACAACGACGGCAGCTCGCTAGCGGCTGACAGTAAGCTCGTAGCAAAATTGAAAATGAATTGGAAATACGGACAGTTTTATTATGCATAATAGTGTTGTAACTAGCAACTTGACACATGCCTCGCGTACGCATAAATGAAGTAATCGACTATTTAAAAGTTATTGTCTAATGATTTCTACTATGTTACATTACTAAAGAAAACTTTTTAATACCAGATGTATACGAGACCTTTGTATAGCATCTGAAAATATATTTTATAAATATTTTGAACATATATAATGCCATCTATATCCAAACTAAGCAGAGCTTGTACTATATGGGCTTACTTACTAGACCACTGATATAAATACATTTATATTTTTTATAAATACTTATATATTATACATAGGAAACACCTAATCTACGGAATAAATATTTGCAGATCATACAAACATTTGGTCCGATCCGGGTATCGAACCCGAAACCTGAAGCGCTATCGCATACGCTACCATTGCACCACTGAGACAGTCAGCTAACTATCTATCTTGTTATCTCCATGTTAAAATCCTGTATGTAATTATGGACCTTACAAAAACATTGTTCAATTATTTAAGTGCCAGCTAAAATCAACTACGTCCTCTTTGCACTTAATTCAGGGAGAGCGGTTTGAATACATTTTCTATTGAAAACGAAGAGAATCAAAACCCTTGGTGAAATCTAGTAGATTTACTTAATGGTCCAAGAAACGCCGTCTGTGAGCACGGTAATGTTGGAATAGCGATTTAGATCTTAATCAGTTGAATAATGTGACATTGGAGAAATGAGAAAAAGTACAAGGTGAAAAAAAGTCACGTGAAACTTAACATCTCAATGAACTGTGATCGTTTGCCTATTGATATTTGTTTTCGTGACTTCAATAGATGGTACCTTACACCCCATTAGTAATCAATTGTAGTAATTAACAACACTTTTTTAGTGCTATAGTGGAAAATCCATTACGATATCCGATTCTATAAAAATAGACTAGACTTAAGCAGAAATAAGAAACTAATCCCTCTCACACGTCATGATTCATGATTATGTGATAGTATCCACTTAAAATCATAACTTGTGCAAGCCTTAGAATAAGCCTTTAGGGAAAATCCAGACTATATCCAAATCCCCCTAATTTAACTATCAGCTAGCAGACCCGAAACGAAGGAGGCAGGCCAGGTGGAGCGATGATTTGTGCAAGACGGCTGGCAGGAGCTGGATGCGAGAAGCCATAGATCGAACTAAGTGGTGTGAAATTGGAGAGGCCCATGTCCAGCAGTGGACTACGATAGGCTGATGATGATGATGATGAGACCCTCTCGGGAGAAGCTGTAAGCATACTGCGTAGATCATTAATACATAATGTATATTATTTAAAATTATATTTTAGGTGTATGAGTAAGAATGTAAAACAAAACGCAAAGGCATAATAATTGATGAGTCATGTGAACCATCATAAGACCTTTGTAGAAAGATACAGGGGCATAAAATAATAACGATCAGCACTATGACGTCACTACATGGCATCGGTTCCTTACAAATTCAATACCTATTCTAATTCATTATTCCGCAACTCCGTACAAAAATCATGTGACATAGGAGAAAAATCGAGGGTGACAGCATAGTGCTGAATATTATTATTATTATTATATTATTANAATTTTCGTTATTATATAATATATTATTGTTTTATGCCCCTGTATCTTTCTAAAAAGGGCTCCTGGTGGTTCACATTACCCATCTATATATCATCGTCTATTATTTTATAAAATCGCTACGTTTATCGCTTTTCTCATGACACTGGTCGGTAGTTTCCACTCACCTACATATTTAGTAGGATCTTACAAGCTCAGGTTAAATGAAATATGACGTTAGGGTTTCCAAGGGTCTTAGTCAAGGTACAGTGAGTTAAACAATACGTACCTTAAGTAAGGTACGAATGAACAAAAGAACTTTAACCATTATACAGTATGTTACACAGCTGTTCTGACTTTGGTGTAAACTGACGGCTTAAATAAGGTCCTTGGTGTATATATTATGGATATAAATTTGAGTCGCATATCCAAAAATATTTTTTTAAGCAATCTTATCGATACAATTTTGCTCGAATTTAAATCTTCTCTTTCTCCGATGCTTTTTCTCAACTTTGAGTTCGGCAATAAGTATTCCATAATATGACTGAACTTCAATTTTAACGATTACATCAGGTTTCTTAAATCCAAGTACAAGAGGATATCAAAATCCTGTAGACTTTTCTTAGATTTTTAGAGCCCTATAGACCCGTTACGAAAGCTGCTGATAATCGTTTGGCAACCGGGATAGAAGGCAATACACAAGACGTGGAAACAGAAAATAAAACAAGATAAGTACTATTCAAGTATAGTATAGCCTTTTATTTTTTACATCTGCTCCTGACTCCTTGGTCTTGCGGTTGAAGTATGCGAATGCCAATCAAGAGGTCTCGGGCTCAAATCCCGGACCGGGCCAAAAGTGTCATTGAGTTTTTCTGATTATATAAATACTTAATTACAGCTCGGAGTTTTGAAATTGGGGTCTGAACCCCCGTGCCTCAGAGAACACGTAAAGCTGTCGGTCCTGCGCCCGATCTCTCCTCGATCCTATCGGTTAACCGTCTCATCGGATTATGAGAGAGAGGGAACAGAGAGAGCACCTGTGTTTGCGCACACACTTGTGCACTGTAATGTCTCCTGCGTAGTTGGCTGGTCTCTGTTGAGACTGGCCGCCGTGGCCGTAGTCAGCTAGCAAAACATCATAGCCTTTTATTCAGACCTCTTAACTAATTACCATGCATTAAAACTTATAATAACACTGGACACTAAATAAACTATTTGAGCTAATTTATTTTACGGGGTTTTCTTTCCTAGATTTGTTTGCCAATCGACAAAGTCCTCCTCCAACCTTCTTCATTCTTTCCCATCCTGTGTCACTCTGTTCCATATGACTCCAACCTCTTGTCTAATATCATCATCCCACCTTATTAGCGTTCTACCTCTCTTCCTTTTGCCCTTTCTGGGGTACCACTTGCTCACCCTTTTGCTCTATTTGTCCTGTCCTCTTATCACGTGGCCAGCCTATTTTTATTGAACCCTTTCGTATTTAATTGTTGCATCTATAGCTTTTTTTAGTATTTTATTCAAAATAAAGAATGGCAAAAAATTGCAATGATTTGAATTGAATTATAATTATTTGTGACAAATATTTTACAGCTAGATATTACAACTAAAACAATTTAAACCCTATCAATGAACTCCTCAAGAAAACAATCCGTCATTCAGATTCGCAATACACTATTTACAAGCCAATCTATTCAAGTAATTATATTTGACAGTTGAGTAATTTATCTACTTTAGCGTAGGTAAATCTTTGTATTTGTCTGGAACTGGGCTTAATGGAAATTAGTTCACCAGTTTCAATATTGTCTCGCGGACTACTTGCTTTTACAACTTCAGATTGTTTATTGAATATTACTTCTTGTATGTTTGAATACCGCCTGAGAACTGAAGAAGGTTATATATTTCGAGTGGAGTATGTATGTACTTTATATTTCTTTTACACGCTATATGCAAAGTTCATAGTAATTTAGAATAGAATAGAATAAAATAATCTTTATTGTACACCAGATATAAGTTAACATAAAAAAACACATCAATTGAATTACCGTGTACAAACGGCGGCCTCATCGCTATAAAGCAATTTCTTACAGGCAACCTTGGGACCGAAAAAAAATATTGTTGAAAAAAAGCAAATATGAAACTAATTATTAATTACGTAATTTAACTCTCTCCCTAAAACTCTCTAGTGGAATAAGTACAATTGAGTTTGATTTAAAATACAAAGTTCATTGGATGATAAAATTTGAGGTGTCGTTAGATTCGTCTTAATCGCGAGAGTGACACTGAGTATACGAAAATTAAAAACACTAAAATCGTGTTTTTTTAAGTGTCAGGTATACAATTTCAATCTCAAAATCTCAATAAAAAAAAATAAACTAGCTGGTTTGAAATATTTAATTATCAAATCCTTTTTTGTCATAATATTTATTTTGTTTTTGTATAATTATTCTTCACCCAAGTGTTTTGCTATTATTGACTAGCTGTTACATACATGCTAATCCTTTTACACTTAAAAGTGTAAGAAAAAGTGTAAAAAACACAAATGTGACTCAATATAATTTTTACTAGCTCCCATAATGTAGGCATGCCGCCAATATTTAATTTAAAATCTATTTATATCAAATGATTTCATAACCTTTAAGTATGAATATTAGATCAATCCAACTTTTTATTAAGTGCTCAAGAAATGAATTACTACCGCCAACTCACCCGGTTATTATAGCTCTTATATCTGTTTACATAATTTTCTTTTATACAAACCTATTCAGATATCTTCAAATATAGAAGAAAGAGGAGGGTTCTATTTCTTAACACTGTTTATCGCCTTAAAACTTCGTTATTTACTATTTAATTTGAAAAACCATTTGTTTGTATACCAGTTGTGTCCGACCACGCTTTCTAGCGGGATATAGTGTAAAAAATAATTTACATAACTGACACGATAAATAGATAAAAATAAATCTGAAAATTGGGTTGTACATCTTGTCTAAATTTGAGCCCCATTCATGCAAAACTTTTCGAGGTTTTGAATGGTATATAAATTAAATTCATAATTTTATAAATATATAGATCAGTCAGAAACATACTATTGTATATTATAAATCCTCAATATATTTTAGGATTTATCAAATACAATCTAGAGATATATGTGATTAGTTCACAATAGATTTACACTTCCTTGGTCAAAACTAGATGTGGTCCTTAAGTAGGCTTACGTGAAGATATTTATTGTAAATATGAATCTGTGAAAGCCTATTACATTATTATAACACTGAGCATATACCTATAAATAGAGCTTCAGGGTATTATCACTGTTATTTAGTGATATGGTACTACTAAGTATTTATACAACTAATATCTAGAACTGTTAATCATGTTTGACAGATTGTTTTCAATCGAAATCATTTTCAAACCGTTAAAAGATTGCAACCTTGTCTTAAAAGCCATCAGTGTACTTGTGGCTTTTGATTTCAAGTCTATGGAAAACTGAAGTTACTTAAACTCAGATATTCTATATAATACCTAGGCAATGTATCAATACCTGGATCGTCCAGGTAATGTATGAAATATTTTGAGTATCATAGTCCGTTATATACTTTACCTTGGTATTCTATACAATACCAAGGGATTATACAGAATACTGATCCACCGGAAGTGTATATTATGAATAGATTTTGGTCTATACTTATTAATTTTATGTTACTACCTGCATATCTATAAAATGACGAACCAAAGAAACGTGTTTTGTATTCTTAAAATCAACTTTACTTAGAATCATGTAAGGTTGGGTTAGAACAGTAACAATCATTCCACCACGTCAAAAAAAAAAAAAAGAACAGTAACCATCCCAAATTTCCTCTCTTGTAGTTGAAGTTTTTGGATTTATGAGTTAGAGAGAATTGTTTTTGAACTGTCCCGTAGATAGCACATTACCAGCTGCGCATTAGGCATTCTATAGAATAGCTAGCTGAAGTATAAAATAAATTATATTTTACAAAAAACGTACATGTTTTAACTAGTATATACTTTGCCTTGGTGTTGTATAGAGTATCGGACTGTACAGAGTACCGGTAACACTGTCCCAATGAATACCACGGAAAGCATGAAGTTCGCATACTTTGATAATAGTGTTTTTGAAAACATCGATTTTGCTATTCACGTCAATGGCAGCTGCCATGTTCGTCCAGTTTATCCCAACAGCACCTGCCCGCAATTTATAAACATCCATGCTTCGGAAACAGCGTATCCCAATAGTTGTAAATGGTGATTTGGGAGTCTTCAGGATGTAGGAAAAAAAAAATTAAGTCGTGATGAAAAAAACCAGGGGCTGAGAGTGGGCCGTGGGAAGAGACGTGGTGTGGGGCAAAAGTGAGGATCAGATCAAGCCAGGTATTCTGATGGTCAATATTGTGATGGTTGGTTTGGAGGGGCAGGACATGGAGATTGGTTCTTGAGATGATGTGTTGTGAGTATTCCGACCCCAAAGATTCCAGACCGGAGAAGTAGTTTGCAGTTGTGTTAGTAAGCTACACCTAGAACGACGTTCAACTTCCTTGACACAAACGTGAAGGAAGAGATATTCCGGGGAAGTGGCGAGAGGACAAGAGGATGAGGCAAAAAATTTCTAGGGTAGGCAACTGCGATGGTAAATAACGACGCAGCCACCTCTTTTTTCTAAACAGTAATTGCGGATCAGACAGATCCATAGGGAGCATATGATGTGGAAGGTGGGTAAGGCCTAAGCCATGTCTCTGAAATCAGGATAGCATGAATGTTGTTATCTTTGAAAATTCAGGTCTCAGTCAAGGACCCGAAATGCATATCCTCTGATGATAAAAAACACATCAACTTCATCATCGCTCATGAGTGTACTGTTAAATTTATATAAAACTTACAAAAAGATTATTTTAAATATAAGAACATATGATGAAAAATGCAAACTTTTTTAATGAAGTTTCAGATCAAATTTATTTACCACCCGCCAGCAGCCACACACACAAAATTAATATTAACACAATGTAACAAAAATTAGAGATAAAATAGTAAGAGAGAAAGAGGGAGCTAAGAAAACAAATAAAAATCTAAATTAGGCAACACAAAAAATAACATACTGAAAAAATAAAACTAAATAAATAAAATAAAAGAAAAAATAACAATATGGCCACAATCTCATCCTTGTTAAATTAACGTTTCTGAACGCATAAATAAATCGCAATCTTGAAGACAACAGAAGCTTCAGGTATCACAAAATATTACGAATACACAACAGAATTGTTAGATGTCGTTTTTTGTTTTTTCATAGGACGATCCCCTTTTCATGTCATCCATATTTTTTATCATTAATTTCATCACGACGAAGACTTGAAGACTCGAAGATTTAAGATTTGAAGACTTTAAATACTTGACATTGTCAGAAATAGCTTGTTGTTATATTATCAAAAAAGAGAATGATCAAAATTTGAAGATAAGAAGTATGTGAGAAATTCAACTCCAAGTATTTATGAGTTTTGTATATGAGAAATCTTATCCTATGTATGAGCAAGTTCAATACAAGTGGAGGTAAATGCATAGTGGAGTTAGTTTTTCAGTGAATTTTCACACGAACAGCAGTACTCGAGGTAGCTTTCGGCGTGGATGTTGCCTTTGGATATTTAACTATGAGCGGTTTCAACTCGTCCGGGGATCAACATAGTTTTCGCTTATCAGACAGCAGCTCGAGTCTGCACTGTGGAAAATCTGACCAACACCGAACGGAAGCGTTTCTAGGATGGAGTACCTATACGAGGCAGATTTTAGTGTCTGGTATTGTGATATCTTTTAGACGTATCTTCTGGCTGAGTATACTGATCAAGGTCTTACCGCAATCCTTCTCACAGTTGCCTTTGAGTTCCCTTCAGGCTGCAGTAGTACTTCCAGTTGAGTTGTTCTCTTAGCGAAGCTTTCTTCTAAACTGCTCTGTACCTGTTGTATGGCAGCAAGTTGAATAATAATTTTTTTTTTTGTTGATAAAAGCACTTCCTGTTTTGAAGGTTTATTTTATTAATGAAATTTAAAATTGTGCAAATCAGCTGGCTGGTGGTCAAAAATTAAACTCAACATATGAATTATATTGTAACTATATACCTACATACATTCACACCTTCTGCAGAATCAGTTTGAAGGTATTAATTTTTTTATTTATATTTCAAGTTAGATACGTTTATATTTTTATTAAAACAGTCGAATGAAGTCTGGGTGGATTTTTGTTCTTTTATCTTCGCCTGGAGTCTTACCAAATTAAGATTTACGGCCAGCTTTCCTCTTCAACTTTTTATGTCTGAGGCGTGGTTTTCCCTTGTTACTCAAAGAAGTCTACGGACTACCTCGTAACGACTCGTACAAGACTCGTAAACAATCATGATCATGCTTCATCTTACAAACCTACAATTTTTACGATCAGGAAGGCTGAATACTCTAAGCTTTTCGCCGTATCTACGCACAGTTTCATAATTAAGTTGTATAGAAAACTACATGATGTTACGCACAAATAATGGTTTGTGTGGAACCATATGGTTTTATGTTATGGAAAACATATGTACGGACAATTAACCAGGGGCCTTGAAGATGGTCCAATTTACTTCGGTGTTATTTAAATTTATATCTGAGGTTATAATGGATCCCAATATTTTTGTTACCACTAACTAGCTTTTGCCTGTAGCTCCACCTGACTCCTTCCACTAGAATCCCCAGCTTAGATCTTTTGGGGGATTCATCTTTTGCCTGTAGCTCCACCTGACTCCTTCCACTAGAATCCCCAGCTTAGATCTTTTGGGGGATTCATCTATCTAAGCAGGGGATTCTAGTGAACGGAGCCCTCCGCCCGCGTGTGTGTCTGTTTTCGTGATAAAATTAGGTTATGTCTTTCGTCAAGAATGAAAGTATTCACATGCCAAACGTTTGAATCAGTGTGGCAATTCACCCGTGAAAACATAACAGGTAGACAGAGAGAGGTAATTTCGAATTTATTATAATTATTATGAATTTGTATGTAAAAATAGATATTTTAGTTTGTTTGATATGAATATTGCCAGCAATCTTTAAATCACAATTGATTATTCAAAGCTTTCAAAATCATAAAAAAAATCAGCTAAGGTATAAAAAGTTCTTTGCATCAAAAATAATTGATTTCCAAAGTAAAAGATTGTCTTAACAAATACTAGTTTGAGCGTATTTAATTAAATAAACAGAAAATGATTTATACAATATACATTCGCTAAACAAAAATAAATATTTAATACCTAGAAATCTTTTCAAACATTTTTATGACTATTAGATGAGCTTCAATATCCAATGTAATTTAAAATTTACGGCATTCACTATTCAAAATATGATACTCTATCAGACAGATGAATCAAAGGCTTTCTAAAGCTTCTTCAATTAAGTAAGCCACTTCACGAACTACGTCTGCACTTGTAACAAACTCTAAACCCTTTGGACCAGGAACAGTGACAGATTTTCATGACCAAGTAAGGACTTGGTCAGAGGAGGGGACTTATTGGGAGGGCCCAACCAAAATTCGTAAAATGCATAAGGTATTTATATTATGAATATTCGCGACCGTCAGCGGGACTCCGTGGTTGAACGAAGAGCGGCAGTTTCCCACTCATGGAGAAAAAAAGTATTTTTAGTCATTTCCTCCCATTTGTCACTTTGTCGGATTATAGTTTACCTAATATCTGGAAAGAAAAATAAAGTCAACTGACCTTATGGTGACGTGAGCCGTATGCTTGAACTGGAAAAAAAAATTTTTCAATGATTTTCTCTTACAAGAAGATGAAGACAAATCTATATGGCATTTCACACAAAATATTCGAGCAGAATCCTATAAAGTTGTTGAAAAATTTTTCGAGGAAAATATAAGCTCACAAGGGCAGGTTCTTCTTAAATGTTCAAATAATATTTTTATTGAACATTTGAAAAATAATCATCGAGATGTTTAAAATTGCAGTATTAAACCATATCATTTAAAAGAAAGACTTGCAGAGATTTCCGGAAAAAAAATAGCATAATCTTCAGACCAAATTCTTGTGAAATCTTTCAAAGAAATTATGATCCAAAATGAAGTGGTTGTAAGTATTTGCAAAAAGAAGGGTAAAGATATGACATTTAAACAAAAGAATCCAGGAATTCGTGCGGAATGATTATGAGCAAACCGAGATTGTAAAAAGGTGGGTAGCTGAGAATTTCTTCAAACATGTGTTTTATGCCTAGTTTTCTTTGATTATAATGACTTGTTGAATCGTGTATGTAATAATTATTTTGTCTTAAAATTAACTGGATTACATATTTTTGTTTACTCACACTAGGTAGAGGACAGGCTCTTTATAAGTATGTTTATCAGCAGTCCGGTTGCCATAGTCTGTACTATAAAAAACAGATTTATAATAAACATCTATATAAATAAAAATGAATGACCGAAATGTATGTACGTGCATAACTTCTGATCGACTGCACCAAATTGGATTTCTTTGTTTATGTGCTTTTTATTGTTAAGACAAGATTTGTTTGGAAGTGTTATATTTTCTTAGTCCGCGACTGTAAATAATAGAAATACTAAAACAAATTATTCAAAACTTTACAAAATATTCACGAAAAAGAAATATGGCGGTTAGGAAGTTGACCGAGTCAGCACTTATGTATTTCTAAACAGTCTCAATACAGATTATTATGAACACAATTTGATCCCTCCGTGGTCGTGTCAGATTATGACGGGGGGGGGAGGGGGTTAATAGAGAGTACACCTGTGTTTATTTATACTTGTGCACTATAATATATTCTGCGTAGTTGGCTGATCTCTGTGGATGCTGTGGAGGAAATCGGCTAGGAGAAAGTCATCATCATCATTATTATGTATATATTATAGATAAATTACACACAGCAACAGAACAAGTGATCGTAATTATCACACAATAATATATTTATATAACATTTATTCTATTAAGACACTACGACGACTTATTGATTGGTTTCACAGTTACCTCTGTGGTTGCCGGTAACGTAGTGCATTGAAGACTCCTGGAGCAGTACTTTTACTGGTGTACCACAGGGTGGCGGTCAATGTCCTTCACTCTTCGCTGTTTTTATAAATTCAATCTCTGATCAATTAAATTCCTTCTACCATCTTCATGCAGACAATTTAAAAATATATACTCAAGCGCCGATTGACTCTTTACCAGAGGCATACAACACTATTAATTACCTGCGTCACATTGGTGAATGGAATCTTAATCATGGGCTTAAGGTCAATGCTGTTAAGATGCAGGTATGTGTCATTGGCAGTTCCAGAATGGTCTCTAGAATTAACTGAACACAACTACCTTAAATTCGATGGCACCACCCTTGAGATAAGTATAAGTGTCAAAAAATTAGGGATCTACATAGACAAAGCCTTATTTTAGGGGGTTCTTACATACAAAAGGTCAATCGAAACATATTTACTTCTGCCCGGTCTCTGCGAAGATTACGCAATTTTCTTCCGATTGCAACTAGGGCTGCTCTTATACAAGTACTACTACTTCTAATTCTCGACTGTTGCCGATGTCAGCTATCTGAATGTCACTAAAGCACATCTAGATAATCTTGTGCGACTACAAAATCTCTGTATACTATTCGTATTTGGTCTACAAAAAAATGATCACGTCTCTGAATTCCGACAATTGCTCAAGTGGGTTCCAATTTGCTTTCGCCGGAATACTTATTTATCTCTACAATATTTTGTTTAATCCCAGAGCCCCCTTCTACCTCAAAAAACGATTCAAGTTCCTTAATGACACACATCAAAAATGTCTAAACTCATCTGAGGATTTGAGATTAGAGATACCTCTGCATTCCACAAAATTACGCCCAGTCTTTCACTATTGAAGCTATATGCTTGTAGAATGCACTGCCAGCGCAACATCAGGCAAGTGCAAATAATAAATGCATCTTAATTAAGATAGTCATTAATCAGTGTACGCGGTGAATTTTCTTTTATTTTTATGCATGATTTAGGTATTTATTTTGGTATATAGACTCTAGTCTATATGTGTGTATATATAAGTGTATGTAGTTCATCATATTCATTAGCAAATAATTAATTCGAACCTCATTGCACCGACAACTACCACTGTCTCTCCTATACATTTCGATCCATCCTAAGGTTGCCTGGAAGAGAATGTTTTAGGCAATAAGGGCGGCCATTGTATACTCACATTTTATGTACTCTCCTCTAACTCTGCAACACTATAGTGTACAAATAAAGAGTTTTCTATCGATCTATCTAAGTGAGATTTATGAACGTTAAATTGAATCTACAGTTAAAAATCATAGATTAACATAAACAGACGCTACAGCATGTACTGGATTGGCAAGGGGTGTTTTTATTGACTAAAGAATAAAAAACTATCGGCCTCATTCCGATACCTCATAAAAAAATAATATTACCTATTCCATTTGACCTTTAGAAAACTGACGTAGTGTGAAGTTGCGCATGCTTATTTTTTATGGGATGACCTTTAGTACCCTATGAAAAACACGTAAAAATTGTGTACCATTATAAACGTCTGTCGCAGCATAGAAAGTTGACAATACAATCAACATGATTTATAGATAGGAACCCTTTTATTACAGCTGTTGTTCATCGTAAGTGGTCTATAATAGGTGTTTAACAAGGATAGTTTGTAACGTATGTAAACTAGGTAAGTCGAAAGGATTTAACATTTGATTTCCTGAAGAACAACAACCCATAATGTCCCACTGCTGGGCTCGGGTCTCCTCTGTGGAGAGGGTTAAGGCCATACGTCCCCACGCTGGCCAAGTGCGGGTTGGGGACTGGCAAGAATACGTTGTGGCTACGTAAATCTTGCCGTTGGATGTTTTTAAGCCGCCCGAAGGCCTCCAACTAAGCTTCACGACTGTTATCGTATGATAACAACCGGGACCGACTGCTTAACGTGACCTCCGAATCACGGAGACGCTCATGGTAACATGCCACCAGCGGTCACCCATCCAGGTACTGACCGCGCCATCGTTGCTTACCCTCGATGACTGTTTCTAATCACCGAGTGCAACTGGGCTATGAGCGTCTGATTTCCTGATTTGAAGACAATTATATTGTTACTATTTCTGTCTGATTGAGTCAATAGATGGGTTATGTTTAGAGGTTTTCAGTAAAAAGTATGTTTCTGTGTATTTTTAGTACAGTTAAAATTGTTGATGGATTTTGGCCTATGAAGTATTGTTAGTCGTTGTCGTTAAATTATCCTAAAACACGGAGTGAACTTTGAGGTGCAAGAATTTTTTTCAAGGAAGATATCAATATAGTAAAGAAAGAAACATCCCTACTATATATGTCCAATTTAATTATCTGTTGCAATTTTTTAACAATCTCTGTACCGAATAAATCGAACACATATGGCTGCAGATACCAACGACAATGACATTCATTGAATTTATACAAAGCCCGTTGGCAATTAATGAGCTGTTATCTCAATAATAGAGTCCCTATAAAATTTTACATGCGAGCTTTGAATAAATAAAATTTCTCTTTGAACAGTTTTCAATGTAACTGAGAATTGTGGCAGTACAGTTTTTAGTTTTTACAAACGCTTAACCACCACAATGATTTTAATTGCTTTAAAAATATTGAAGTAGCACATATCCTTATCATCAATTGCCCTTAACAGTCCACAACTGGAATTTACTTTTTGGAATCTTACTGCGAAAACCAACATACACGCGGCTATAGTTATTTGATTGTATTTTTAACACTCCTAGAACTATAAAAGCAATTTAAGTCTCCTGAGATAATGTTTACTCTGTGAAAAATACTAACACTTGCTTACTTTCTCAACAATGGCTTCCTTAGAGCCTGTAGTAAATTCGTCTAATATATCACAAGGCATAGCTCTTCTAAAATAAAGTATACATTAAATTAGCCTAATACATTATCTACGTATTATAAATACTGCATGGATGGTGTATCGTTTTATTGAATGTTCACATGGGGAAACTATTTTTGTGATCTACAAATTGTTTTTCGATATCTAGGTGATCTCTATAATTTTTTTACATCTATTTGCAAAGTGAAACCGGACATAAATTACAGTTAAGGACTTGCCAAAATATATTTATGTTATCCCAGGTCTCATAGTTTCAAAACTCAACATCTGCCGATGTAACAGTAACAGAGAGACATTATTTTTATTATATGCGTTTTACCTTTTGCTTTTTGTGTAGCCAATAGAGCGTGTTATCACGTCCGAACCTAAAAGCCATTTAAGTCCTTCGTGAGGACGTGCTTGGCCATTCACAACGAAATTCACATTTTTTGTTTGTTCGGCAGGTTTTTTCACAATTTACTGTCGTTGTTCTTTTGTCTTCTATCTTTTCTGTTTTGGTTGCAAGCTTTGCTTCAGTTGTTATTTCAGTTACTTTGAAGACCTGTTTCTTTCTAAATAATAAAGTCACATGTTTCACACACAGTAGTCTGATACGTAACTACACTACGTCCTTCATTCTGTAGTCCGTTAAAAATATACTCGTAGAGTGAAAAATGTGACACAGTAGAATGATTGATACTAGTCGGGCATACCCGAAATTATGTCCCTCATGAGTAAAATCATACCTATCTCAGGAGTCAAACCCTTATGTCTAAACACTGTTTTTCAATTTTATGTCTGAAGCAGGCGATTTTACCGTATTGTCTATCGAGCGCATCTACCGACTGAATAACATTTGAACTAGGCGAGTGTTTTTCTTGGCCCACCCAACTATAAACTGGTGTTCACTCCTCATTATTTCTTGGAGACCTACTTCTGGAGCATTTCTATTAGTTTTTTAACTATACTTATTACTTGTTCAAATTTTTTATCATCTTTGCGGGTGAGTCGTGCTAAATGTAGTATGGGACGCCCAAATGACCAGGGGAGTGACGACTTGTGCAAAGTGCCTGGCAAGATCTGTAGGCGAGCTGCTCAAAATTGATTTAAGAGCCTTCTAATAGAAGAAGCTATGTCCAGCACTGGACTGCGGTAGCCTTTAGATGATGAGTTAATTTATTTTTCTGTTGCAGGTACTCCATAAATGACCATGTTCAAATAAATATATAATGCGTGATAAAAATGAAACCGCGTTAGTACCTATGGATTTGTAATAATTATCTAAATAATAAGTTGACTCACTACTACCGATTTCATTTTAATGAATAATAGACTACATAGCGTACATAATAAAGTATACATTGGGGAAAAATAAATGTATAATTGTTAAGAATGGGCTAATCATAGGTTAGGAATTAAATAATTATTCGTAATTGTTCCACAATGTTATAGGTTTTTTAATTTGAATTGCTCCACATTGGTAATGACTAGTTTTTTTTGGTTTTGTATACTTGTATTGTTTACCCGATTGCGTCAGAAGGAGGATATGATTTTTTGAGTGGTTTAGGCTGACGATGATGATGCAGTCTAAATGCCTTGATGGATTTTTAAGTGTACTTACAATTAGCATTTGTTTCACTGTAGTGAGTAAAATACTGCACTCATGAAAGAAGCTTTAAACGGTTTTTAATTGTTATGAAATTTAGACCAGGCTTTGTATGTTTTGGGAGGGGTCTATTGCCAGCAGCTTTATAATATTATTGTTTGTAATCGTGATTGAGTAGCCATTTCCTAAGAATTTAGGAAATGAAAAGAAATGCATAACATTAGTTTTCTGTGAGGCCATAGTATTACTCAGTTCAAGTTGGCCAGATACTTATAAAAAAATATTGTATTGTGTGTTAACCTGTCATCGAAAAGTTTTTTTTTTAAATAACACCCGCTTAAGTATTTATCCTGTCTCAGGTAACTTTACAAACATATATGAAATGGACAAATGAACACCTAAACTCAGAGCAACTATTCATGGATCACACAAAGTTGTCCCATGTAGGGTTTGAACCCAATATACGTGGTCCATTAGGGTATAACGACCGCTAAAAGCACTAGGACAATCGTATAGACAAAAGTATAAGTATAAAGTGTAAACAGCGGTTACAAATCTCTCGAATGTAATACGAACTTCACCAGAAGTAAATCTGGTATTAAAATTAGGCTTTGTACCATTCAAATCACAGCTTCGAAGTTGCAGACTCCGAAGTTCCTCACATCATACCAAGTCATTACAACATTAGCCAAAATCAGAAAATAAGTGAACGTGTTCTGAATTGTAAAGTACCTACGTTAGTAAGCAGAATTCTAAGAGGCTTGATTGGAATAAGAGGAAAAATGTTATGAACAAACTTCTGTTTGTTAGAGCGTTCCAAAGTTTCCAATTCTTTCTTTGTTTATGGTAAGTCCTTTGATATCAGCGTTGGGGGCATGCCAATAATTCAGAACTACAAAATTAGGTCCAACAACTTTGTTTAGACTTAAACTTTTTAACTTGTGTTTAGTGTAAAAATACTTGATATTTCTAGTGACTAAACAATGAAATACGTTATTATTAGTAATCAGAATACTACCAAACTGAGACCACTAAGAAATGAGAAAATATAATTGAGTAACTGTGTCAGTGGCGGAGTGGTAGCGTATACGACTGCTGCGCTTTAGGTCTCCGGGTCGGCCGATAGGCCCGGGTCTTTCCAAATGTTTGTAATAATCTGCAAATATTTGTTTCGGAGTTAAGGTGTTGTCTATGTATAATTTGTATGTAGTTACAAAAAAGTATATATAAATTTAATTTATGTCAATTGTCTAGTACCCATAGTACAAACCCTGCTTGGTTTGGGACTAAATGTTCGAAAATATTTATTTTTTAATTAATCTGTTAATTTTTAAATGTTACAGTTAAGTGATCAAATCAACCTTTATGAAATTTTACAGTGAGATTGACTCTCTATATATCTTGGAGGAGAATTAAGCTACTTTCTGCCAAAGGAATAAGGACTACACGGTTGGCCTAGTGGTTTCAGTGGTCGCCACACCGCTTCCTACTGCGCCAAGGGTTGTGGGTTCAAATCCTACATGGGACAATACTTTGTGTGATCCATAAATTGTTGTTCTAAGTCTGGGTGTACTTTGTGTCTGTTTCATGTATGTTTGTAAAGATCCCCGTGAGACAGGAATGTATATTCCTAATGTGGGAGTCGTCTTAAAAAACAAAAAGTAAAAAAAAAGAAAGAAAAAAGAATAAAACTTTAGATAGTGAATAAAAATTTGTAGTAATTCATACTAATATTATAAATGCGAATGTAACTCTGCCTGCCTGTCTGTATGTTATGATTACACGTCTTAATTACTGAACCGATATAGATAAATTTCAGTATAGCGATATATCGGGCCTCAAAGAAGTATATGGTATATGGCTAATTTTTGTCAAGGAAACCGTTATATATGCCGACAAAAGCTGTACTGAACTGCCTCATTGGTCTAGCGGTTGACATATGCGACTGCCAATCAAGAGGTCTCGGGTTCGAATTCTGGGTCAGGCCAAAAGTATAATGATGTTTTTCTGAATATAGAAGTACTTAATAACCGCTCGGAGTTTGAAAGTTGGGGTCTGAACCCCCGTGCCTTGCAGAGCACGTAAAGCTGTCGGTCCTACACTTACCTTGATAAATACGTCTAGAAAGAAACCCATAATGTCCCATTGCTGGGCTCGGGTCTCCTCTCAGAAGATAGAAGGCCACACGTCCCACGCTGGCCAAGTGCGGGTTGGGGACTGACAAGAATACGTTGTGGCTACGTATCTTGCCGTTGGATGTTTTTAAGCCGCCCGAAGGCCTCCAACTAAGCTTCACGACTGTTATCGTATGATAACAACTGGGACCGACTGCTTAACGTGACCTCCGAATCACAGAGACGCTCATGGTAACATGGCACCAGCGGACCATTTATCGATGAGCTTAGTCATTGTAATATTTATAAATATCAATTAAGGACAAAAAAGTATCGTTTTAGACACAAACATCTGTACTATTTATAATTTAAGAAGTCTTATGGGATTCGAAGGCTTTGAAAACAATGAAAAATTAAACGATCTTAGCCAGATCCGGATAGTCAGCTAGGTCAGTCTATAGACGGATGACCAGTTTGACTCCTCCGTTCTTTAAAGAGCACGCTAAACCATCGGCTTTGTTTTGTGGAAATCATGGTTTAAAAGGGTAGACAATCTATTTACCGAAATTCTATGTCTTCGATTACTTGGATGGTGGAGGTCTTATGGCAGTCGTTCCACGTAAACATCGAAGTTCAGTGGTATCATAGTAGACTGAATGCCGTCTCAAATGAATTTAGAATAAGGTTCGGAGGTATTTTATACCTTATAGAATTTAGACTCTACAGAATTGTAAACTTCAGTCATTTTGAATTAGGAGTAGTTATTAGAGAAATATGTTCATCCTTACATATACCTCAAAAGACTGCATTCAATCATATGCGTTAAGAACCTAATTGCCAGTTTGATGGCCTGATGAATGAAGAACTATTGCCAGAAGTATGTCAGAATACTGATAAAGGATATTTGTTAAAAGATAATTTTCTCTAAGAATATATCTTGTATCGCGGGGTACTTTACAAACTTATATGAAATGGTCACAATTAATACTCAGACTTACAACAACAATTTGTTGATCATACAAAGTGTTCTCCCATGTGGGTATAAACTCATAACATTCATCGCAGCAGGAAACAGCTAGGTAACCGTTTAAACTACTATGCCATTCATGGAGGTTACTGAAAATCCACTACCTCACTTAAACAATGATGTGAAAACGAGTATTAACATAATTAAGTTTAACTTGATATAGTAACTAATATTTATTGTAAAATCAACTATGTGTATAAACCTTGAAAGGTAAAAACTAAGTAATCTGTACTATGTTCATCTAAAAACTACAACAGCGATGTCAAACGTGTTTCATACTGATGTCGAAGTAGAAATAAGTATATTTACATTTAGATATTCAACTCGGCTCATGTATTTCTCATTCGTAACATGTTGTGATATGATTTAGAATATGACAGGTAAAACAGAAGTGCCAATTCGGAGATCAACTTTTGCAAGTCACAGAACGATCACTACCATGGCGTTCATTAGAAGTAAGCATTTTCGTGCCTCTTTTAGCCCAATTTTCCTTTAAACATTTAATGGAATGCGAGGAGGCGAAGAATCAAGACCAGTCGCGTGATTGTGACAACCGTCCATGAAATTGTGCGTCTTCAGAGTTTCAAAGTACGTTTGCCGTATTTCGAGGTCCTTCTCTAGAATTAGAGAACCATTGATTTTGGACTCCTGAATCTTCACTAAGTCGGTAAAAACCAACAAAATGAGATTTAATACTTCATAAAACTCATATAAATAAACAAAAATCAAACTATACAGGCTCTAAGCGTTATCAAAATCTCAGACGCTTCAACTTGTTTTGTTTTCTAAAAAAAATAATTTTGATGTATTGTCAGGCAAAGTCATCATTCAAACGACTTGTTACGAGACAAGTTTTTTCCCACAGTAAACAAGCACTAAGATTTTAAATTAAGAAATGCAAGGTTTATTTAAATAGCTGCCAAATTAGATTGAATTGAAGTAAATCTTTTGAGCATTTTCGACTATAATTTCTGTAGATTGCCTGTACTGTGGCATAGTTTCTACTTAGCATTACAGAACTACGTCCCTCAAATACAAAATTTTTATGTGTGTGCTGGGAAAGTCATATGAATATGGAGCGTATCGTTTGTGCTACAAAACTCTAAAAGTTACAGTAGCATAACCTAAAAAGTGAATGTTCAACGGAAATTAAATAGGAAAGTAAACTCGGTATTCCCTAAATAAGCACCTATTCACTATAGACGCAACATACAGCTCTCTGTGCAGGGGATGCATGAAGATAGGAGAAAAGCCGCTGCACGTTCTCACAGAATGTCGAAGTGTGGCAGATCAACGGGCAGACATCCTCCAATCAACATCACTACGGAAAACATGTAATGATCTGAAAAAACCGAGCCGAGCTTTTGGACTGATCTAGGATGGTTTGAGTTCCATGACGAACCCATGTACAGCGACCCAATTAAGAGTCTCAGTGCGGAACTAGCCCAGCAAAATAAAGAAACAAACAATCTAGTCGTTCCTTCAATTAACGCTTCTCTACACAGCACATCAGCTATTTTTAAAGAGGTTCTATTTCCTCGCAGCTACGAAGGCGTCCTCACTTGAGTCACTTAAAATGCATATACGCAATAACAAACTTTTTTTTTATATATTTAAGTTGCCAAAATGACTGTGCCCTGCCTGATGGAAAGCATGAGCAGAATCCAAGAGTGGTGGTCACCATCCTCAATGCGAAAAAGAACAATGCAGCATGGTGACCCACACTATGGCGGCCTGGGGGGAAGGGGGATGGTGAGGGTGATAGGGGGCGTTGGATTGGGGTATGGGCCTCCGGTATCCTCACTCACTCGATGAAACATAGCGTAAGCGCTGTTTCACACCGGTTTTCTGTGAGGCCGTGTTATCACTCCGGTCGAGCCGGCCCATTCATGCCGAAGCGTGGCTCTCTTTATTTATGGTGGTTGAATACAGTTGTAGCAGAGTTCTTTAAAAGGATAAAGTTTGGAAATCTATAAATATAAAACTAAATCGCTAAAATGTATGTACGCGCATAACTTCCGATCGGCTGCATCAAACAAAATAATATTTTATTTATGTGTTCGTTATTGATAGGATAAGGTTTGTATACAAAATAAATGAAAATAATTTTATTTGTACACTGTGGGAAGCTGACACAGATATGTAAATAACGCGATACGAAGTTCGCCGGGTTAGCTAGTAATCAATAAAACCACTATAAATGAAGATCCGTATTGTGTGAGGAGAAAGGAACACTATATTCTTGATCCATCACGGATTATTACTAAATATCCCATAGGTGTTGTAAACGCTGACTATAGTAACACACCACGCAAGACATCACTGTGAAACGAAGGAAAATTTGAAATAATTTCTGTACCAGCTCGTTTGGCCATCGTGGTATGGTACCCTGAACCTATATTCTAAGGAAAGGCCTATTGTTAATAGACATTTAAAAGATACTGATGATGATAAACTGAATGGTAGCACGCCTCCTGACGCTCCAGTACCCACTTAACCAGTTGTAACCTAGAAAGAAAATCCATGGATCCATTTCAAATTTCATTTATTTCGTATAAACTTTATATTTTTCCTTTGACTGCTCGAGTAGATTGCATATAGGAAATAGCATGAACACGGGGTATGTAAACAGACAAACACGACACAAACATCAGACATAAAACTGCTCGTTACACAGATCAACGTTACCGATTTTATAATAAGTTTGAGTTACCATGTACTGGAACAATTTTTGAAAATAGTTGTGTAAATGATTTGATCCTTCACACATCACCATCCATACACACTCAACACAAAACATCACACGCAACACAATTACTCCAAACATCATAGCCTTTTTTATCCTTCAATGTCTAATTATATCAAACTTTGTTTAGTATTAGTCACTGTACCTAAAGTCCGATTGTAAATCGTATATTAGCTTACCGCGATACAGGCAAAACCTAGTGCATCTAACATAGATACACATCTATGTAAAAACTGTGATATGAATAAAGATTATTATTACACTAGTATACATAATTTGTTCCAGAAGTGAAAGGTATATAATCTCAATACGATTCACAACTTCCAAACATCGACCAACCGCAAAATTCATGTTGAACTTATTTTAATTACAGCGTAAAGTTTGCGAAACAGATTAGCAAGTCACAATGCACGTCGTAAAATAAACCAGTATCGTAAACACGTGTTATTTTGTATAATCTAAACTAAATTTAACTTTAGTTTGCATGAGTATATATTATACGTGAGAAATTCAAATAATAATAATAATAAATTTATACTACTCTTGCTTGCGACTTCGCCGTAGTGACGAAGTTTTAAAATGCGACCACCAAAAATGAGGTTCATATAAATTTTGATGGCTCGGTTTTGCAGTAGTAGCGTATGCGACTGCTGTGCTTGAGGTCTCGGGTTCGATTCTTGGGTTGGACCAAATGTATTGTATGATCTGCAAATATTTGTTTCGGAGTTTTTATGTTATCTATGTATAATATGCATGTTTTTTACAAAAAGAAGTATATATGTATTTATATCAGTTGTTAAATACCCATAACACAAGTTTTATTTAGCTTGGGACTAGATGACGTTGTGTGTTAAATGTCCGAAATATTTATTTATTTTTGACCCCCTTGCCCACTTAGGGCGGAATTACAAAAATCCTTCTTAGATAATTTCTACTAAATGTTACTTTACCGTATGATGACGGATAAGAATCGTGCGCGCACCTCCGCCGCCCGGTTCGCCGGCGGCGTATCGGGACCGAGTGGAGGTCGTCCTCCCGGGCCTTCTCCGCTGCCTCCTTCTGCGAGATGACTTCCTCGCAGAAGGTCGCGACCGCGGTAAAACTGCTGTTGCTACTGTCCATGGAGCGTACGACGGCCGGTAGCGACAGATCTCCTCCGATGACTGCAGTGAGGGCCCGACGGTACCTTGGTAATTACTGAGAAATGTTACTTCTCCTTTTGGTGGCGGGTTAAGAATACGAAAAGACTAAGAGAGTGGTTCAACAGCCGGCTAAGGAAGCAAGCTACGCTGGACAACATCACTTTTAAGAGAAAGAGAACGTGTAACAAACCCTATACCAAACCGACTGGCCTGTTTGGTGTAGTAGGCCAAAACCTCCTTTCCAAAGGGAAGCTTATCTACAGCAGTATCCTGTAAAAGGTTGATAATGAAGAAATTTTGCTTAGGTGACGTATACGACGATACGATAACGATAAACAATATCTTTCTTTTTATTTATCTTTATTGTACACACTTAACAGACAAAAATATGTTTAAATGTGAATAATTAGAAACTAACACCAAAATATTTAACATTCATATATAAATACACATCTACTCATACAAAAGAAAAGAACAAGGAAAGAACAAAGAAAAAGAACCAGGGTAATCGACATAGCCCACAGGATTAGCAAGCTGAAGTGGCAGTGGGCTGGCCACATTTGCCGAAGAACCGATAACCGTTGGGGTAAACGAGTTCTTGAGTGGAGACCGCGTCTCGGCAAACGTAGCTTAGGACGTCCACAGGTCAGGTGGAGCGATGATTTGCGCAAGACGGCGTGAAATTGGAGAGGCCTATGTCCAGCAATGGACTGCTATAGGCTGATGATGATGATGATGACGACTACTCATACTACATATATTAACATACATGTACATAAATACATACACAGACTTAATATATATACTATAAACAAGGTATTATAATGAAAGATAATAATCCTTCACTAACTTTTTAAATACAGGCAAGGTTTTAGCGTGACGGATCGTTTCAGGTTAATCGTTCCAGAGTCTTACTGCTTGCACAGTAAAGGATTTATCTGTAAACTGGGTGGAATGTTTTGGCATTGCTAGTTTCAAATTCTCTGATGATCTCAGGTCCCTACAATGAGTGTTATGTAAGAACTGAAAGTATTTTTTAAGATAAGATGGAGTGTGGGGATGAAACAGAATACTGTATAAAAGAGAAAGAAAGTGAAGATTCCGGCAAAAGCGTATTGGCTACCACTTGAGTTTAGAACGAAATTCAGAGATATGGTCATATTTGCGTAATCCAAATATGAATCTAATGCAGGGGTTTTGGAGCCGCTCAAATTTGTTTAGTTAATCTTCGGTGAGATCCAGATAGCTGACATCACCATAGTCAAGGATCGGAAGAAGAAGAGATTGTGCGAGTGCAATTTTAGTGTTTGTGGGAAGGAAGTTTTGTAGCCTTCGCAGAGGCCCCGCTGCTGCAAATAGTTTGCGGCTTACTTCCCCAATCTGGGGGCCCCAAGATAGGTACCGATCCATATATATCCCCAAGTTTTTAACTTTTTCACTGTATAGAACAATCGAGCCGCTGCAAATAATGTGTGGTATTTGTTGGAAGTTTATTCTACAGTGCAGACCAGGACTGCCTATTATGATGACTTGTGTTTTGGCTGGATTCACACTTAGTCCATACCTCCTACTCCAGTCACATATTTTCATTAGATTGTTATTAGTAATATTCACTGCTTCTGTTATATTATTTGGAGGAGCTTGTGAATAAATTTGTTGATCGTCTGCATGAAGATGGTAGGAAAAAAGTAATTGATTTGTGATTGAGTTAATAAGAACTGAGAAAAGTAAGAGTGATGACTACACGGTTGTCCTAGTAGTTTCAGTGGTCGCCACACCGCTTTTTGCTGCGCCAAGTGTTGTGGGTTCAAATCCTACATGGGACAACACTTTGAGTGATCCATAAATTGTAGTTCTAAGTCTGGGTGTACTTTCTGTCCATTTCGTGTATGTTTGTAAAGATCCCCGTGACACAGGAATGTATATACCTAATGCAGGAGTTGTCTTTAAAAAAAAAATAATAAAAAAAAAATAACACGCCGCCTACGCCCGCAGGTGTAGTGCACCAGGAGGAGTAAACACTGTCAATAAAAGCACGCTGCAGGTGATCATACAGGTAGCTATGAAACCAGTCAATTGCTGAAGGAGATATGTTAAGCGAGCACAGAATACCTAATAACACGCCAAAATCAACAGTATACAGTAGTACAACAAGGCAAAGACCGTTAGCTTCCCCTCTCCATCCCCGACCTAACATCATCCGTGATATGGACTAGGGCTGTGGTAGTGCAATGGCCTGGGCGGAAACCTGACTGAAAAGATTTAAGGAGAGAATTCCGGGAAAGAAATGAGCTTAACTGTCTGTGAGTGAGACGCTCGAGGACTTTGGAGAGAAAAGGGAGGATAGAAATTGGACGGTAATCTGAAAAGTAAGAAGGATAACATGTCTTTGGAAAAGGAATAACTTGAGCAAATTTCCATGCAGACGGATATGGAATAATTAAGGGTATGGTAAATCACGGGCAGAATTTCATCTAGGATGGGAAGAATCATATTACGGCTGATGCAATCGTATTTTCATCTTCAACAAAACAGATAAATGATAACACTATTTACAAATTAACCCATGTCACGGTTCACCTATTCCAAAATAATCCAAAAAAAATTCCACACCCAGAAAATTTTATTGAAATAAATAAACGCGCTAAATATTTCGATATTTCCTGTCATCGTACTCAGGAATAACACGGTTTCTTGATTGAATCGTCGTCTAAAGATAAAATTATATTAATATTCACAAATTCTTTGATACTGAATTAAATGTAAAATTTAAAATTCAAGACTCGCTGTCGCCAAAAAGATGGTGATAAAATTCCATTAAACGTGTAAGGGATTTCAACGTTATTTCGATGAAGTTAGTATTCATTTTTGTTCATTTAAGCCTACTTGTATAATACTGATAAACCACAAGATTTAATCCACTTAAGTTTTTAAAGTAATGTCCTCAAAATAAGTCCCTAATGTTAGTCTATTTGCGTTAAGGAAGCAGTGACGTAATAATGACTCATTGATCAACCTGCCTGCCAAATTGACTCTTCTTTGCCTAATAGAAAGCATGAACAGAATCAAAGAGTAGTGGTCACCACACTCATTGGGATACACCACTTACATAATTCGACATGATGTAGAAATTGTTATGAATAAATGAAGCAACAAATCACTCATTGCGAATGCAGACAATGCGATAACACAGCATGGTAACCTACTCTATGGTGCCCTATTAAGATTTTTCTGCATCATTGGGCCTTCATTCTTGAACTCACCAACGCAAAACCACAGCACTAATGCTGAAATTTTAAGTTGGTCTTCCGTGAAGAGATAATACTGTTCGTACTGAAATCAGCATGGCTTTGCTACCTGAACGATTGCAAGAGATAATTGTTTTTTTACGAAAGTATTGTACTTGATTGTTTGATGTAAATGCGCACCACTTTATTGGTGCGAACGGACTATCAACTTTTAGAGATTTTGGAAATTCACTGAAAATAAACTAAAATAAATTATCATTCAACATGAATTATCCCACAGAAGATGACTATACGCCAATTACTGATCGATTGTATCCTATACCCTAAAGGCATTCTTGATACTATTGATACCGATGTTACGATGCAAAGTTTGCTAATATTACTACCAAAATATATGAATCTTCTGAAGTACAGTGTTTAACTCAAATATTTTACAGTAAATATTTATTTTCCTATTTAATTTCCGTTTTTCCGTTGAACATTGTTTTTTTTACGTTATGCTACTGTAACGTCTACAGTTTTGTAGCACAGACGATGCACTCTTGGGTATGTGGTAATGGGCAGTAAGTACAAATTTAGTACGTAAAGTTTAGAAATAAAATACGATGATTATTAAAAAATAATATATATGTATTTTTCTTCATTATACTTTTCTATACACGTCGTCGTAACTTGGAAAGTTGGACTTCACCTACAGAGTTCCATAACACACACCCAGATTCATAGAGTCTCAAGTGATGCCGACGACTGCGCTCTAGGATGAAATGGCAAAACCAACCACAGTGTATTTTATAAGTCCGTGAAAAACCGGAAATGTTTTCAATTTTTGACGTAATGCGATACCAGAATTCTATAAAAAGACTATTGTCAGTCAATTTTTTAGGGTTCCAACGACCCGTTACGAGTATTATTGATATTGGTAAGGCAACCGAAACCGACGGCTTAACGTGTTCTTTGAGGCACGGAGTGGTCTCAATATTTTAAGAATCCACTCATCAAAAATCGATTCGCCAAAGATTGTTTTACTTTGCAATGTATTAGTCTAAACGGTTACCACTGAGCCATGAGCAAGCTTGTTTGATCCTGCAGTTATTCAGAATAAAAGTTTCTTTGCTCTCTTTTCTGAGCCATAAATTTGTACATTTCAGACCGTGACAAACTCAACCTTTTGAGAATTCTGCTGAGACTTATTCTTCAAAGTTCTCGTTTAAGTGTATCTGGGGACGATATATTAATTTCTAATTTTATTGTTTCTGAATTAAAATCACTGAACTAAAAGTCTTGCGAAATGCAGGCGCCATACTTTAACATGAATTTTAAAATTATGGGACAAGCGTTAGTATGATGGGATTTATAACTTATGTAAGATGTAATTCATTATTATAATCATAGTCACATAAATACATTTATAAACTTATTAGTTATTACCCACGTGTATATCGATTATCGCGGTAAAGATATAGTATATATTCCTTTGTCAAGAATTAGCTATGCCAAATTTATTGAAATTTTATTGAAATTGATGCAGCGCTGTAGCCATGCAAGTGTATTTGTTTGGATATCATGATGGATTTCAACCAAATGCATAACTGAGGTAGTTTTTAACGCAGTAATAAAATTTTGTATGTCATGGAATAAATTAATTTTCTTTCTTTCTGTTCAATAATAACGGAAATCCAACTCATAACCTATAACTACATAGCTCAGTACCGAAGCCACTAGTATTTGAGTCTATTCAAAACGGGTGGTCGTACATTTTTATTTATGTTTTTATGGTGTAAGCGCGACGTTTCGTTAGACTTCTCTCACCGAATGGACCAGCAAAAACAATTTCAACTTTTCAACTGGACTGTATCAATCCCAGTAGAAGAGTAATCGTGTTGAGCCCATATATCTTTTGTTTTTTTTAAAAACAGGTGCAGGCAATCGCTACACTACTGTCCTCGTACGATTTATGTTTTTTTTAACCCCGACGCACAAAGAGGGATTAAATAAGCTTAGGTGTAGCTGTGTGATTGTGGAACACCATAGCTCGCAAAATAATGGTACAAATTTGGTTTAGATTTTGAAAATTAAAGTGTTGAAAAATCTGTTTGACAGTGTGACGGTTTTTGAGAAATTTCTGTTCGTATTAAAATTTGAGTGATTTACTTGATTGCTGTAACGAGACGCTAAGGTTGAAAACAGTGCTCTCAACTTCGTAACACCGTGGGAGAGCCACGCTTCGTCACGAAGGTGCCTACTCGACTGGAATTATACCACTGCCTCACAGAAAACCGGTGGCATCAGTGCTTAATAGTTTTATTTGTGTTGTGGTGTAGTGGTAATATGAAAACCCTATTCACATTACTGTGATTGGTCCTATTGGTATCAAATCTCATATAAAGATTGACAGTTAAGTATCAAACTGCCAACACAAGTTTGTACGTTCACCAAGACTTTCTTTGGAGATCGTTTTTTGTTTTTGCGAAAGACGGTCCCCATTTCATGTCATCCACATTTTTTATATTTTTTATCATTAATTCCATCACGACGAAGACTTGAAGACTCGAAAACTTAGAATTGAAGACTTGAAATACTTGACATTGGCAGAAATAGATGATCCGGCTGATTGCCATATCATCAAAAGAATACTTTCTTTTAAGGGTTAGTCCCACTTAAAATACCCTGTGTTAATAGAATTGTGGATAATTCCACTTACGAATGAATTTGTCGCTAACGAACACCATTAAAATAATTAAGAGACTATTCAGCTCTTTGTACTGATTACTATGCAATGTTGTAGTTATGTTTTTGGGTTGGTTTAAATCTTTAATACAGTTTGATTTAAGTTCTTATCATTTTTTATTTCGTTTGTCAATTATTGCTTCGTTGTTGCAGTATTAGTACGCGTACGCAACTGCTAAGTATAAGGTCTCGGATTAGAATCCCGGGCTGGATCAAATGTTTGTAGGATCTACAAGTATGCATTTCGGAGTTTGAGTGTATTCTATGTATAATATGTATGTATTTACAAAAAAGTACCTATAAGACAAGCTCTGTTTAGTTTAGAACTAGATAGCGTTGTGGTGCTAGATGTCCGAAATATTGGAAAAAAAAAAAATATATATATATATATATATATATATATATATATATATATATATATATATATATATATATATATATATATATATATTGGTCTATATATATATACATATATATATATATAGACCAAGGAGAGATCAGGCACAGCACCGACAGCTTTACGTGCTCCCCGGGGCACGGGGTTATAATATACGAGTATACTAGTGTTATAAAGCTGAAGAGTTTGTTTATCAAACAAGGCTGATCTCATCAACTAATGGTTCGAATCAATAAAATGTTTTAATGTTACATAGCCTATATAATTACATTTACATATACACGTACATACATAGCATATATGTACGTGTATATGTAAATGTACGTATGCAAATTGGTATGTACCTATGTGTTTATGTGTGTATGCTGTATTATATGTGTGGGTACCTATACATAATATGCATGTATGGGGATGTATATATATTTCCAGTTAAATATATGCATTAGAATTTAAAAAAAAATAAACTCATTGTACCGTCAACTGCTACTGTCTCTCCGATACATTTTGATCCATCCTAAGGTTGCCTGGAAGAGATTGCTTTCGGCAATAAGGCCGCCCTTTGTACAATATATTGTATGTTGTAATTCTTTTTTTTCTATCTGTTAAGTGTGTACAAGTACAAGTTAAATAAATAAAATAAATAAAAATATATATTTATCGTTTTCTGTACTCTCTTGTAAAACTGTAATACGGTGTACAAATAAAGAGTTATCTATCTATCTATCTATCTATCTATTGCTTATTTATACAGAAAAGTTATAAGAAGAGTAGAATTAAACTACCGACAGCCGAATACCAATGAAAAATGATGTGAAAACGAGGAACATTTTTTTGCTTCTGAGAGATGCAAAAAAATGTTCCTCGTTTTAGTGCGTACCCCAGTACCGTATAAAGCTGTCTACGTGATGAGAGATTCACTTTCTTGAATGTAATTGTTTTTGTTACATTCTTTTATTATTAGTATATATTCTAATAACTTCCACTTATATCTCTGAAGCATTATTAATCCTAAAAGTAGTTTACGGTAGTAATTGGAAAGTAGATTTAAAAATCTTTCTTTAAAAAGACAACGCCCATACTAGGAATAAATCCTGTACCGCGTGGGAATTAACAAATGTTTGTGTAACGGACACAAAGAACACTCAGAGCCACAATCTGTGGATCACGCAAATTGTTGTCTTATGTGGAGGAACGGGTGTCATGTCCCTTCAACACAAAGGGAGGTGATCATGCCTGGCGGGACACTATTTCAGCGAAATTTTTATGAAAAAGACCATATGTAAGTAACACCGCTCAAAAAACCCTTCCCAGAACTAGAGTTTACCAGATCCCAAATCCTCCCTAATTTGAGCTATGTTACTAATGTGGTAAAAATTAACAACTTAAAATGTATAAAACTTGCCATGAAATTCAGGCTATTTATTGTAAAAATATACAATTCAACAAAAAACTCATCTATTATATATAAGGTCTAATCGATTCTTTTGTTATAGAAACAAGAATATACATATTACACGATACATACAAACATTCAATGAAAACAATAGTGTATTGACTAATGTGTATTGACTTATATAAATGAAACTTTTTGAGGTAAACAAAAGGTCAACCAGTTTTCCACGACGCGGATAAAACGTTCGGCGCTAAGGCTTGAAGAAACTGCAAAGATTTAAGATAATATTGGTTAAGATGAAGTATACTGTAGAATAGTCACTTGATTAGCAATTTTTGATTTTTTTTCCTTTATAAGGAATAGTGGGCAATCAAACATTCCCCATCCCCCAAAGGCCGGCAACGCTCTTGTGACGCCTCTAGTGTTGCAGGTATCCACAGGCGGCGGTAATTGCTTACCATCAGTCCATTCGACTGCTCATTTATCCCCTACTCCATAGAAAAAACTATTCTCAAGGAAGGACTACTGCTAGGATCTTTTTCACCACAATTACCGACATCATGGAGGCATAGACAAAAGGCTAGACATAATAAAAAAATATCTGGAAGCAGTGCAACCCACTAAATATGTTGTTTCTTATCTATGGCTTAAGGGTCTGCAATAATAAAACATTCAAAGGTTATTACTGCGGATGTAGCCTGGCGACATTTGTCTTTGCACATTTGCAGCCAAATGTTGTTACAAGTGTATTGCTCTCTCGGCTTTGTGCCCAAAAACTAATTCGAGCACATTTTTATGGCGGCAGAAGAAATATCTTGTATTGCTCTAATAAATTGCAAGAATATCCCAACATAATATTTGTAATTGTGGAAATTCTTAGCCAAAATGTTTATACTTATGTTTTTGATATTGCCGTTGAAAATGATGAAGTTTTATATATTGTTCATTCCTAATTTTTTACGTTTTAAGGGTTGTAATTCACAAAAAATCGGACTGAGTGCCTATACTATAAACAGCATCAGTTACGTTATTTTTAGGTTTGTAGCATCTCCAGTTTAATTTTATTTATTCTATTAATAGATTAATCAGTCAGTTAGATCAGGAAAGTATTTTTTTATGTTTAGACAAGTCACTGCTTGGTTGATTGAGCGGTTAGTGTCTCGAGTTTGATTCTTGGGTTGGGCCAACAGTGTTGTTATTTTTTCTTTATAAGAAATTCTTAATAACAAACCAGAGTATGGAACTATGGCGATGTTTCACGACCGTGCTTTTAAGAGCACGTTAAGTTAGTCGTTTATCATGAACAAACCTCAAATATACTAAGAACTAGTTCAACTTTCAAAATTACTTCACCTTCAGCGTTGTGGAGGTCCGACGCCAGTCGCGCAAGGAAAAAATTATATTCAGAAAACCCCGGTTGAAACCAAGTAATAAGGTAGCCAACCCTAAATAATCTTGGGAATAATAAAGGGCGAGAAGATGGTCGAGTGGTTAGTTATACTTTAATTTTTCTCGTGCGGAAATCACCACGGATACCACCTCCTGGTGGCATGTCGGATTCGAATCGACTAAAACCGCAAGCCGTCTCGGATACTAAGAGCCGGGGAACCAGGTGCACTCTAGGAAGGAAAACCCTGGAACCCCCACGTACCTCTGGCTTCCTATGGTTTGTGGATGGCCCCCTCCTGTGTGGAAACCCCGATATTTCCATTGTTTCCCTCAAAGCTGGGGCGCGAGCACTGCAGAGCGTGCCACTCGAGCCTGTTTCTGTTAGGGTGAGAGAAGTCTTCATCTGTCACTCCCAAGCTTGCGTTTTTGGAGGACGCAGCGGGCGTCCGAATCGTCTGCGATATCTGACCCGTTCCCTTACCTGGCTGACCGAGAGAGTTCTAAAACCTTCCCAGTCCCGCTCCGCTGTCCCCTTGGCAAGCATAACTTGCTCACAGAAAGAAACGGCGGAGTTCCACGCGCTCTCATTCCGCAACGCGGCCGAAATCATGTTACCGAGCCAGAGAACCCCCACCCCGAGGGCCACCACGAGATCACGCCTCGGCTCCCTCCATGCCAAGTGGTTAGTTATCCTGACACTGTGGGTCCCATTATTCTATTGTTCTGTGTCTTATTTCTACATAGTGTGTAACATGTGTAAAATCATTGTTATGTGGATATTTGTGTAAATACACACATAATTTGGACAAATAAAACCAACAAAATCTAGAGAGTTTGTACGAAAGTTATTTCATCAAGTAACGAAAATATTTGTAGGAACAAAACAAAAAGTTTTTCTGTGAGGTATGGTAAAAGTTGTTGCGGGTTTCCATCCGATTAGGGACAATATACAGAAAAACACAAAACCTTATAACAAATTTCGGACACCAAATTCCTTTAATAATAATGTTTAGGGACCTTTAATAATATTTTATTTGTGATGTAAGCTTATTTTGTTCAAATCAGAAGCTCTTGTAAACTTATGAGTAAGTACTTGCGTAATTGATGAATTCTAATATTTGATATGACAATAAAAGGCGTTGTCTGCGGATATCAATTAAATTTAAATCATTTGACATGCTTATAATAACATTCATTTTGACAAACTTATTGACCTGATAATTTCTAATCCTGATAATTACATTATATTACAACTCGGAGCTTCTAATGTTTGTTGTTTTGTTTCGGAGCTTCTAATATGGCAATGCTTTTGTGTCTCATCGTAATAGACAACCATCATTAGGTGACTCGTGTAACAGCTAATGACAACTAAGATGTGCATATTATTTATAATTATTAATTAAATATTTTTTTGGACACAGGACACATAGCGTAATCTAGCCTCAAATAAAGCAGAGCTTGTACTTTGAAAGGTTGATTGACTGATGGAATACTTATATCATCATACACTAATGCAGTCCAATGCTGGACAATGGCTTCTCCCATTGCCACTTTCATCAGTTGTAAATGTGTTTAGAACTATAAATTGTCGAATATGGTTTTATTTTTTTTACAGACGACGCCCTTATTAGCGATGTCTCCTGTATTGCGGGGGACTTTACAAATTCATAAGAAACAAACGCCTAGACTCAAATAATCATTTAAGGATTATACAAAGTGTTATCCCATGTGGGCTCCATGTGGGGCTTAAGCCCATTACACTCAGCTCAGCAGACAACGTGGCGATCGCTTAAACTATTACACTATTCATACAGTCTTATTATAACTATGTTTCGCAGCACTCTGCTTGCTTTAAAGCAGACTGTATCAGTTTGTAAGAAGATACAGTTTGTGTAATATGTAATATGTTATTAGTACTAAAACATACCCAAAGGTATGTCATGTTTTCCATACTATCTTCTCAATTACTGTCCTTTCTACAACTTATGTAATATTCAAATTTTTCTTACGTAATGAGCCATTTGAAGATTAAAACAGACTGTTGATTGTATAATTTTCAGCCAATTGTGTTAAACTTAAGCGATAAAGATTAGCTAAACGACCTAAAATTTTAAACGTCATTTCGTGTTGGTTTGGCTTTTAATCCAATATGTTTCATTCCATCTGGTCTGTTCCTAGAACGGTATTATCTCTTTCTGAACATAAAAGACATTTAAAACTTTGATTTAAGTTATATCTTGTAATATTTATATTTAACTGCTTCGGTGGTAGCAAGTGGTACTTACGTTTAATATATATATATTTATAAAAAAGGTACATATGTATTTATAACAGTTGTCTAGTACCCATAACACAATCTCTGCTTAGCTTGGGGCTAGATGGCGTTGTATAAGATATCTGAAATATATATTGTATTATATTATATTATAATTATTCAAATCTGTCACAACACACTCTCTATTAATTGTGAACGTAGTTAGTGGGATAATAACTATACCATTGTTTGTGAACATGTGATTGCAGCTATTATTAATACTTATTAGCTGACTATTGGCCTAGTTTTATTTAATTATTTAATTTTGGTTGTTTTCCATCAGGTTTAGTCACTTTGGCAAGTCCATACAAAAATAAAAAAAATACATACAAAGTATATGATATTCGGCTCCTTTTGCTATTAGCGTGATATTGTCTAGCATTCCTTGATAAACGGGCTATCCAATATTTTCTTTAATTGTAACCAGTACTTCCTGAGATAAGTATTTTGGACCAAACGAACGAACGATTCAGCTTTGTAATATTAGTGAGGAGATACAGAAGCACACTGTATACTCTACCTACGTCACTTTACCACGTTTCAAAGTTGAGTTGATTGAACATTTTAGTTGTGATATGGAAAAATAATGTAACCAAATTTCAATATCCTAGGATTATTAATACTGTATTTTGTTTTAACCTTTTCGCCAACTGTGGGACATAACTTGGTCTGGCTATGACAACAAGGGAACGAATGACAAAGGAATACAATAGCCGAGGGTTAAAGATGAATCGTTAGCATTTCCTACATTTTCAAGGGAACTTAAAGTTTTGGCCTTAACTAAAGATATATGTCTGAAAGTTGCTACAAATGGTAAGTAATGGCCTCTGAGGAATTGAATACTTTACTGAAAAGAACTCTTCAGTTTTCGGACCTTTTAACCAACTGAAAGAAAGGAGGATGTTGTTAATTTGAGTGTTTGATTTCACGTTTATTATTACCTCATAACTCCTCTAGACTGGGTGAATCGACTTTGACGATGATGCTTCCCGAGTGGTCCCAATTCAATTTTGTCCAGTTCTTGAAGTTGTTCTTTTTCTGTAATAATTAGTGAATTTGTGACGTTACCTTAACTATTACCATATTAAACTGAAACTAACGAATTTCTGATTCCTTGCTTAGAACCTGAGTTTACTATCGTATTCTGGTCTATTAATGTAGTGGGTTCGCAGCCCACACAGGACAAATAAATAATCGTGTGATGGGAACAGTGATTTTTTTTCTGTTTGCGGGTGATTTATCCACAATATATGTGTATTGAGATTAAATAAATATAAGTCTCATCAACTGTTTGGTTACCATTACACAAAAAATACTTAATACATTCCATAAACAGCTGACGTGACACTATACACCCTTATATCAATCCATCATTGTCCTAAAAATAAAAATCATATCAGAATTCTTAACAAAATGCAAATTTATTCTGATCTTTAAGAAAAACAAAAGTATCGGATCATTTAAAACACGGTGTAAAATATCGCGGCTAAGAATAAATACAGACTATGTTTTTTTTTCCACTGGCGAAACCCTAATCATGGCCTTCTGACCCCTCATGAATTTTTAATGTAAGAAAGAAAATGTAGGTTAAAAAAATCATTGTTTTCTTTTGGTATTCTGGTAAACACAGGGTAGAATTGTGATAATATTTTTCAAATATGCAAAGAAATGCAAAGATCGTTGTTTTTAATTCAGTTTCACCACTTAAACGTCTTAAGAACATTGCATTAGTGGAATTATTTTACTCTTCGGGTCGCTGGAAGCTGCTTTAAAGTGGTAATCTTAGACAAGACTCCGGATACTTATGAAAATGGTTTGACTTAGTTTTCCTGGGTCATATTGACAGACCTTTTTTTAACAACTGAGTCAGGAGTTATGATTTCTCGGAGAAGATTTAACAGGGATCTTAGCTTTCACGCTACCTCAACTCATTTTTTTTTAAATAATTGTGGTCATGAGCCATTATATGTTGGGCATGGGGAAACCTCATTGGGATCTCACCTTAACCGAGTATTGGGTGGAGCCGTGCGTTGAAATCGAACGGACTAAAACTATGTAGTTTATTATATTGAATGTAATGGAAAAAAGATCTTGGAATAACTTAAAGTTATCCCTAAATGCAAAAGCGTATTCTTTACGCAATTATTTTTTCTGAGTGGGAATTGAACCTGTGGCTGTCTATATGGGATTCAAATATACAATATCTATATATAATACAATATCTAGATATATATATTCATAAGTCGAATTAAGGACGTAACTGTGTAAGACAACAGCGCCGAAAAGAGAAAAAAATGAAGCCAATATTGTATCAACCCGTTCTGCCCGGGTAGTATCTATAACAGACTAAAACTATACCTAAGGATTGTACTCATAAAGCGTGATTAAAGAGATATTCTAATCAACCATGTAATCATAATTACTGCCATGACAACACAATTCAAATCCATTTACCTTTACCACAGTTTCCGTTCTTCGCATGATGTCATGTTTATTCACAATATCCCACATTACGGGGCCTGCATCTGATAGACGTTGATCCACTTCGACAGACTAACGAGTGATTTAAATTTCATGAGTTGCTTTGAGGCCCCTATTGTGTGGTTATGCAATTTGTTGTTCCGCATTTGTGTTGTAATGTGTGTATGTGTGAGGGAGATAATATGACATGTTAGAGTGAGATAGGGTAAGTTTTTGTTATTACAGGAAATAGTGTAAGGTTCTGTTTTACCCGTAAAAGATAAGTTACGGGTAGATTATCTGATAGATAATTTCACGTATCTTACATATGACCATGCATATGTCAAACTATTTGACTGCCTCATAGCGCAGTGGTAATGTATTCAACTGCAGTGGCTGCGGTCTCGGGTCAGTAGGCTAGTCTAATAAAACTTTGGAAATGTATAATCTTCCAAATCTAAGTGCAATCAATCACAGTCGACGTTATCTAAATTTAGTTAGATTAAGAAAAGACCAAAACCAAAGAAAATAATCCCTGTCTTAACGTTATTTATCCACTTAAGCCGGAGGAATTTCTACAGAAATTAAAAGAAATAAAATTCAATTAACCGTGTGAATATCTCTTTTGTTTTGGAATGCTTATTTTAGTATAATAGGTATTAGATTACGGGCCCATGTCGCAAATTGATGGGTCATGTGAACCACCAGGAGACCTTTTTAGAAAGATACAGGGGCATAAAACAATAACGTTCAGCACTACGCCGTCACTTGTAAGCTGTTTTGTGCTTGTAATAATGGATTAGAGGCGGTACTGAAATTTCCGATCTCTCAGTCAATTCGGTAACTAACTGACCTAACCTTTGTTGGAGTTGTAACACGCATGTATTTGCGGGCAGAGCGTCTGTTGATAATCGCGCTATAAAGTAGTCTATGATCTTCCTCAAGAATTAAAGAATCTTTTTGCTAAATTCAATTTAAATCGTTGAAGCTATTCAGTCGTCAAATCTTAACAGTAGAGGTTTTTTATGGAATAGGGGCAAACGAGCAGATGTATGATCTGATGCACAACATTGCAACACCACTGGACGTCACAATAGCGTTGCCAGCCTTGGAATCTGGGATGGGGAGGGGGATAGGGTTTCACCCGCCTCCGGTATCATCACTCACACGATGAAACACAGCGCAAGCGCTTTTTCCCAACGATTTATAGGTCAGTTCGAAAATAGTATTTTGAATTCACCACTCTGATTTCTTGTTTTTCTTATCAAATGGCCGGAAGTACATAAGATTCAACAGAATAATAATAAAATAATTTATGAATTCACTTTTTATTTACCATCCAGGATGATCAATCCATAAAAAAACTGTTGTTTTTTTGCTTAAAAAAAGATAATCTGTTTCGGCAATGTTGATCCCTAGATTAAAAGGTGATTAAATGCTTGAACGATAGATTAATCAGAATGCGTATATAGAACGGACTCATTTGAAATGCTGGCAAACAATAGCCGTTGATTGCACTCGATGAGATAAAATGTACGAAGTTTTTTTTTGTAGAAGGGCAGATATATTTTAAGGTTTGATGTATAAATTTCATTGCATGTTGTTGGATTTCATAGACTTTATATTTGTATGTGTGTCTATAAGTGTTTTACTGAATATTTGTTTTGAAAAATTTTAATTAATATAAATGATCTTAAAACAGTTTCATTGCATTGAATACTTGTATAAATCTTTATAAATTGTAATCTATACTATTTTTATAAAGTTTCTAACTTTTTTGTATGATTGTAGGGTATTATCTTCGGAAGCACTGATCCGATTTTGAAAATTATTTCACCCACAGAAAGCAACACTATTCAGGAGTGTCATATTTTATTATTATTGAAAAAAAAATTAGTTAAAAATAATAGTATTTGCAAATCAAGTCGAAGAAAAGCGGGTGGTTAATGCACAACGAAGTGCACGGGTCGGCCAAGTAGCATTTTTTATTTGAATGATACCAAACGGTAAGTACCTATAAACCCTTTAAAAAGAAGGTAACTGGATGACCGCTATTCATTCTTTGAGAATGAGCAATGGAGTTATGAGGTAACAAGAAATATATTAATCGAATTTAGAATCTTCTTCGTTTATATTTGAACTTTAAAAAGAAATGTCTTAATTGAACATTAGTTATATAAAATAATAAGTCAACTTTCCACCTTAGCAAAGTAGGAGACATGAAGTAAAAGTAGGCAGATATCATTTCAAAAACAGGGACGCACCACGGCCATTAAATACAATAGGTTCTAAGTGAATTATATTTGATTTCTATAATATATAAGGCAGAACCGCTTAAACGCACAGAAATTCACCCTAATTTACACACGATCCCCATAGAATAACACCCCAGATATCAATTGCTTGCTATTCAGCATTATATTCCGTTCATTGTACCAAAGACTACATTCCCAAAGGATATGCTGACCAGACTGTTTACAGCTAGAGTCTGATGTTGAGCATTGGCACAATTTAAAAAAAAGAGGGAGATTCTATTTTCCCCTGTATGTATTTTTGTCGTGTATATTTCGCGTTCCCGGTTGTTAGAAATATTTTTAGTTAAATTAGTAAATAAATAGTTTAGTTTAGTTATATAGTTAGTTAATATTTATAGTTAGTTATGTAATAAAAATTATTGTAAGTAAAACTATGAACATTTAATTATACTGCATGGTTGGCCTACTGACCTAAGTGGTTGCCACGCCGTTTTCTACTACGCCAAGTGTTGGGAGTTCTAATCTTACATGGGACAACACTTTGTATAATCCATAAATTGTTTTTCTGAGTCTGGGTTCTTTGTGTCAGTTTCGTGTATATTTATAATATCCCACACACGACACAGAATTTGTTTGCGGAGTTGTTTTTTTAAAAAAAACCTTTCTCTGCCCCTTACGAGGATTAAAATGTCAGTAGATGTATGTAGTCATAAGTATCTTAATGTAAAAGGGTCATCATAAAATGCGATATTCTCAATTACGAGTGCCGTATCCAACTGGTTGTAATTAAAAAGAAACAGAAGAGTTATGCAAAGATAACTGAAATAAAAACGGATTCTTCTGTGTCACAAACTTTTTGTGAAATGAATAATGTATTTCACCCGTGTCGGCCTCAAATATATTATTCTAGAATGTTTTATTTTGACAGGGTATCTTCACCAGGCTTGGCTATTTTTCTAATAGAGTACGAATTCAAGTGACCTTTTCAACTGACGTTAGTGACCCACTTACACGATATATTTAATGTCTGTCCTACTGTTTTATTCTATTTTGATGAGTGTCAAGCGAAACTCTTTAGTTTTGTAACAAGATTGAGTTTAAATTAATAAATCAGCTGACTTCCTGACACTCAGTCACTCTGAAATAAGGCGCAGCTCGTAAATAGTTGCTGTTTATCTATAAAAGCATAACGGACCGACAGAGTTACGAGAACGACTTAGTTAGTTTCGAATTTATAATATTAGTGTGAATGCAATTTGTAAAAACGAAGCTAAATTTAATAAAATACCTACTACCCATTACGTTTTCCAAAGATAATTTGTGGCTCTTCAATTTCTAAGGTACATAAAAATAATAATCTAAATAATCACTACAGACAATTTTTATGTGACTTTTAAACTTTCGCGTTACATGACATAATAATTATTTCCACGGGAATTAACGAGATCACTTATTTAAAATTATAATATGCCTCTGATTTGCCTGACGTTTATAACGAACCTGACAAGTAAACCTTTCAATAAGTGATCGCATTAGTTCCCGTGAAAATAATAACTATAGGATTTATGTGAACAAGACTTAGCTTCGTAATAAAAATTACCCTATTTATGTATTACGTTTCACTAAGGCACCCTTCATTATTGATAGTATAGCCTTCCTCGATAGCTGGGCTTTTTAACATTGTAAGAATTTTTGTTTCATATTTAAATCAGCTCTAGGCACTTGTGTACATCGCCAGACTTAATGAACAGGGCATTTTCTAGGGGGGTGTAGAGGTTTGTAAGAATTTTTGTTTCATATTTAAATCAGCTCTAGGCACTTGTGTACATCGCCAGACTTAATGAACAGGGCATTTTCTAGGGGGGTGTAGAGGTTTGTAAGAATTTTTGTTTCATATTTAAATCAGCTCTAGGCACTTGTGTACATCGCCAGACTTAATGAACAGGGCATTTTCTAGGGGGGTGTAGAGGTTTGTAAGAATTTTTGTTTTATATTTAAATCAGCTCTAGGCACTTGTGTACATCGCCAGACTTAATGTACAGGGCATTTTCTAGGGGGGTGTAGAGATCAGCGATGAAATAAATTATCGATTCGAACTAGTATTACTTAAATTATCATGTAAGTGTGAGAGTGAAAATCAGATATTATTTTTTCATAAAAAAAAAACCTATTCTTATAGTACACACTATAAAAATAACAAACCCATTTAAAACGCGAGTCTAGAACATAGTCTTTTACCCAAAAGACAAATCTAACCTGTATTTTTTCTTCTAGCGATTACTTCAAAGAAAAATAACAAAATGAAAGATTCATGTACCTAATATTGGAAGGTAATAAAAGAAAATTATATTTTTATATAGTACCTAGACAAAGTTGTGCCGGGTCGAAGTACTTTAGAGGTTATTTATTTTATACAAGTACGTGCCAGAAATTAAATAAATAGTAAAGGCGATGGAGACGGTAAATTTACATAACACACTTTATTATGAAGAGGATTTTAGATAAACCAACGGTATTTTTTTCAGTGAAATCCCAAAACGTTGGGTCTTCCAGTAGCCTTTAATAAAAATTCGAATGTTTAGAATGATTTAAGTTATAAGATGTGGAGACAGCGTGGCTTAAAGATTTAAAATATTTATGTAATAATCGTTTTTTTAAGTATATGCTGGATGCGAGAAGCCGAGGATTGATCTAAGTGGCGTGCAATTAAAAATGCCTATGTCCAGCAGTGGACTGCAATAAGCTGATGATGATGATGACCATTTAGTAGCTGACTAATATAACTTGCCGATCTAAAACACATTGAAATATAATAAAATGAACTATACTAAAAATTTTTTTCATAGGTTCTCGAAATAAAAAACTTATGGCTGCATATATTACATGAAGATTAATAAAAATGTGTATAGGAAGGAGTATTATTTCTATTTAATATACAGTTTGTTTTAGCATGTCGTCATTAAAAAAGGTTATTACTGAAACTCTACTCTGTCTGATATTAAGCATGAGCAGAATCTAACAGTAGTGGCCACTATATTCTATATATATATATATATATATATAT
>PKRV01000430.1:759010-1020991 GCA_003709505.1 Hyphantria cunea | reverse complement strand
CCCACCTCGCTGAGGTGCCGGACGATGCGGGCAGAGAGCACCCTCTCGAACAATTTGCCCGCCTCGTCCAGCAACACGATGGGCCTGTAGGCCGCGACCGAATCGGCAGGCCGTCCCGGCTTCCTCAACAGGACCAGCTTCCCGCTCTTCCAGCACTCAGGGAAGCGTCCGGACGCCAAACTAGCGTCCAAAACCTCCCTGACTACTCACTAAACACTAAACCAATAAGCCAACCAAACCATCCAGATTACGACAAAGCGGGTCAAGTTCATGTCAATCAAATACCGCTCATAAATAAATAATGCTCATCTTCCAACCACATGTCACGAGATATCGTCCTATCGACTTGATCAAAGTCAGTAAAACCTTTTACATTAACTAGTAGATCAACACCATTAACTAAGTTTGGTGTTTAATTATAACAGTTAATTTGATTACTTACTAGAAACCTTGAACTCCCAAGATTAACGTTGTTGGAAAGCCAATATTGATTAACCGAAAATACTAATCGGGTAATTGTGGCCTATTTATCTTAGTTTACATAAACTTTCAAGTATGTATGCTGTAGTTAATATAGCTTATTATTTTTGTTATAGAAAATCAAGGGGCATGCTCAGGTATGTTTTGGGCTTCCGTATTCAAAGGGTGAAAACGGGGTCCTATTATTAAGATTCAGATAATGCATTTCTGTTACCGCTATAACAACAACAAAATAATACAAATATTTAAGGGGACACCCATAGAACAAACGTGATGTTTCTTGTTATTTTTTGCTCAATATCAATAATGACAATGACAAAGGTACGAAAATTTTCCTTCTCGATATACTGTTGTACGGTTTTTTATATTTTATTTAAATTTTAATATTTGTTTTAGGGTATCCAATTTAGTAATTTAAAATAAGTTTTGTGGACATGTTTTACTGGACATAAATGTTTATTGACTTTTCCAAAAGCTCATAATAATATTATTATTAATTCTAGTACATTAAGTGTTGCAAACAATCATTACGCGATCTAGGTAAGTATAACGCCATCTAGTGACAAAAGCTAGATCTATGTTTGAGTGTAAGCTTGGTCATGAACAGTTTGTATTTCTTATTGAACCGATCAAATCTCGCAAACAGTATACTGTATAATATATATACTCAAAAACTATCGCAGTGCACTGCTGGACATAGGCCTCTCCAATTGCATGCCACTTAGTTTGATCCATGGCTTCTCGCATCCAGCTCGTGCCATCTATATTAATATTTATTTATGTAAATATAAATATAATGTATGTTTGTTATAGCGAATAACTCACACAGATCAGTAACGCTTGCACTTTCAATCTGCATTGAAAAACACAATCACAATGTATAAAAATCATCACTAAAGAATAACAATGGATATAAAACACTTTAATTTTGTCATTTAGCCTTTATATTTTAATCAAATACTGCCTTTATGGGTTTTCCCTTATTATATTTCAATTCAGATCGCAGAAACGCGACAAACGTCGGATATAAATGTGCTATCGTAAAAATTGATATAGCTTCTTTGATCGGCTCCCGACACTTCATGATGTCAATGAAGCAGTTACCAGTTTGGTCATGCGAAGAATATCTTTCACTGCTGTTGATTGAGTAATAAATGTGGCTACGTTTAAATAAATGAGGTGGAAAACAATGTCTTAGAATAATAACTTCATGTATATCATGGGTAGACTACACGGACTGCATGACTCGAGTAATAGTTCAAACCGTCGCCATGCCACTTTCTACTGCACCGAGTTTAAAACCTCACAAGAGACAACACTTTGTTTGTCCTGAGTCTAGGTATTATTTGAATTCGTTTCTTGTATATTTATAAAGTCCCCTGCGATACGGGTTATGCAGGTGGTATATATTGAAAAAAAATATTAAAAGATTATTTCAGTTTGATGCCAAATTGGACAGAGCCTGTAGTATGGTCGGAAGGTTGCTGATAAATAAAAAACAATAAAGAATAACTACTTATGCTTTGCCCGTGTTGGGTATGAAATTCACAAGTTCGGGCTTAACAATTAGGGTCACTAATTACAAGCCACCTGGTCAGTCAACAATACTGTGATCGTTTTTTTCTGCCTCACTTCATTATTGAAATTGTAATGTAATAATAGACATTAAAATTTTGGAAAAATTATTTTTATGGTATAGGTGGCAAACGAAAAATATAATATAAGCTATAATGTAAGCTACCCTAAATTTTAAAATTTTGAAACACTCATATCCGTGTTATGGTTGTCTGGAAGAAATCGCCGAGAGCAATAAGACCGCTAATTGTTATACATACTTTGTGACTGTTCCTATTGTACCGTTTCTTACTATGTTTATACAATAAAGACAAATAAATAAATAAGATTTTTCATTACCAAATTTTATTTACAATCATTTCATTCATTAATTCAATCAGTCTACAAAATCATATGATATACAAGTGTATTTTTTTGAAATAGGGGTAAACAAGTAGACGTATCGCCTGTTGGTAAGCGGTTACCGCCGCCCATGGACACCCCGCAACACCAGAAGCGTCACAAGTGCGTTGCCGGCCTTTTAAGAAGGAGTGCGCTCTTTTCTTGAAGGTTTGAAGGTCGTATTGGTCCGGGAATACCGCAGGTGACAGTTCATTCCACAGTCTTGGTGTGCAAGACAGAAAGTTCCTTGAAAAGCGCACAGTTTAAATATCACATATAATTCCATCTAAACCATTATCGTGTTAACCATAGTCGCTATAAAATGTTTACTTTTCAATTAAAATATCCACAATTCATATTCAACTTTTACAGTGTGGAGCCAAGGATGTGCAATTAAAATGTGGATAACAATATGTAGAGTGTAAACCAAACCTAATCGGATTATTCATGTACTATTACCTACTCTCCAATCACAAGACGAGTGTAAGGGTTTTAAACCGTTTGCTAAGAAAACAAATTAAATGTAATCAAGTCGTGCTTTTGATATACACTTCAGGCCAGACTTAGGCCATGAAGTTAAATAAGTTTATTGGCATTAAACATAGAAAACGCAGGATTCATGAAAGTCTTACTAAACAATTAGTGCCGTGAAAACTTTATTGTGTGACGAAACGGGTATTATGTGCCTCCAACAACAAGAGAGATCGTGGTGATCATGCCTGGCTAGCTGCGGCCCTACGTAAGATGTTCTGAACTTGTAGAGACATGCTAATTGTCGAGTGAATTTTTATATCGCGATGCAGGATCAGTGACTCCACAGTTCGATTGATGGCACAGTAGTATATTTTGTTGCGTTGTATGTGGAAGTGGCCACAAATGTATTTTTCATTATTTAATTAATAATAAACACAGTACATATAATTGCTTATGAATAGCTATAAAAAATACTATTTTTGATTTATAAACGAGAGGTAGTGAATATGTGCCTTGTTGTAGCCACGATTGCCAAGAATTGGAGCACATTCGACGTTTCTATTTTCCAAAGTATAGCACTCCATCATATGTCAGTATTTTATATCGAGTGATGCAGTAGTGGCACGCGATCTGTCTTATTCAATTAAAAATCTGTATATGGCTGTATTTGACTTTTATTGGCATTAATTATTTTCAGGTACAGGAAAGTCGTAAAATGTTGCCTATAAGGTACACTGACAGGAGTGCCTGTGTTATTAAGTCAGCAGTTTCACAATTCTTATTTGTGCAAAAATAAAGAATGGAAATAACATAGACAGGATAAATTAATAAATAATACTTATAAAAGGCAGCATATCAGCCAGACAGGTAGACCATAACACAAGATTTATTGTGTGGTGTGTGTGTGATGGTTCTGCAATTAGATGCATTCTGTGGATTTCCTTAGCAAGCTAAAATTATTGCAAAGAAGAGGAACATAAAAAAACTATCTGGTCCGGTTGATACGCCAAAAACTCAAGCAGGTTCAGGCAGTGCCTACTTAAGACAATTGTTGATAAATTCGTTGCCTGTAATGATTGATTCATCAATGATTGAATCAATAAGACAATAAGAATCAGACTTCCTAGTAAGAGCTTTAAGTTTCAGGTGTGTTAACCTGGTCATATTTATCCTCTTGCTTATATTTCCCAAAATATATCTCGTATAATCAGTATCACTTTTATTCCATTACCTAATCTTCTTTTCAGTTGAACATACGAGTATTGAAACAAAATCGATTGAAATAAAGAAATGACTTTTTAAACAACATAAGAAGAAGAAACTCATTTCTGAAAACAGTTTATACCTTTTGAAATGAATCGTATTCTAACAAATGCTTTCTAGAATATCTTCAATTGCAAAAGGTATAAACTCTGTATTTTAGACAACACAACGGCACAAAATAGTAACAATATATACTGCCCACTTTATTTTGCCCCGTAGTATACTTTGCTTTAACGCTCTTCGAGAAATTTCATAAAATATGAATGAAAGAGGTAGTTTCAACAAAAGACTTAAGGTGAATAATGTTTGTTGAGCGTAAATTAAAATAGACTTTATTAAGACTATGGAGGAAAAGGGCACCGACCTGAAGGACAACTGAAGAATCACAGAGTGCATTGCCGCCCTTTTGGTAAACACTCAAATTTGAAAGAGGAACGGTTTCTAGCTCCAATAGTTTGAAACATTCAGTAAAACGAATCAAAAAATATTACCAGTGCTCTCTCGGTGTCTCTAGTCTATTCCGCCCATATAACTAAAGCATGAGTTTCTCGCGATACAGATCTCTTCTTTCATATCAGTCCTCAGAAGTACAGCGCTGTACATAGGACTCTCCTTAGAATGGAAGTTTTGGTCTACTTCATCACGCTGGTCAGACATTACTTGGTATTTTCTTTTCTTGGTATTTAATTTGGACTTTTATTGGTGTTTTCTTCTGTCAGTAGTGGTGTATTCCTTCATAGTTGGCTCCGTTAGTCACCTCTTATAACACCCTTGAGATGAATAGAGTAGGGGTAACTACCCCTACACACGGTTACATTCAGTAGTCTTAATCCTCTACTACACGGATTTACTTTTTTATATAAAAACTTCTGGTTAGTTTTAACTAGCATTAGTTATATCTTTGTTAGTTTCAATTTTATGAAAATTTTGAACATGCATGTGAGACTTTCCAAAAATATACCAACAGAGATGCAAGTGAACAAAATATCCCATGAATTAACGTTCTAAGTGAGTTCGTTGTTTTTTTTTATGGTATAAGGGCAAACGAACAGACGTATTGCCTGGTGGTAAGTGATTACGGCCGCCCATGGACACCCGTAACACCAGAGGTGTCACAAGTGCGTTGTCAGCCTTTGGGGGATGGGAAGGGGGATGGGGAGGGGAAAGGGGGGGTAGGATTGGGGTATGGGCCTCCGGTATCCTCACTTACTCGATGAAAAACAGCGTAAGCTGTGTGAAACTGCTTTCACACCGGTTTTCTGTGTAGTATGAAATGGCCTTTGATAAATAAAGAAACTCTTATACAAGAAATTTAAGTAATATCGTAACAAATTTTACTGTATTACTCTATTTACTCAACCATAATTGTAATAACGTAGCATGTGTTATATATCAAAAGCAAAATCCAAAAAGCTTTTATTCTTATTATTTTACTGCCTCTGTGGCGCAGTGGTAGCGAATGCGACTGGTGTGCAAGAGGTCAGGTTCGATTCCTGAGTCGGACCAAATGTTTGTATGATTTTCAAACATTTGCTTCAGAGTTTGGGTGTTTTCTATGTATAATATGTATGTATTTACAAAAAAAAAGTATACAAGTATTAATATCAGTTGTCTAGTACCCATAGTACAAGCTCTGCTTAGTTTGGGACTAGATGGCGTTGTGTGTTAAAATGTCTGAACATATTTGTTATATTTATTTATTGAACATATTCTAAGAAGAACTATTCAAGCAATTTCGTAACGTTACGTTAACGACTTTAGTTCCTGTTGCTGACATGTAAAAATATTTATCATTCTACTATTTAAAAAATTTTTACCGCAACTCATCATCATCATCAGCCTATAGCAGTCCACTGCTGGACATAGGCCTCTCCAATTTCACGCCACTTAGTTCGATCTATGGCTTCTCGCATTCAGTTACTGCCAGCCGTCCTGCGCAAATCATCGCTCCACCTGGCCTGTGGACGCCCTACACTACGTTTGCCGAGACGCAGTCTCCACTCAAGAGCTCATTCACCCAACGGTTATCGGTTCTTCGGCAAATGTGGCAAGCCAACTGCCAGTTCAGCTTGCTAATCCTGTGGGCTACGTTGATGACCAGGGTCACCGCAACTAATTAACAAAAAATGAATTATTTTTTAAGGATCAACGTTACAAAATTTTCATTACCATCGCTTCCATTTCTATTCACATCATTCCAAGTTTAAAGAATCCAATATCATCAGTTCCATTTACATTGTGGAGGAACGGGTGTCATGTCCCTTCAACACAAAGGATCTTCCGACCAGGCGAGGTCATCATGCCTGGTGGGCCACTACCTAACAGTTGATGTTGGATTATTGTATATATGCTATTCGGCGCGAGAATTCCTATTGCATGATTCAGGATTGGTATTTTCTTTGGACACTACGTTACTTCGTAGTTCGTTTGTCATTTGTTTATGTTTCCGCTGTATGTGGAAGTCACCGCAATATCATTTAATATACAAAATTCCCATTCTCATCAATTGGCAATAGTTGGTGCTCTACTATTTTGTACTTATCAAGAAACTTTATCACTTTCAAAATTAAACCGGTAAAATAAATAATCAACTTCCTTCTACGTCACGCGACCTATAAACCTTTTTAGAAATTAACGTACTTCCACCTAAAAAACCGTTGGCACCTTCATACATAATGTATTTAATTTAGCAGAACTAACAAAAACCTTGAAGTTTAATTATCGACACTATAGTTAATATATACTAAAATAAAGTTGTAATGTCGAGGAAATTGTATAACCATTACAAGGCAGAATTAATAGTAATTTAATACTGGAGAAAAGAAACCTTCCAATAGTCATGATTGGATTTCCTTCTTCGTTAATTAAAGACCAGTGATAGACATTAACTAATTTTGATCGATATCATCTTCCTGGCCTTTATTATTTCCGAGATTATTTAGAGTCGGCTACAAGTTCAAACAGTTTTACCTGAATATCTGTTTGTCTAAAGGGCGACTGGTGTTTCAATCGATATACAAGTTAGCTTAAACTCACAAAATCGAACCAACTGAGTTCGAAGTTAGTTTTACACGACAGAAAGTAATATTGTAATATAATACATATTATCCAGAAATGAAAATTGTTATGAATAGTATTAATTAATCATATGACATCATATGGTAAGGCAACTAGTAGTTTTATATAAAAGTATCTGTTGAGCTCTAAGTTAGCATCCGACATCTGAAATACAATTGCATTATGAATGAATAAATACTCATGCACGTAGTACAACTACTGGTTAAAGTAGAAACGAGTATAAATTATTCATCATCAACCCATAATGTCCCACTGCTGGGCTCGGGTCTCCTCTCAGGAGAGGGTTAAGGCCATACGTCCCCACGCTGGCCAAGTGCGGATTGGGGACTGGCAAGACAACGTTGTGGCTACGTAATCTTACCGTTGGATGTTTTTAAGCCGCCCGAAGGCCTCCAACTAAGCTTCACGACTGTTATCCTATGATAACAACCGGGACCGACTGCTTAACGTGACCTCCGAATCACGGAGACGCTCATGGTAACATGCCACCAGCGGTCACCCATCCAGGTACTGACCGCGCCGTCGTTGCTTGCCCTCGCTGATTGTTTCTAATCACCGAGTGCAACTGGGCTACGAGCGCCTCAAATTATTCATTCATAGGCAAAGACCTGGCAATGTTTGGATGGCTAAAAATTTCTAGTACTACAGAAGACTATGAAACAATCTACATCGAAATTTGTAAAACAAAAAATTCATACTAATATTAAATTCGAAAGTTACCCTATCTATCTGTTACGCTAAGCTGCTGCACCAATTTCAATGATGTTTAGCATGCAGATACTTTGGCAGGAATAGGCCGACTCGACGAAAGTGATACCACGGCTTCACAAAAAACCGGTGTGAAACAGCGCTTGTGCTGTGTTTCACCGAGTGAGTGAGGATACTGGAGGCCCATACCCTAAAAAGGTGGCGGAAATCGCTTACCATCGGGTGATACGTCTGCTCTTTTGCCCTCTATACCATAATAAAGACTACCTTTTACCGCAAAAACCGACATAGACGCGGTTGAAGCAGAGGGCCAAAGATGATATTGTATAATACAGCATATAGATAAACATGTTGAAATTAAAACCCCTTAAACCGGTTAATAAAAACGTCTGGGAGGGGTCTGGATGGCGTAAGAAAGCGGTTCTCTCCCGTCTCAGGCGCAGAGTGGCACACCGTGTGGTTTTAGTCGGTTCGATTCCGACACACCGCCCCGCCGCAAACCCCGGTGGGGTGAAGGCCCGAGAGGGTTTCCACACGTATAAAAAAAATAATAATAAAAACGTAGTATAATTGTGCGAGTTATAATTAAAACCCGTTTCTTTTTGCGATGAAACTTCACAATATTCAGTATCAGATCAGAATACATGTAACTCAAGGTTAAACCACTTAATAAAAACTTAGTATAATTGTGCGAGTTATATAATTAGAACCCATTTCTTTTTGCGATGAAACTTGAAAATATTCAATATCAGATCAGAATACATGTAACTCAAGGTTAAACCAGTTAATAAAAACTTAGTATAATAATGCGAGTTAATCGAAAAATATAGACAGCTCTTTCCTGAAATGTTAATTTAGGACCAACAGTGACAAGGCTTATAATTTTATCCATAAGCCTACAGAAATTTAGCATACTAAATATTTTTTATAACATTTGTAGACGACTGTAGATGCAAATTACACCTCGAGTTGGAATTTACAAGGCATATTTTAACATATTCGGAAGAGATTTCTCAGAAAATTTGTATGCTGAATAAATTAGTTACGCTTATTTCCCAGAAGGGGTAAGCAGTCAACCGGTGTATTCGGAATCAGATTGGTAAATTAGGCATTTATTATGAAAAGACAAGTAAAGAAGAAGAAGAAATAATAATTCCAAGATAGGGATAAATTGAATGTAAAGAATAGCTCAAACAATTCAGAGTCCCAAAGGTGAAACTTGATCTGGATCTTGCCAAGCTTAAGTCCTATATTTAATTCTTTATACCTACTTGATATTGTTACGTATTAGGGTTTGATGAATTTGAGAAATAAACTTTCTGACCAGTAAAGGAGACTTTATTAAAAATAATTTTAGAATCACAGTACTTATTACTTATATATAGTTATTTGTCACACTGTAGCTCAAACTGAATTGAACTGCGGTCCGTGAGATGCTTTTTATATTACATGCCGATATTACTAGTATATTCGAGAAAGGTCATAGACCGGTTCCAAGATAATGCCGGCAAATATATTAAAAAAAACCACGCAACAATCAATCTGAATTCGACGGTATGTGATCCATGTATGGTTCATTGTTCTATGCCTTAAGATACCAACGAGAACGTACACGACGTTTAGCTGTTTCGAGTTTTGTTCTGGAATGATCTTACTTCCTTTCTCCATCGTCGAATCGAAGCCATCACACACACATAGAATATTCGAATTTCTGATTACAGCTGGCACACTCCTGATCTTTATCGTCATGTATAATTTCTTATTGATTAAACTTACAATGCTGAACGAAAGTCTGACAACGGATATAGTTTTAATAGAACTAACTCAACTTAAAATTATGTAGCTGAATAAGTATGTACTATAATACATAGTACAGGTAAATCAAATTACAAACCACATGAAACTACCCGGAGCGTCTGGATACAACTTTGACAACCCTGAAATCTTTAAAGAAGTCTGATTGGAATTTTCTTACTTTCTTCAGTAAAGGACAAAAGCAGAGAGCATGTAAAAAGTTTGCAAAGTAAAAGGAATGAAGTTCTCCTACTGCAAAGGTCAGAAAAACACAATAACACTTTTGGCCCGACCAAGGATTCGAACCCGAGACCTCTTGATTGGCATCTGCTTACATCAACCGCTAGACCAGTGAGGCAGTCAATTAAAATGAATACGAACTAGATAGTAGTACCAATTCATAAAATTCTAAAAAATTATATATGTCATTCTTGTATCTCTTTTATAAATAATTGTCCAGACATAAGGTGTGCCCTTCAAAACATTTTAGTAAAGACTTTATTCACCCTGCTATTTCTTTTTAAGTCCTCTACTGCGACGTTTATGGCTGTTTTGAGTCCCATTTGGTCGTTATTATAAGTCGTTCGACATGCGACAGATGTAACCAGTGATGTTTTATGTTCGCTTACTGAATGGTCAATGTCATGATATTCGAGTCCAAACTTATTTTGTTCCGTCTAGTTGTTTTGTGTGCCATCAGTTTTTTTGGGTTTGCTCTTTAGATGTTCTGTTTTAACTGTCTTCGTTATTGCCATGATTTAAGTTTATGTTCTTTATTCATACTTTCAGGTTTAATTATAAATTGACAAGTAAAGTTTAGTAATTGACTGTTTACTTACAGTACTTCTAGAGACGTGGTCGGTAGATAAGAATTAATTGCTTTTCTACTTCATAAATTGAATTCCATACTTTTCTCTGAGTTTTTAGTCTGAGTTGCTTTGTCACGTTTAGCTAGACCATTTGAAGTATTAAAAGTGTCAATTTAACACGAGATTTCTGACAGCTTAGAAATTTATTTGAATTTAATTATTATACGAAACGCATTCGGTCGTTTGTGTGTATCAATAAACACAGAAAAACAGAAGAGACCAAGAAAAATAACGCATCAGGTAGTTTTATTCAGCAAGTTTATTCTAGACGTGTAACCAATCGCTTCACTAATGATAGACATAAAGTATATTGTCATATGTGGCGACTTCCACATACAGTGGCAACATAAACATATGACAACGCCATCTACCGAAGGTACCCTGAACTATGGAGTAACTTAGTGTACGAAGAAGCTTCCCATCCTGCATCGCGCAACAGAAGTTCTCGCGCCGATTAACATATATACACAACTTCCCAACATCGACCGTTGGGCAGTGGCCCGCCAGGCATGATCACCTCGCCTGGTCAGAGGATCTTCCCTTTGTGTTGGAGGGACATGACACCCGTTCCTCCACATCATAATTTGATGCTTTGCTATATCTGTATGTTTGCCAAAATGTCATGCCAAATTTTAATATGCCTAAAAATTTTATACCATCATGAGAATTACCTGTGTAGTGAGTGTTCTAAATATTTCATACCATAAACATATTATATTTGATAGTCTAAAATGAGTTCTATCACATATTACCAGAGCCATCATTACCATATACTACTGTCCAGTACGCATCGTTGGTAGTACTACCTACAATTAAATACGATCTTACTTACAATTCAATAATTGGTAATAGCGTTTGAATAACTTAATACGACTATATTTAATGTTACGTACAACCAAAATCACGAGTTAAGTACCAGAGATTTGTTTACTAATATATATTAACATGGTCAGTTTATCAGTTTATAGTTTTCAACTATTGAGATGTCTATCTATTAAGCTTTCTCAAATTGTATTTAGATGTAAAACATTTTATGGTGCCTTCCTTTCACCATAATGTTTTATTAAGCTCTCATCTAATGTAATGCTATCCTTAAATAATAAAGGAGGGTCACAGTAACAACGGGTTACTATATCTTACATACAATTTTGTGTAATTACTAATTCATTACTTGTTTTTTTCCGGGTCGTCCATCCGTTATTATATACTGTATCAACAAGAAAGACTTGAAATAATCTCAGTCACGTATGGTTATGTGTTCAGTGTTTGAGCGTAAATACTATATAGTTCTTACTTATCTACTTAGAATTATATAAGTATGTTTGTCAGGAATAACTTCTTAGACGTCAATCATATCGCAGGCACTAACTAATTTAAAATCAAATGGCCAGATGTCAGATGCCGCAAGTTACTATTATCATTTAGTAACCAGAAATATGAAGTGTCAAATTATTGTCTATTAGAATATAAGTTAAAATTATTGTTGTGGTAAACAAAATTTATGTACGAACTCCGCGCACACATACTCCCCGTCTTTATACTCCGTTTGTGTAATATTTTACGTACATCACTTCAACAGCATAATTAAAAAGCAAAAAACATTTCGTCAAGATAGAATCAATATTTTTTACGTTAATTATACCAAATTTTGAATTTATAACTTATATGACAAGAGTAACTAAATGCAACAAACCAAAAAAAAATTGTGAAGATTAGCAATTCCTGCTAATTCAAATTTTGCCTTTTAGTATTATTAGGTACTTTTTCTGTACTCTCATAAAAATTTTAAGACTAAAATTAACCAAATTAGACCCGCGTTTCTCAAGTTTTAGTGAGACATGAACAGAAATTCAATTTCATTATACAGATAGACTGAAACTTTCTTTCGTACTTGTAATCAAATTTTATAACTTTTACAAAAAAAAATGGTGAAACAAATCAAAAAGCGGAAGATCAACTGATGGTAAGTACCTATCACCACCCATGGACATCTGCAACTGCAACTAAAGTTGCTGCTCTTTAGGTAAAAGCTTATTCTTTTATCAAAATAGTTCAGTGGAATAGACTTAAGTTCTTAGAATATTCTATTTGGTTTACTGAACCAGATGAGGCTGACAAAGAAAGACATCTTGTATAAAAAATCTTTTAAAAGCTAACATCTTATAACAGCTATTAAAGTACTGTAGGACAAGGATCATTTTCGATCTCGACTTGGGCGTTGCAGATAGTTATGTAGCCCAACATATCAAGCCATCATTGTTTTGAGTTAATAATATGTCCTAATACAAATAATTGGATAATTATTATTTATTGTTACAGATCCTTGACAAGAACATTGAAAATTGGTATGTAAAAAGTTATGAGATATTTGTTTGTAAGAGCTAACCCCATTTTTTTTAGTAAATTATATAATTTGACTTCCCGAATGCTGTAGTGGTTTAAGCGATCACCTTACTGCTGTATATTACACAGAGTGTTGTAGGTTCCACCCCCACAAGTCATTGTACTTTGCGTGGTCAACAAATTATTTTAGTGACTTTGAATATTTTATTATATTCGGGGAACGGGAACCGATTTTTACGGGACATCCACATGTAGGTAACAGATAATATAAAAAGTAACTTTGACTACTTTTTTAGACTAGTTTCGCCTCGTGGCTTCGTCCACAGCTGTTGTTATAAAGGTAAATAACAAACGTTCAGCTACTACAGAATATAAAAATGTTAAAAGTAAGTGGTACAGAATCTAGGCGTTAGTCAAACAAATCGAAAGGGCGTGGTTGGCAGAAAGTGCCTAATAAGCGGTTAATAAATGCGACCACACCTTTGTCTTCATTACGGAACCTTTTTAGGGCACTCATTATCACTGTTTAAAATAAGGTGAGGCTCTAAATTTTCGTTTACTACATTTTAATATTACTTTATACCTGTTTATGTACCCCTATTTGATTAACTGGTTGTAGCTAGATTGAGAGCATTTGTCATTGAATTCTCACGGTGTCATTGTTCTGTGTGTTTTCTTATTTTCACGCCGGTATATTGTAGAATATTTTGTAAAATTAAAATGAAGTGGGTTGATCAAGAGAACTGAATCACTGTGATTGCATTACATAAAGTAGGCATGAAGCCAAATACATTTTTGGAATCCTCCATACGCTTGGTATTAGTAAAATGTTTGTGTTTAGGACTATTGATAGGTACAATAAAACCTTTTCTGTTTGTGACAGAAAAAGACCTGGCCGTCCAAGTAGTGTTCGTACGAAAAAGGCGATCATGCAGCAAGGGAAAGAATTCGAAGAAATCCTGTCCGAAAGCAAAAAACTTTATATCGAGTGATGAAGATAGCGTATTTAAGACTTCGCGTATTTTAAAAGATGACTTAGGATTTGCAGCCTTCTTAACTGATAATTTAATAAAGAACAAGGTGGTAAAATTTAAACAACTACTTAAGCGTATTGAGTTATATTTTAAGATACGAAATTACCGTATTTATGCTGAAAGCTCTAAAGAAGCGCCCAATTAGTCAGCAGAGTATAACGTGCGTATTACCCGACTTCAGTGATGGTTTGGTGGGGTATTAGCTATGAAGGAGTGTTTGAGCCGAAAATGGTATCAAAACATCACATTTGTGCTGATGTTTTCATACAATTTTCAGAAAAATATGATGACATTCAATTGTATACCAGATAATTATTGAGGGCAGTCGACGAAATTAGTTACTAATTTACACTGAAAAATTAGGTCCATTAATTCTCTTTGTGTTCCGAGCGATCGATTGATCGAGCGATCGAGAGATATGTCTTAAAAGTTTTTAATCGTTCAGTGTAACCTGGCGTCTTTTTTGCGATACCAGTGGAATAAGCTAGGTGGCTCAGAAACCTTTTCAGAATGCCTTCTAATCTAAGAATATGTTTACCATAGTGTGGACGCCAAACAACCGAGCAGTATTCAAGAATGCTTCGAACAAAACAGCTGTATTGTAATGTTTTAGTTCTTTGATTGTGGAATGGTTTAGTGTTGCAAATTACTAAACCAAGCGCTTTTGAAACATTTTTTAGTAACTGTTTTAATGTGAGGTATGAAAGTTTTCTCACAAGAATAACTCTCAATTCCTTTATACTCTTATTTCTGCTCAAGTGTTATCTATCCATTGTAGCTAATATTTATGAAAAATGAAGCATATACTTTTTAAGTAATAATAGTACGTCTGGATGCTATTAAAATACGTAGGGTGGGCACATGAATACATTAGATGCAGTGTAAAAGTAACGCCAGTGGATAAAAAGTTGTGGAGCAACAGGCCGTTCTAGTATTGACGTGGAAATTGTGTGATGTATGCAGAAATTATAATAGTGTTAATATTTTTTTTTAAATTACACTTTCACAAAGGCAAGTACAGGTAACACAGTACAATGCAGAACAACGTGTAACAATCATTCCTTCGTGAGAGACTGATGTCTATATTAGAAAAACCTGTGTCATTGATCACCAGACTCCCATCTCTTGGATGGATGGTACCTACTATTACTATTACTAACGTATACCCAATATATAGATGCAAAATATGTCACCACAAAGACAGTACTTTTTTTTAACAAAAGACAATACTCTTTTCAACCTATATCTGTTTGACTCATATACAGAAAGATAGGAATTAACTTTATTGTAAAAATATGAATCTTTCCAAAGACATTCAGTCTTTGGAAAGATACCTATTGAAAATTTCCAATTACAGATGTAAGCGAGAGGTGCAGCTAGTGTAGCATTATAACGTTTTATGAAATAGTTGAAGATACCATCCAACCCAGTCGTACAGTCACTTTTAAATAATTTTAAACGTTTAAATAATTTCGTCAGGATCTGTAGATGAAAGAACAAGAGGTCGGTACAGGGCCAGAGCAAGAAAAAGAGGAAGAGGGACGGGTAAATTAGAATTCTGCTCTTTCTCAGCCAACCTCCCTCCTAAATTTACAAAGTGTACGGTTAAAGAAAAAATGGTTAGGCTGCGTGGAAAATCACAGCTAGAAAAGTATTAATGAAGTAGCTGGAACTGAAATATGATAAAAAGAATTATAATAAGGAAATGAATTAATTTTAAGGAAATTTTTAGAATGGAAAAGCAACGTACTATAAAAAAAAACAAAATTTTGTCAAATATCAGATCTTAAATCAATAACTGCAACCTTAAGCCAATCACAATAAGTCTATTGGTTCAATAGCTGCAGTCTCATCTAAACAGCTGTCATAGGGCGATATGATCAGTTTGATAGTTTACCATTATGACTGTGTTTGTCAAGCCGTGAGCCTTTGAAAGGAATTGATTTCATGGAATTTGTGATGGCTCTGTTTGAGGATAGTACAATACCTAGCCACGTTATGTGACATTGCAGAAAATATTAAAGTATCAAGAATATGGTTTAGTGTTTTTTGCAGAGTCAGTGATAAACCAGAGGTCGGTTCAATTTGAAAATAGATTGTGTGATAAGCCTGATATTTTTTCAGTGTCTTGGAGTTAGTTACTGTTTCTCACATGAGTTTAAAGGTTATTGTTAAACCTATTTGTGTATTTGGCGATTTATTGTCACCTAGCTATTTTATTTCACTTCGTTCGATCCCCACATAAAAAAGCATATTACACATAGAAGAACGCAGGCCCAAAATAGCAAAGTATTTGATCCACAAATTGTTATTCTGGGTCTGCGTGGTCCGTTTCATGTATTATCAAAAGTTCTCGGTGACAGAGGATGAAGTACTAGTGTGGATGTTAAGGTTAAAAAATTGGGCCCTTTTGGTACATCTATTAAGCATACAACACAAATATTTTTTTTTATTTTATATACTTTAACCATGGAAGAAATGTGTTATGGTATAAAAGGTCCAGCTCGACCCGAGTGGAGCCACAGACTCACACAGTCAGAAAAACCGGTATTTAGCCATTCTTTGGCTGCTATTTACATAATAGATTTTCTCTTTTGTAATTTTGGGGCTGGGTTCAAAAAAGAACAGGCACAGTAAACGTTTATTGACTCTAGTCATTTACCTCATCTCTCGTCCCCTCATTTACTCCACAGTAGTAATCCACAGTGGTTGGAATTCAACCATAATTCATTTGCTTATTTTTTTTAGTTTTCCGCATATTCCTCCTTATAAACTTTGACTGTACCAAATTTCAAACTCCTCCAATCGCACGATTTTCGTTAAAAATGGTACAAAGTTTATGCCTTGCTGTAGTAGAAAATTTAGTTAAGTGATAGCATATTTAACACTAAAATACTATATTCGCCAAAGAGCATCTGAATATTGCAATAATGTTAAGTGCGGGTTCCTTACCAGCACTATATATTATTCCAACACGGATGTTTATTCTGCCGTATCAAGATGACTATTATCTACACGAACGCAACCTCAATACTTAGTTAAATAAATATTTAAAGCTATCCCTTTGGGCTCTTTGTCCTTAATTATTTTGGGATTATCACATCCCTAATTTACTTGTTAAAAATGTTGTTGTTGTTTACTTGTTTACTTGTTTCGCTAAATTATATTTCCAAATATTTAATATCGTATAAGTTTCATACAATGGTAGGGAAATTACTATATTTAAAAAGAAAATCGGTAGCTTATCATTGTAATTGAAAGGAGTCTCTAATAGGTAGTCCATAACTATTTTATTATTTTTTCTATTCTCTTAAGTTTCTATGCTATTGCTATGAAATTGCTGTACTGAAAAGAAGTTTTATGTAGCTTTTCTGAGTGAACCCGTTTATTTTAATGTTTCAAAAGAGAACCATAGCTAAGAAATTTGTCTGCTTGTATTAGTGTGTGCTTATGTGTGTATATTTCGAGTAAATAAGTGATATTACCTGAGTCCTATGATCAATATAATTAAATAAATTTCTTCAGGCATCTAACAGATACCCCCATCTAGTCCCAAACTAAGCAGAGCATGCATTAGAAGTTTATACAACTGATATAAATACATGTTTACTTTTTTTTAAACATATCTATATTATACATAGAAAACACACATATGTTATTACATACAATTACACATAGCTTACTGTAAAACAACAAATAATGATCACTGAAAGAACCAGAGCTGCTTTTCTCCGAAAGGCAAATAAAACTGAGGATAACAGCTATTTGTAAGTACACCATCACGTTTAATGGGATCCTTTTATTCAAAATTGGAGCAAAATACGAAATATTCTTAAGTAGATGGTTTACAGCAAGTTTCTCAAAAACTCACATTTTTACGAGTATTCAAATCGCGACAGATCTTTGCTGGAGAAATGCAACATTTTATTTTCTTAACTCCAATATCCTGAGCATCTCAGGGGGATGATCTGAGAGGCGACGTATACAGATTTAAAATGTTTCCTCCACGGGTCTAGACGCTTGTATAAATATAGTTGAAGAACTTTCAAAATCGTTTTCTTATTTATATTGGGTTGTACTTGTGTTGGAACACTGAATGCATCTGATTGAGTTGTGTTGTTTTACGTGAACGCTACATCACTATAAGAGAATTGTAAAATTTGTTTGAATGTCAAAAGGTTGTAAAGAAATGGTCTTTTCGCCAATAAATGTCTAGAGACCTGTTTTACTAGTTACTAATCAAGTTTCAAATAGTCATCAGTCATGTAACGCTATTTAACTGATGAAAGTTACAGATAAATATATTTGATCCGGCGTATATGTCTCTATCCAGTCTTCTGAAACCGAAATCTGTAGCTATTTAATAGGTAATTGACATATACCTACAGAGAGATTATTTTTCTGTTATTATGTTTAAACTGGAGTAAAACACTTTAAGCTATCGACTGACTTGTTATACAGTTAAAAGCTCGCATTTGAACACTTATATTACTATTTCTATTAAGTATGATGGTTGTTTTTAAATATTTTCTGAAACATTATTTAAAAAGTATGTTCCTCTTCATCGGATGTAAGAAAATTTAATGGAGACACAAGGTTTGAGTCTGTAGTAACCAAGTCGTTGTCATCAAAAGCATAATCGATATACATTACTATGTAACGTCAGCTAATAGTCGATTTGTCAATATTCAATTGATTGACGACTAAATAATTTAGTACTATAATTTTACACAAATATTTCCAACATAACATACTTAGAATATCATTACATTTAAATGGAACGCAAATAACTTGTAAAGTGAGTTCACTTTAAACTTGAATTGAAAATATCATTATCACACATAACATATACTAAATTAATATTATTTGTTGGCAAATATGTTTTCAGTTGATAATTAATAAATAAATAAGTGAGCTTTGTTTTTGTTATATTCTGTTTCGTTTATATTCATTTACATGTCATGGAGCCACTGGCCAGAAATTAACCATGTCCTTTATTTTGCGCTGTTATTTTATTCACAATTTAATTATCTTGCTCAGTGAGAATAATCTCGCGGCTACGTCACTCTGGTGTCCAATTTTCTTGACTACGTTCCCGACTGCATTAATTTATTTTTGTTTTTATATTTTACACGATTTTATCATTATGTGTTAACGAGTTGGTTTATAAGTATTAGGCTACTTATAAACCAACTCGTTGCAATTGCAATTATTCTTTAAAAAATATTTTTATATTGTATATGGTATGGAAATTTAAGTTGTTTTTTAGTGCTTAATATTAATTAAATTTTAAACGTATTTTGAAGAATGGTTTTAAGTCAATTAAGTCATTCAAACACAAAGGAGTTCTCAGACCAAGAGAGGCGAAAATGCCGCGGCCTACCGTTTGATGAGAAATTCAAGTGGAAAGAAATGCAAGGTGAACTTTCATTGTGCGATTTAGAATTAGTACTATGTTTCCTTCTAACGGTGGTACTGAGATGTGTTTTTGTGTCTTTGATTTTGGAAGTCGCTAAAAGTATCTCTAACTTGTGCCTCTAAATCGCAATAATCCATTAGCTCTGCCAGAGAGCTGGAATATCTTGGTCCTCAGCGTATTGTAAGTGTCATCATCAACAACCCATAATGTCCCACTGCTGGGCTCGCGTCTCCTCTCAGGAGAGGGTTAAGGCCATACGTCCCCAAGCTGGCAAATTGCGGGTTGGGGACTATTGTCAGAGTACTGCATGAAAATGCTCTCTTCATGAAAACGGAACAAAATAACCCGACTGGAAGAAAAACTATACAAACGCAAAGCTGAACCCCAAAATATTAAATGCAAAAAGAAAGAAATTCCAAAAAATAAAAAAAATAAACATTGTCAAATTTACATCAATATATTTAATTATATATCATATAACGCCGGATCATGAAGTTCAGTAAACTCTAAAGTGTTTTTGTAGCTAAATTGACCAATCCATAAATGTATGAAATATGAACTATATTTATAAAAAACTCATTTAAACCAACAATGTTGACCTTACTGTTGACACAAAGCATACTAATATTTTTGGCATTTCTAAACCCAATCTAAATTCATGCTGCCACAACACGCCAGAATAAATGGCAACTTTAGATGGTATGTGCAAAATGTACGTGGTAACCCAGGGACGGATTTTATGTCTCAAAATTATACGCCAGAATGCCCATACAAACCACGTATATGTGTAATTCCTCTAGAATTGATTTGTTTTATAATTCTTTACAATTGCCTCCGACCGTATATGTGGGTCGTAAGTATTTTTAATTTGTGTCTTTTAAAACATTTCGTTGTATGTATTTTCAATCCTAAGCGTACTTTTAGCTTTAGTTTTATATTGTGTTACTTAGAATTCTTCCCTAGGCTTTGTTACCCAGACCGTTTGCCACTGTTACGTTAGATTGATTAAACTTTTATTTTAAGTTTCGGTACTAATATGTACCGAAACTTAAAATAAAAGTTACCTTATAAAGTTAAATGTATTATAAATATACCTTTTAAAGAGGCCGTGGCCAGTAGTTTTTGACCAAATCAGCTTATATATGAAAAAATAAATTATTCTGCCACAGTAAAAAGTATTTTTAGAAGTTACATATTTTTGCGTAAATTTTTTGACAACTTTATTGATAAGGAAGATTGATCTGACATCTTTGCCCGAGAGCCATTTACTAAATACAATAGACTGTCAGAAATTATGTAGGAATTTGGCTCCATAATCTTTAAACGTGCGGGATCATTTCATAAGTAGGTTCAACTTTTGAATTTTCGATCTAAGTCTAACACAATTTTTGTAATAAAGCGCACTCAGCCTAATTATACAATGCGTGGCTTATCGAATAACATGACCAAGGCAAATTTTCTTTACTTTTACTTTTGAACATTATTGGATAAAGTTCTCTTTTCAATGCAAAATTACATTATTACGTTGGCACATTCAGATTTAAACATTACTTATGATCAAAGTACAAGATTTCTTGGAACTTAGAAGTTAAAGATAATAAGTTAAAGATTAACCACGGCATAAGTCTCGTCTTTTAGCTTAAACTAAACAGAAATTATAATATGACAGCTAGTTTGACTAATATAATAACTGATTTTTGTTAGAGCATGCACTATTACAAAAAAAACACCCAAACTCCGAACCAAATATTTGAAACACAACAACATTTCTGTGTGATTTGCACACAGCACTCGCATACGATAACACAGCGCAACCACGGTAGTAAAAACATATATGGTACATGTTTTTATGCGTTTCACGCGATTAAAAGTTTAACATCGGATTTCTTCAATACTGTCATCGCTCTCTTCTTTAGCTATCGGAGTATTATATACTATTAGTAGCTTGCGTATTACATTAGCAATGGATTAGCTATCAATTGGTTTCTTAATTTCACTATTTTTGAATCCGGCATCACAATGATATTTATCGTATTAAGTTGTTATACAAGTCTTTGTTGTATGTATTCATTTAAACTATAAATACTTTTTTTTATCCTTCATTATTTAAAAAAAAACAAAACAAAATATTAGAACAAGTATTTAAAAAATAAAACATAGGCTCTAAATTGAGATTGCATCTAAATTTTGTTCTATTGTACTAATTTGTTCTAAGTTCAATTGTATAAAACAAAAACGAAAAACACATGTATTCTAAAAATTTGTATTGTAAACGAAAATTATATTGAAACTATTTTGTTGAAATAGTCTTTATACACGCAACGTATAATATTGGTTGTTTGACAAATGATTATTGCTTTCTATATAGCTTTTTGTTTCTTTTAAATTCAATGAAACGGTATTCAATTGCTGTGAAAATTTTAGGTATTAAATTTTATCGCGGTGATATTGGTGTTAATTTTGTTGTTCAAAAACATTACACTAATCACTAAAAATAAGCTTTTGTACTGTCGTCTTAAACGTTACAGTTTGACCAAAACTATATGTATCACACAAAAAATTAGACGTTATTAAAATACGGCATATATTCATTATTAGTTGCGTTGTGTTTCATCGAGTGAGTGAGAAAACCGGAGGCCCATCTCACTCCATCCCCATCGGAAGTGCTCGCCGAAGTTTATCGACGGGTGGCTGAATTCCGGGCGGAGAGTGGCATGCGCCCTCTGCACGAAGAGGTACGCGAGTGGCGTGAAGCCGCCCGTCGAGCCACGATGGCTCGTTGGTCTTCGCGGCTGGAAGTCCACGTGCTAGCTTCGCAACTGTGGAGGCGCTCCAGCCGGTCATCCTCGAGTGGGCAGGGCGGCAGCATAGGATTCTTTCCTTCCGGCTGACGCAGGTGCTTTCCGGGCACGGTTGATTCGGGAAGTACCTGCACTCGGTCGCGCGGAGGGAATTGAGTCCCGCCTGCCACCACTGTGACTACAGTGAGGACTCGGCCCAGCACATGCTGGCGGTGTGCCCCACTTGGGCGCCGCAGCGTCGGGCCCTCACTGCAGTCATCGGAGAATATCTCTCGCTGCCGGCCGTCGTACTCTCCATGGCCGGCGGCGAGAGCAGTTTTACCGCGGTCGCAACCTTCTACGAGGAAGACATCTCGCAGAAGGAGGCGGCGGAGAAGGCCCGGGAGGACGATCTCCACTCGGACCCGATCCGCGCGCCTACCAGCGCCTCATACCGCCCTGAGTGTGCGGTTCCTAACATTTTGACCAGACTCAAAGATTCCCGAAGATAGAAAAAAAATTTGATTATATTGTGGAATAGAAGGGTAGAAAAAATAAGATTTTCAGGATCCGCTCCGTGTTCGTCATGCGGCTAAGATGAACAAATAATTTAAATACTAAAAATTTTATGTGTGTGTGTGTATATACAACCCACACAAAAGATTGGGAAGGAGAATAAGAGCATAATAGGTACCGTGTGTACCTCCCCTGCCTGCCCTTGCTTTCTTGTGTACCGGGCCTCTAGGGTAAATAAACGCATACTATTTGTGTTTTTACGTGTCACACTAAGCAGGGGAAATATGTATTTATGTATCGGTCTTAGCAATAACTTGTTCAAATGAGGTTAATATGATGTTTGGTAACTTTTTTATGATGGATCGGCCAAACGAGTAGATGAATCACTTGATGAATTGTGACTGCCGTCGTCCATAGACTATATGGTATGTAGTTATTTTAAATAATTAGCTACTTAGAGAACCTAAAATGGTAAGTATAGGCAGTTCGAATGAAAACAAATTTACAACCCAGTTCTAGGGCTATTGCTCGTAGCGTAATCATAAGTCGTGCATAGCCACAAAAGAAGAAAAATCAGACCTTCTCCAGTTACAGATTCCTCTAAATCCAGCTTTTCTTAATCTTCTCTTTTTTATGATATAGGTGGCAAACGAGCAGACGTAAGCGCTTACCGCCAAACATGGACGCCCGCAACACCCCTTCAAAATTTCCTCAAATTTTCCACATCTAACTCGTGAAATGTACGGTTGATTTCAATGATATTGACATCTATTAATATCAAAATTGTATCTTGGAGAGCATGTTAAGCCGTCGGTCCCGGTTGTCATGAACAACTTCAACAATTGGGAAGTCAGTGCCCTCAAATATACTGAAAACTAAGTTCAACCTTTGAATTCAGTTCACCTTCAGGGTTGCGGAGGTTCGATGGCAGTCGCTTCGTTTAAAAACTGGCAATCAGGTAAATCTGTTTCAACTTCTTTTTTCAGGTAAAGGCTACACGATTGGCCTAGTGGTTTCAGTGGCCGCCACACCGCTTGCTACTGCGCCAAGTGTTGTGGGTTCAAATCCTACATAGGACAACACTTTGTGTGATCCATAAATGTTGTTCTAAGTCTGGGTGTACTTTGTGTCCGTTTCATGTATGTCTGTAAAGATCCCCGTGACACAGGAACGTATATTCCTAATTCGGGAGTTGNTCGCTTCGTGTAAAAACTGATGTTCAGGTAAAACCGGTTAAACTAGTAGTCGACCCTAAAATAATATTGGGAATAATAAAGAATAGGAAGAAGACATTATCATAACGAAAAGTTAATCAAAATATATTTCTAGCTAATTTGACTTCTTTTTCGGGGATTAAGGTGTAAAAGTACCTGTGCCTAAATAATTCCTGACTAAATGAGAATCTTATTTATCTCATATATGATTTTGCAATGATTACAATGTTTTTCTCTTTAATCCCGTATGATATCAATGAAGAGTCTATTTGACATCATATATATTCAATACTGTGTTTATTAGTGGGCACAGCGCACGCTATTGATCAACATATATGCACGCACTTATGATATTTAAATTATCAATGTACCGCAAATAATACATAATCATTATGAATTAAATACTGAATACTTGAATTGAATACTGCCATAATATAATATATTTTGATCTTAATAGAAATAATCGGAGCATTATTCTTATTTAATTATTTAAAATCACACCTGTTTCCCAAAACGAGTAGGTAGAGGCATATTAAACGCCCATTTTTCTGCAGTGTTTTGTTCCCATGTAATAGGTGACGAGTCTTTTGCCGCTAATGGGCTATAGGCTATATTTTGTTATGGTTGAATAAAAACTTCAGTTAAAAATATTAGTGTTTATAAATCAAGTCAAAGAAAAGCAGACGGCTAACATCCAACGAAGTGGGCACGGGTATTTGTAGCGACTTTATTTTCGTAACATGTAATTTAAAAACAAAGTCTCGAAAAAGAAGTGATGAAATCTACCGAACGTAAGAACAATTACTGTGATAATATTAACATAACCGTACATTTATAAAACAAACCACGTTATTTCGAAACAAGATATTTTGATATAGCCTTTTCTTATAAAGGTTTTTCTGTAATAGCAAACACCATCCGGCCCTGCACACATGGTGTGACCCTGGGTAATAAATCGGCGTGCGAGAATCACGCGAGGTCAATTTTTCACCTCGTAAAAGTAGTTGGGTATACGAACGTATTTGAAATGGTGAATTGCGAATGTCTGACGTAAGTTTGATTTAATATCATATTTAAATGGAAAATTTTATGTTTTTATAGATGAAGAGTCGTGCTCCGGCACGTGTGCATTGGTCAACAGAAGTTATCACTCCTACGGTAACACATGATCCCGTGCTAAGCGGTTCTTCGTTTTCTTTCCACAAATTGAATGAAGTTCCCAAAGCTCAAACCTTTCCTCCTTCTAATGGATAAATGATATTTATCTTTATAAGTAAATCTCTAACAGATATTTTTACAAGTATAAGTTTACAGCTCTAGGGACAAAAACCGAAATAAAACACCTAATTGCCTTTTCTTAAGACCGCGAACATTGATTGGCCTTTTTAATATATAACCTTAGTTTTGAGTAAATCTCGCCCCTATCGAGAAACGAGCCCAAAGCCGTATTAGTTATGTTTACCACTCCCGTATTAGTCATAACTAAAGACTCGAAGTGCGACACATTCGTAGGTCGTTCGCCAACAGGACATTTAGGTAGGCCACGCAGACAATCAAAACTACCTTATATAATCCTCATATATAATTTTATATTTTTTGTATATTTTATGTGTTCCCTGTATGTAAGCTATCCTAAATTTCAAAATTTATAAACAGTCATATCCTTGTTATGGTTGTCTGGAAGAAATCGCCGAGAGCGATAAGACCACCATTTGTTATATAAACTTTGTGACTGTTCCTATTGTACCGTTTCTTACTATGTGTATACAATAAAAACAAATAAATAAATAAAAATAAATATATATATATATATATACACCTAAATATATTTTAAATTATTAATATAAACATATTCGTACATCTAGCACAAAATGCCTTTTAGTCCCAAACTAAGCAGAGCTTTTGTTATGGTTACTAAACAACTGATATAATACATATATACTTTTCACCCAAACTTCGCAACAAATATTTGCAGATCACACAAATCTTTCAACAAAGCAGTCGCGTACGCTACCAATGTGCTAACAAAGCAAACGTATACGAACTAATATTACGAGCCTAGACACATACTCGCATTTATATGGGGTGATTGTTGGGGGAAAACTCAAAAGGATAGCTCAAGAGGCTAGCTCATTTGTCACTTTCGAATTGTAGGTCTCCAGGGGGTAGTTACTTACTCACAGGTGACTCGTCTTATTGTTCGTCTTCCTGTACTATAAAATGGCTCTCGACTTAACCAATGCTGTGTAAGAAACTATAGACGCATTGTTAGAAAATCTGAGTCATATTACTGATGAATGGTGGTGTCAATATTTGATTTTGCGAATGCGTATCAAGAAAAATACAATTAAAAAATATTCAGAAAAATGGTTATTACTACCAAAAGGTTAGTCATTAGTGTAATTATGTAAATAACAACTTAATTGACGGAGAGATAGAGTGAAGGAAGGAAGAAAGAGTGCTTAACAATACAGCGTTGCGACTATTATTCTCATTAGTTTTCGAGTCAATTAATTGAAATATGATATAGTTCAAATTTAAATTGCATTTGCATATAAAAATTTTACAGGTGAGTATTCAAACCTTCTATAAGTTTTAGTGCTATAACTTTTACTTTAATCTTAAAGAAGAAAAATTAATAAAGTGTCAGGTAGTATATTCGTTTCTGAGAAACTTTGACACCATCAATAATTTTATGATTTAAATGGTTATAGTTTACCTTTCTTTAGTTTTTTAAACAAAAAGGTCTTGATAAATTCGGGTAAGGTGTGGAATAAAATAAGTTCAATTTATTTATATAAATATATATTAATAGTAGTTTTTCCCCATCTTTCAATACGATATTATTTAATCTCCATAAACTACCCAGTGATGAAAGTAAAAACAGTCACTTTAACTTATTCACTGCATTTCCATCATTGTGTGCTTTACAATCAATCGCTTTGTCGCGCACAATCCCTGTCTATTGAAAAAAATCAGGATTCTTAAGAAAGCGCCTTCTCACCTCAGAGGCCAAAAATACGTACTTGTTTGCCTCCCACGTCGTAAAAATCGATTTGTTCAATATTCAATGAGTACCTATTGTCTGAATTACATTATGTTAATATCACAAATAGATTTAAGATTCTTAAAATCTAATTTTCTAGCAGGTTTAAAATAGTTTCACAACTGGTATATGTCAGGTCGACTCACTCTTTTTAATCCATAATAAATAATAATTTATTTTTCTTCTCCACAATCTAGTAGGAAAACAATATAATTTATACGTATATTTACTTACTAACTACGCTCAATATACTGCGGACAAACCGACTTCGCTGGACTTGGAGGCAGTTTAATCATTCCAGTCCATTAAACACTATAATCATAGCTTGATTCTATTATTTTGTCTTTACCAATAAGATATTAAAGTAATATTAAGATAAAGAAAAAATAGTAGTTAGATAGACCCCACTTTTTACGACTGTTGTTAAATTTGTGTAATGTAAAGAAATGAATATATTTATTTTCGAAGAAAAATATAACTAGAACTCCATTAAGTTTCAATTATTAAATATGAAACTTTCACAGGTGCCTTGACCGTACTATGTAGGCATATGTCATACAATTTCAAGATTAAGTATACATATATATATATATACACATATAAATCCACCACAGGATCATACTTGATAAAGGGATCGGGTTTAAGCATGGGATACAAGCGGACAAAAATCTTTTAAATGAATCTCTGGGGGATCAAAATGGAATTGAAATTCCACATGGATCCGAGGGGACGGAGCCCTTAATTGTTAGTAAAACTTAGGTTGTGTATAATTGTGAGTAAAACTAACAATTATACACAACCTAAGTTTTACTGGTGGTGGTGTATAATTGTTAGTAAAACTAACAATTATACACCACCTAAGTGCAACGTGTAGCACTCATAACGTACAAAGCAATTTCTTTCATGTAAGTCACTAGAAAGGTTTAAATAGGTCAGTATGTCTATATGCGTCCTATGTACCTCATACAATGAATTCTTTTCAACTGGCTACATTTTCTAGCGAACAAGAACTTGTATATTTTTATCTAAATTAAATTTATAACATTTTAATGTTACTAAAACGGTAAATAATTATAGATGTGGTTACTACCTTTAAAAACTGTTTTACTACAGTGATACAAGAATGAACTTTTTGAGCTTTAACTGGAGACTAAGTGCGGAAATAATCCGGCAAACAAACAAACAAAAATATTAAAATCGGCCGTTTCGGTGAAGTTTGGTTACAAACACCGCGATACGAAAATTTTATATATTAGATATATATAACTATTTTATATGTATAATTTCAACAGCTGTTGTATTATAATATAATACAACAGCTATTAAAATTTCGTAAACAATTTTGGGGACACGACAATACTTATTTAGGGCGTATTTTGTCAATTAACTTTGATTTGAATAGAACCGTGGGAAAATCACATATGGATCGGCTCAAAACTGAAATCAGAATAAATATTTCTGATATCTGATACACAACACCGTTTAGCCTAAAACTAAGCTTTCTAACTTGTACTAAGAAAGCTTGAATAACGGAATACTTATTGTTACTCCTTGATGAGATGGAAAAATTATTAAAATACAATCTAGAACTCACAGAGTGAGTTAGAGAGTAGTAGAGTTTATGTATTATATAGATATATATGTAAGTACATGATATGTCTGGTCTTTGAAATTACTGAAGAAAATTCTATTATTTTTTCGGACATTTAACACAAAACGCCATTGAGTCCCAAATTAGGCAGACCTTGTATTACGGACATAGGTCTCTCCAATTTTACTACACTTATTTCAATCCTCGGCTACTTGCATCCAGCTCCTGCCAGCCGTCCCGCGCAGATCATCACTCCACCTTTCCTGTGCACGACCCACATTACGTTTGCAAGAAATATAAAATACTCCAAACCAAATATTTCATAATCATACAAACATTTGGACTGTCCTGGGAATGGAATCCGAGACCTCAAGCGTAGCAATCATATACGCTCCCACTACGCCACCGAGGCAGTCAAAATGTTACAAGAAAATCGGTGACAAGTATTTTTTTTATTTCTATTCATCAAGTGAGGGAGCTCCTCTCTTCTCCCTTATCAAATGTATAATAACAACAGCAACAGTCCACTAATGAACTTGGGCCTATCCTTATAGTAGTCATAATAAATAAATAAATAAATATTTTCGGACATTTTAAGACACCACGCCATCTAGTCCCAACCTAAGCAAAGAGCTTATACTGTGGGTACTAGAGAAATGATATTAATACACATATACATTTTTTTATAAATACACACATATTATACATAGAAAACACCCAAACTCCGAAACAAATATTTGCAGATCATACAAACATTTGGTCCGACTTAGGAATCGAACCGGAGACCTCTAGCACAGCAGTCACCACTGCGCCACCGAGGCAGTCAAAACTAATAATACTTTTAAGTCAAAAGTGAGAGTGTTGTTTATGACATTGCAAAAATCCAGTGCTTTGTAATGTTTCTAGTCTTAAATACGTTCCTGTTACTATAGTTTTTAACCTGTATATGTTAATCTTATATATCTTATTTGATTAAGGTATGTTTTAAATTATTTCAAATATGTTTCATTGCTGAAACTGTGCACGTGTGTGTTATAATGGGCTTCAGCTGAAAATCAACGCTGTGATCACTTTCAGGATCGCAGCATAAGCTGAGCTGTGGCCTTCTAGTCACACAGTCAGACATTTCACTGTTTTTATTTTGTTTGTTATTTCTTCTTGGTTAAATGTCTTATCTTTTCCTTTTGCATGTTTATTATGTGTGACTATTAAATGTATCTTTTCTTTGCGTAAAATAGAAAAATTGCTATAATATGGTCAAAAATTTTATTTGACCGACCGAACCTTCTATAAAATATAAATTTGTATACGCAATAGATTTATATATATAAAATACTTTATATAAGTGATGCGACTGCCACATACAAAGAAACTAACTTTAGTACCCTCTAACGAAGACACAGTAAACTATGGAGTATCTAATCTTGCATCACGTCGATATTTACAATCTCCCAACATCAACCGTTGATCTGCGGTCTGCCTGACATAATAATCTCGCCTGCTAGAAAGATCCTCCCTCTTTGTTAGAGAGACATATAATACTTTTTCTTAGTTAAAATATTTATTTATATAATCGTATTATAAAATAAGTACCTGGATGACTGAGCTTTGTTGGTATATATTTTTTTAATATTCTAAGTATTTATCCTCGCAAGATCGATTTATCGGCCCTCAAATCGCCTGTATACTAAAATATATTTCATGAAAATTGTTGGAGCCGTTTTTGAGATTCAGCTGATATATAAACATGACTTGCTAGTTTAAAGGTTAAATAACAGCTTCCCAACCCGCACTTGGCCAGCATGGGGACGTATGGCCTTAACCCTCTCCTGAGAGGAGACCCGAGCCCAGCAGTGGGACATTATGGGTTGATGATTGAACAGCTTCATACATCCCACACACGACAGCCTGATCTCAAATCAAGCAGAAGTTATGCTGTAATAACTGGGCTGCAAATAAGCATACTTAAACATGTCTAAATACATACATAATTATAGTCAAGCACATCAATGAAAGTATTGAATACATTGAATGCATGAAAAAAAAACATGTAGACCATCTCCCGCTTAACTTGTGATAGGTTATTAAAAACGGCCGTAGGTCAATAAGCCAAAATGGACAAAACAAGAATAATTTTCATGAAAAAAGGAAAATGGAGAAAAAACAATTTGATGATCTAGCCCATTCTATAATATGTAAAGAAAACATCCCACTGTACACGAGTTAAGTAGAATGAAATCGATATTACATAGAGTCGACCCTGTTACTGTAAGACGCACTAAAAAGCAATGGACAGCGCTGTTTACTATATCGCTGTTCTTGCTACCGTGTAACAAGTCTATAAAAGATTATCCTTTAAATAACACGAAGCAAATATAATTTTATTTGTAGACCCATAAAACTGCCTTAGAGGAATTTAATGGAAGCCGTAAACGATAAAAGTAGACTGCCTAAAAAGATAAGAAATTTTGGAAACCATTTTATGTCTTGGACAATATTTCTCTAAGAATTAGTTTCATATCTTTGATAAATATTAAATATTTCAATAGAAAATTTAATAAAATTAACAAAGTATTATACAATTTTACCTTTAAAATACAGTAGTGTCATAACATGACAAGCCTGTTGGTGTAGTGGTGTAGTGGTGGAATACCTTTACGCACACTTCGCTCCCCCTCGCGGGGACAGGGGGTTCACTTTGTGTGGGACTCCTGACTGACACCAGCCAGACTACCCACTAAACCACCACGGTGTGCCACTCTGCGCCTGAGACGGGAGAGATCCGGGAACCGCTTTCTTACGCCATCCGGACCCCTCCCAGCGCCTGCCCGCACTGAAGCGGGCTCCGTCGTCTGATGGTACCTCTCAATTGAGGCGACGTACGGCACACGCGTTACGTCGCCCCCCTCGCGGGTGGCCTATGTAGCGGATGGGGGGGGAAAACCCGTCCCGCCCATCCGCGGCCACACTCAGGGCGGCATGAGGCGCTGATAGGCGCGCCTCCGCCACCCGGTTCGCCGGCGGCGGATCGGGTCCGAGTGGAGATCGTCCTCCCGGGCCTTCTCCGCCGCCTCCTTCTGCGAGATGACTTCCTCGCAGAAGGTCGCGACCGCGGTAAAACTGCTCTCGCCGCCGGCCATGGAGCGTACGACGGCCGGCAGCGAGAGATCTCCTCCGATGACTGCAGTGAGGGCCCGACGCTGCGGCGCCCAAGCGAGGCACGCCGCCAGCGTGTGCTGGGCCGAGTCCTCACTGCAGTCGCAGTGGTGGCAGGCGGGACTCAATTCCCTCCGCGCGACCGAGTGCAGGTACTTCCCGAAGCAACCGTGACCGGAAAGCACCTGCGTCAGTCGGAAGGAAAGGGTCCCGTGCTGCCGCCCTGCCCACTCGAGGATGACGGGCTGGAGCGCCTCTACGGTGGCGAAGCCAGGTAGTGACCCTCCAAGTCTAAGGTTACCTTACCTAGTTTATAATCAGGCGGTCGTGTGTGAAATGGGTGTGGTTTTAATTATCATTTATCACAAAGATCGCATGTTGATTTCCCATGTTGCAGTTTACATTACACTTAATTAATTACCAGTAACAGCAGAATTAATTAGCAAAACATTAGTGACAAAAACTTTCTCAGAGGCATTCTACTATTCAAATCGGTCATATTGTTATATGGAAGCATGGAATATTTAGCTGCAATACGGTGTTCGGAAGTCTAACGTACACAGTCCATTCATTCAATTCAATTCAATCGTCTATATAGATGTTCTAATGTTCTAATGCTAATCTTGGGATCGGCAGCCTGTTTAGTTACCAACTACATACCTCACTGAATTAGTACACTACCGGAGCTCAAACGTATCTCCCTCTGATTTTGGAGGTATTCAGGGTGATAGCGCATTAAATTACAAATAATAGTGGCTGGTAGCTGGTTACAGCTTTGTCAGGTTGAATACAGCTATGTCAGGTAGCTAAACATGCAAAGAGTACAGTTGCAGATTACTCCCGCAGACCCGTTTGCTTATCTATCATCATCATCATTCATCACTTTGTAGTTCATTACAGTACATCTTCTGCCAAGGTATATATATATATATACCTTGGTATATATATATATATATATATATATAGCCAGAGGGCGCATCACACTACGTTTGCCAAGGCACAGTCTTCACTCCATAACACGGTTACTCCAGGGGTTACCAAATTGTGACATATATGACAAGACAATAGGCCATTTGAATTTAACCATGGTAGAGCCACGCTTCGTCATGAATGAGCCAGTTCAACCGGAGTGATACCACGACCTCACAGAAAACCGGTGTGAAACAGCGCTTGCGCTGTGTTTCACTGGGTGATTGAGTACAACGGAGTTACATACATGATATGTTTGTTGCAAAATTCATTAAAATGTAATCACAGAAGAATGGTAACACTAAAATCATGAATGCGGTGTCGTCAGTTGACGTGTTAACACGCCAAGGGCATGTTTGGGTTTTGCAAGGGTACCCTCTATTGTTTATTTGAAACAATACGTCAACTGTGGGTATTACAATTATAATTAATCATTATTTCATATGTGTTTCTAACCATTTCAAGCACATGAAAAAAAACTGTAGCCCACTACGTTAAAACTTTTGATAAAAATTATGTAGCTCAAGTCAACCGAGCCATTGCTACGAATTTATTGATATTCATTAAAATAAGTACAGTATTTTAGACGCTACGGTTGAACAAATAAACATACAAACACAGACTGTCAAAACTATTACCCTTTGTTTTGTCTTCGTCGTATTCGGCTAACAATCTAAAACTCGTATATTTACTTTAGGACACAACCTAATATTTCAAAATGTGATTCAAAATTTTGATTTTTGATCATTGATTTATTGTATTTTTTTTTGGATACGATGAAAGAATCTAAAAATAATTAAAAGTCAAATAATTTTTCTTAATTTGGCACAATTATCTAAAAAACTACGATATCAAATTAATAGTTGCAAAATGAAAGATTAAGCACATAATTACATGCGGAGATTATTAAACAAAAGCAATTTAGTATATACATAAACAGTTCCTGGAATATTCAAAATTTGTACCTTTACTAGGAACCCGATATTAAATTATATTGTATTAAAATCGTATCAGATATTCTCGTTCGAGTTCTGACATCTTAAGTTTAAGGTCAGAGTAGAGAAATATCTGTGTTCGATTTCCATAAATTACAATACCCAATGAACTTGGATCGAACTAAATAGCGTTGTTACGACTAGCATAAATATGACCTTGACCTTTAATAATTTACTAGAGAGGTCCGAGAAATGAATCCACAACCGTAAACGGATCTGTCTTAAAATAATTATCTTGCATTTATTTGTAAACAAACCAAAGTATATGTCGGGCTAGGCCCAGACATTAGAAGTAAAAGTTAGATATGGCAATATACAGAATTTATTTCAATAACTCAAATAAATCAAAATATCTTAAATCTAGGAAATTAACAAAGGTGTAGAATTAGTTAAATATCTTACTATACCAATGAAGGCGGTCACATAGGTCAGTACTGAATGTCAGGCACAGTGGTCCACATACCCACCGCAATAAAGATAGTACTAATTATCAGAGATAACGTTCCACATCCAATAATCGTGCAGTACTGACTGTAGAGAGACAGTGGTCCGTGCACCAAGACGCAATCGTTCGAAATGCGTGCCGTCTCAACAGCTTAGCTCGTTATAAAGGCGGTCGCTTAGGGAGGGGGTAACGTCACAATATTTTACTAGTTTGAATCCAAATCCAAATAATCGATATAAAATTAAACCGACTTAATAATTTTTAAATGGTGCGTCCGGTGCACGTTCCACTAGCGCCATCTAGTCGCCGTCTCTCGCAGCTGGAATACAGTACGACTACCGTCATATATTATTCTACTAGAGGTAAGCAGTAATAGCGTGATTCAGGTGAATTTTACAACGTCACTTGTCGATAATTTTTGGTCATAAGCAGGCGTGAGATTGAGAAGAGAGAGAGCAGATAATGATGATGATGATGATGATTATACCCAAACGACTTTCAGAAATATTGATTCGGTTTACATTTATTCTCAATTGGTTTTTTGACAGAATCTTTATCACCATCATCATCTCCGCCATAACACATCTACTACTGGGTACCAGCTTCCCCCAAGTTTCTCCACACAATGAACACAAATAAACTTAACCATATAATTTCAATTAAGAAGTTAGGTAATTCATAGTAGGCCTAAACCCTCTTTTGAAGGAGAGGCCAGCGTTCATCTGTTGAACTAGGGGCAGTTGTAGATTGTTTAATTCTATTTTCCTATCGATTTTTTATATCATTTCATATAAATTCATCCAAAATCTGCTACTAATACTTCAATTTACAAAAATTTCTACAGTCAATTTGTCCATCCAAAGGTTGCCTGTAAGAGATTGCTTTTAAGCGATAAGGCCGCCATTTGTACATGATCATTATATTGTTTAGCTCAAACATAACTGCATCAATTGGTGTACAATAAAGTTTGTTCTATTCTATTTTATTCTATTATATTCCATTCCATTTCATTCCATTCCATTCCATTCCATTCCATTCTATTCTATTCTAATATGTTAGTTTAAAAAGTATTGTTCATTAAAAATTATAAAGCGAGTAATAACTATAAAGAATTAATAGGTATATAACGTATGCTTCAGAAGATTTTTGATTAAATTTCTGCACAAGGATGTTTCTTCAAAACATAAATTTAAACGGATGTATTATCTTATTTTAAAACACAACTTCTCTGGGAATTTAGATACCTGTATCATTAAGTATTTTCTAAAGATTTAAAGAGAACAAAATAGGTACAAAAAACGTTCAGGCTCGAAATTACTGTCTGTGAATCTAACAAATGTATGTAAAAAAATAAATGAGTGTGTGAATCTACCAAATGTATGTAAAATAATGTTGTAAAAAACAATTCCTTCATAAACATGACTTGTAAAATACTCAAGTCGGCCATCGCATGAAAACAGAATGCATCTCATTAGAAATATATATTATTTTATATTAATGTAGATTTCTTAGTGCGGCGGCGGTGGCGGCGGAACTTTTTTTTTGACATGTTATGTTTTTGATGACATTCATTTTTTTTTTGTAGATCTTGATTACCAACAATAGATTTTCCACTGTTTTATGAGCTCACTCTTCAAGTGTCAGTTAAAGTTACTGGTTGTGTAAAATTGTTGTCTCTCATAATGAATGATATACATACTTTAAATATTTTTAAGATAGGTACTACCACAAAACAACTACATAATTTACATGGGATTTATAAGTAATTTATATAGTTGGTATATCAGAATACTGGACCGAAATTTAAAAATATTTTTTCCTCGATTTATACACTAAACACTTATTGTTTTCTAAATAATTCAGATATGGATGTGATACACTCAAATATACCGAAAATCGATCCTTTTATGTCGAAGCGACATCACGATATCTTTATGTATGTTTATAAATACCCACACGGACCTTTGGACCCAAATATTGGATAAACTTGTAATCTGTGTTAAAACTTTTCCTGTTAATAACGCTTTGGAGAAGCGGGATAATAATCTACATGAATATGGTCCTGATAAGTTAATTAGTTTTAAGTTAAACGATTGTATTTTTTGTTTTCGTACATTACATTTTATTATTATTAATAACAATAATTTAATGAGTTAGTTGGTTTAATTGTGTCAGAGTTTGAGTGTTTTCTATATATATATTTACAAAAGTATATACATATATATAATGGCCGAAATATTTATTTACTAACTGCGCGAAAAGACCTCGTTCTTACAAAAGTTATCAGTAAAAATAAAATTACCCACATTCATTTTTATTCTGTCCACACATTTTCATTTTCACAAAACCTCCCGTGTGCCGTAAGGAACATACAAAAAAAAAACCGAATTGGGCGAGCCAGTCTCCAGTTTTGCGGTTAGCAACATTCATTTTTATTTTTTTAGGTTTATTAATCACTATTATTAATTTAATATGATTCTTAATGTCGCGGTACATTATATTAACATACTATTTACTGTGTTTATACATTCAATAACATACGGTAGTAATTTGTTAAGGAAACCGCCACAATTTTGCTTTAAATTGTTTTTTTAGTTTTCCTTTACACAAACTAAAAAAATCACAAAAACAGAAATAAAAATACGACCGCCATTTTCAATCCTTGTATGCCTAACGCGTTTGCTCTGCTCTCATTAAACCTTTCATACAAGCCCGAGGCTTTCGGGTATTTCTAACCTGCCCTTTCGTCAATATTATTTTATTCAGTACATTAGCGACCTCATTTACAGTGAGAAAGGTTGAATAACTGAATATGGTATAACTATTTGACTGTGAAGGAATAAGAAATATAAATAAACAAATAAGAGGGCAGCTGATTTCAAACTATATCATTTCATGATTGTTAAATAAATTCACCGTACTTCAATTGTGCAATCGCATTTAACAGCGAATGTAAAAACTACTAAAATACTACGATGTGACAATTTTTGATGAAACTTATATAGCCTATATCACCCGAGTTATTGATAGTAATCTATTGATACCACATTCATATACATACATAGACAGACAAAACTATTGCCTTTTGGCTTCTCCGTAATCGGGTAATTAAGGCAAACCTATCTATAACTCCAAAACCAAAATCCATTGAACCCTTTAGACTACAGCATAGTACAAGTATAGTAAGTGTACAAAGTATAAAAGTAAATAAACATACATAAACTTAAAAAAAACAACACTTCTGGCGAACACTTCTTCTTCTTCTTTTGGTGTAATGGCAACCAGTTAGTCAGCTTTTTCCGCCAATGTCAATTATTTAAAGTCTTCAAATCATAAGTCTTCGAGTCTTAAAGACTTATGATTTGAGGTCTTTATCGTGATTAAATTAATGTTAAAAAAAATATAAAAAATGTGGATGAGATCGTCGAAAAAAAGACAAAAATGATCCCCTGGCGAACACTAATATATGAAGGGCAACCATTACAATTAGGTCATACTATCAAATAACTTGTCTGCTAGTTTGCAGCAATTATAAAAAAATGATGTAAAGAAACTTTAGATATCCATTAGGAGTTGTAGTTCTAGATGAAAACCTTGATAAACAATCTAACTTTAGCATTTAAAATATAAGTTATGATCAATATCTATCGTTTCTTGACAAGTATTGGTCAATAGCAAAACCCTATAATCGTCCAACTTCGTTAATAAGTTTCCCTTTGTCTAGACAAATGATCCCTATCTGTAGTTATTATTTTGTACACTCCTCTTATTGATTACAGCTGGCTCGGTTAATTAAACCATTATTTTCAGGTTATTAGATACTGTTTTGGTGGATGATTTATTGTTTTGTTTATCTACAATTTGGCGAGGTACGAAGTGATTTTAAATGGAATCAGATTCAGTAAGAACGGAGACTGTATTTATGTATTTCTGACTCTGATTTTTGTATTTTTAACGCATTGCATAGCAAAGGTTTGTGGCATCGCTGATTTTTTCATATAGGGAGCAAACTTAATAGTAAAGTGTTTTTCGCCTGTGCCTCAAAAAGCACATTAAACTGTACATCCCATTTTTCATGGAAATGATCATCGTTATTGGAAAATCTGTGCTCTCGAATATACTGACAACTTTTTTTTTACCTGTGGAAACCCCCTCGGGCCTTCACCCCACCGGTTTAGCGACGGGGTGGTGTGTCGGAATCGAACCAACTAAAACCACACGGTGTGCCACTCTGCGCCTGAGACTTCGAATTCAGTTTAGCCTCAGAAATACGCAGATTCAATGCCAGTCGCTCTGCGGGAAAAACTGATATTCTAGCAAAATCGGTAGTAGCCGATCTCAAATATTTTTGGGAATAATAAAGTTTAGGAAGAAAAGGGACGACTCGTCACCTGGTGGTAAGTAACCTAGACTTGAAACTCAACAGTAGTAAGTGCTTTCTCACAATCTCAATGACACCTTACTTCTACTTCTATTGTGTGTTCTACTGATGTGTGGTGACTACACGGTTGGCCTAGTGGTTTCAGTGGTCGCCACACCACTTCCTACTGCGCCAAGTGTTGTGGGTTCAAATCCTACATGGGACAACACTTTGTGTGATCCATAAATTGTTGTTCTAAATCTGGGTGCACTTTGTGTCCGTTTCATGTATGTTTATAAAGATCCCCGTGACACAGAAATCTATATATTAAATGAGGGAGTTGTCTTTTTAAAGAAGAAAAAAAAACCTTCTCTAAAATAAGAAATGAATAGGATGCGACTGACTTTCAACGACCATGGAACTTTCGCGAAACTGCTCACTATGAATCCTGAATTTCTATGCTGGTATAAAAGGATGGATACTAATGTACTTCCTCTTTTAAGGTTTACAAAATCTTATGTGCCTCGATAGTCGAAAAGCGTAGGTAGAAAGTGATGATTTGTAGTGGCCACGATTCTCAGCAGTGAGAGGAATGACAGAAGGAAGAGATGCAACTGGTAAGCAGGCTATACATATTCAAGGTCCAAAATTGAAAGGCTTCCGCAAAACAACGCTTATTACTAAAGATACTTATGATTTCTTAAAAGGTTTCCCTAAAAGAAATTCGAGCAAATATGCTTAAGAATAAATTTTCGTGACTCTGTGACATTAACTGTTAACGGTGTACCGCGCAGTAATAAATAAAACAAAGCGCAGCTAAACGACCCGAGCTAGTTCAGAGTGCGGTATTGTTACTACATTTTTTATTTATGTTGTAGTTTCTCTTTCATAACTGGTTATAATATATTTAATACATGAAATCAATCTTACAAAGCAGTCAATTATGAATTAATTTCTACTTTTGATTTGATTTATAAAGAATGATTTCCACCGTATGAGTCCCATCGGAACGGTTTTTAATATGAACTTAAAGCGCGGTGTTTACGATTTAATATCATTTATAAATTGTAGAGTCTGTTGAGGAACGGGTATCAAGATGAACATGGCGGGCCGCGGCCCAATAGTTGGTATTGGGAAGTTGAAAACAAGGTAATCGGTGCGAGATTTTCCATATTACGATAAAGAATTAGCTAAAATTCCGTAGTTCGGTGTGTTTTCTTAAATGCTGATTGCTGTAGTGTACTTTTGTTACCGTATGTGGAAGTTGTCACAAGTCCATTTCGATGCGATCTATTCGTTAGGAGACTCATTACAAATGAGGGATCTAATGCCTTTTTATTAGAGTTATATTTTTGTAAAAACAAACACGAAATAGATAAAATCCAACCAACTCTTCCTCCTATATCCCTCCTTATCCCCGAAATACCGGCAATGCATTTGTGACGCCTTCAGGCGATATGTCTGTTCGTTTACCCCATAAATAAAAAGAATTATGTATGCAATCAAACGTTAATCTTTCGTGTCTAGAACCCGTGATTACAGAATTGTATTGGTAAATTGTTGATGAAACTCGAGATATCTTCGTTGATTTATTACAAAAGTGGTTGAATTTAATTTACGAAAGTTCAAACACCTGGAAATTTATTTGTTTAAATTGAAGAAGTTTTCATAGAAAGCTGTGGTTATAGTATGGGGTTTTTAGAAGAGTAAGGGAATTAGTTAGTAAGAAAAACAATAGTGAAATTTGTTGTTAGAGTAAAAAATTTTAATCTTACAACAAATTTCATTGTGTCACATGAAATTTCATGGTTTTTAGGTGTTTCAAAAAGTTCTTCAGCGTTAGGGGATGACGAAACTCTTGTAAAAAAATAGTGAATTATTTTAATACCAATAAAAATCTTTATCAAAATTTTTATATTATAGGTACTTTATTGTTGAGTGGAGAGTCTGACATTCGACTTCACCTTCGTCTGACTAGATGGGTAGGTATACTGTTTGTTATTTGCCGTGATGTTGTCCTACCTAGATTGCTCCTCTTAGTCACCTCTTTCGACATCCACGGAACGTATAGCGGTAGCGAAACTCTGTATTTTTAATCTATCCACACGGAACAAGTATCACAAGTATAATCGTCTGCTTATTTAACCACCTTTTTCAAAAAAAGCCTAGTCCAGTAAACTTGAAAAAATATTTTTACTTCCACTTTTCCCTACGTTGAATATTCGAAATGGTATATTACGGAATCATTCCACTGTTTGAACCGTCGCCATAGTAAAGCTGACTATAGCCTTGAGCAAGAAGGCTTTTATCGTTTACGAAGAGATTGTATAACCCACAGAGTGAACTCTCATGCATATAAAATGTGCAGCCATTTAATCCTTACCCAGGCTGGGTAGAAAAAAGCTTTTAAAGGAAAAACAATGAGTTCAAGTTCAACGTACCTTCCCTGATCAAAGAACTAAAGTATTAACTGAATTAATGAAGTTGATTTTAAATAGTCATTGAATTAAAATTATCATAAAATTCTTCAAGGTAAAATTTTAAGTTGCGAATTAATTTCTAGAGAAAATGGAGATCTTACAGCTTTGGAGGATTCTTTATTAAATAAAGAAAATAACCGTTCAACGAAAAAGGGAATTAGTTCAGTTATAACATCTAAGTTTATTTATATATTTTTTACCCACGACGGTTCAGAAAAAGCATATCATGCGTTTAAAGTGACAGGATGTTTGTGTAAACCAATATATCCATTTATCTGCCAAAGTAAGCGTCCGATTTCAATGCGGTTTTCATTATAGCATGTTAGCTTTGATTAGTGCATGTTAGATAGGTGTTACGGTGACTGCTTACCAGGAGGCGCTTCAGTAACAAAGTTTAGTTGTAAATACATCTTACTACTAACTTACTTACGGGGGGTTTGGTTCAGATAATCTCTCCCACTAGGTCATAAGTAACAAGAGAAATGCTTGATATCGGATTTCTGCCAAATTTGTGTATAATTTTTTTATGTATGAGCCTGTCAAAGTGACTCAAACATCAGCAAAATTAAGGTTGCGGGTGTGCGGCTTCAGTCACTTTGATGAAACACTGATATTCTGATAAAGCCAACTGAACTAGTAGCCGACACCAAATAATCTTGGGAATAAAAAGGCCTTGAAGATGACGATGACATACTGATATTTTAAACCTAAAGGTAACTCTGCCGGTCTATCTATCTGTTATGCTTTCACGGCTAAACCGCAGAACTGATTTGGATAAGTTTCGGTGTATAGATAGATTACACCTTAGAAAAGCTACTTTTTGTCGCAATAACTGACATACAAGCGGACAGAGCCACGGTCAAAAGCTAGTCGTTTTTAGAAGATCAATCACACAATGATTATATCTCGCCAACAAGCTGTGGAGCTTGGCGGGATTTTATTTTATGATTTTTTTAATATATTAAAAAAATCATCAAATATGATATATCATATTTTTAAAATATCTCTTCTTCTTACAATAAATTCACATTTGTCGCGGGGGTGCTTTTCCTAGGCTTGATGGGATAATCTTCTGTTTACAGAGACGGAACGAGGCAGATACACCCATAGATTACCATATTCGACCTGTGTATCGTGACCGTGTATCGTATATAATAATATAATTCAGAGAAAAAGGCATGGGTCCTGTAATATATATTTTTCCTTATAATTCTAAAATTAGTATGCCAGTATGAAATATTATTACTATGATAATTAGGTATTTATAAACATACAAGTATATTTATCATCAATCAGGTTACCCTAGCGGGAGTTTACCAGCAGACAGTGCCCGCGTCAGTAAGGGCAGACGCTGGGAAGGGTCTTTACGATGTCGCATTAACAGCAATACCCGGATCCCTCCCATCTCAGATTGGCACATCGAGTGGTTTTAGCCGGTCCGATTCCGACACACCACGCCGCCATAGACTCTAGTGGGATGATGGGGTCCGTGGGGGGTTTCCATAAGTGGAAAAAAAGCTTTGCTTATTTTGGAATTGTTCCATCGTGTGTAAGATATTTGAGGTTATTATTTTAATAATCAGTTAAAGTTAAGTAGTAACTGACACCTAAAAAGTAATGAAACTGCCTTTTTGATACAAAAAATAATTCCACCTATTGATTTTGAAATAATCCTTTAATCTCTAGAAATCATTACTCAAACTATTTGCTAATCTAAATATTAATATGTGAAGCAAATACTTTGTATCCGTATGAAATTTCGCACACTTATAGTTGATGATATAGATAATGATTGCAGGATGCTAATAAATTTTTAATTATGCGTCAAAAATACATTAAATTAATAAAAATTATGTTCCGCATAATATCTTACGTAGGACACACACACACATACAAAAATGACAAAGTCAAACTAAAAAGTTACTTAATTATTTTTTGTCTTCTTCTTCTTCTTTTGATGAAATGACAACGGCAATATTTTTGCCAATCTCAAGTGTTTAAAGTCTTCAAGTCTTGGAGACTTCAAGTCTTAGTCGTGATGAAAATAATGATAAAAACTATCAAAACTGTGGATGAGATGAAATAAGGGATCGTCTTTCGAAAAAAACAAAAAACGATATCTTATTTTTGTCTAAAGTGTTATATTGAATATTAAAAGTAGCTATGATGAAATCTTTGATAAAAGAGGTGTAAAAGACTTAGATAAAAGAAACCCTAAAACAGTTATAGTTATATATAACAAAAAAATTAAAACAATTATAGTCAAGTTTCGACCTCTAGGAGACCACCAGGATATTATAATTAGATGGTGGTTAAAATATCACTATTCACTAACCCTGTCATTATCCGTTTACACCAACTACACTTAACTTAACTACCACGAGACTTGGGGAACCTACTTAAAGTTTTGAGGCAAATTTAAGTACCTTTTAGTTAGACAAAATAGTTTTCGGTTAGCGTCTAATTTTCTTTATGAAATGAATAAATAATGTAAGAACTAAAGTAGGTATTAATAACGTTTAATTGATAATTACGTTCTTTGCAGATAGTCTTATTGTGAACTAGCTGAGACCCGCGGTGTCACCCGGGTTTTTTGTTGTAACCGCGGGCAACGCTGCGAGGTGAAGTTAGTATCTTTATAAATTGTAGCCTACATGTTATTCTGATGTTATAAGCTATATTACTTTAAAGTTTCATTAAAATCCATTCGGTAGTTTTTACGAGAAAGAGTAACAAACATCCACCCATACTTACAAACTTTCGCGGTCCTTTTTTTAAATATTTATCGCGCATTAGGAATATACGTATATATAGGTGTTACGAGGAACTTTACAAACATACATGAAACGGACACAAAGTCTACCCAGACTTAGAATTACAATTTATGGATCATACAAAGTGTTGTCTCATGTATTGGTTTGGAACCTACAACATTTGGCACAGTAGGAAGCGGTGTGGCGACCACTTAAACCACTAGGCTAACCGTGCAGTTTATAATATTAGTAGGATGTGCTATCAACAAATTTGAATCATTATCCACCGCACAAGCTTACTTTCCAACAGCCATTCAAATATTAGGTCAATATTCGCGTGAATATGCATTTCCATGGTAACGGCTTTGTTTTCTGTCATTGTAATTGTAATTACACAGATTTAAGCTGATTTCTGTACTCTTCAAAAACTTAAAAATATGAACACGATTGAATTTAAACTCTGACATTAAACACAACTTGATTTAAAGATTGTTTCTTCTTTTCTTTTTTTGTTTTGTTCCCCATTTCTCATGTTTAATAATGCAACGATGATTTGCCTCAGCGAATCGTGGCAGGATACAGCATGTAATTTATCATTTTTATGTGTGAGTGTACTAAAGTAGATGGGGAATGAATAAATCGGTCACTATTAATATAATAAACATACTACCATGTTTGGTATCAATATAACTATCCAACAGAAAAATTATCCAACCTTACAATTCTATCGCACAATTCTATCTATGGTACAATTTTTTTTTGCTATTTGATTCAATCAAAAAAAAAATTTAACACCGCGCTGTCGTAGTATACAATTCCTAAGAACCCTTGTACCCTTCTCGTTCTCGAGAGGGTATGCCAAGACCACTCGACATTTTACACATAAATCTATTCTAATCCTTCGATGGGAAATAAAAACATATTTTACCGAAATTTTATTGAGTGGATAAAATAACTGTCTTTAAGAGGAGAATAAGCATCTTATTTTTAATGATAAAAGCCCAAATGAGTACATAGACGCCTGGCGGTAAACGACTGTCACTACCCCAGGAACACTATTTATTCAATATTGAGAAATCAAGAAAATATGCACACAACAAAATCACATGAACAAAAAAAATGGGGTCGTGCACTTCTTCAATTATAGGAGACCACTGCATGCACTAAAGTATTGAGCACTAACAATTAGAGCGTTACCAAAATACACAAAAATATAATAAAGTCGCATTTTCGTCTTCTGAGTCTCTCCCATAATATCAAGAAAGCCGGGGGGGGGGGACAGGTTTAGATATATATGCTGTGGTAACCTTACTCACTGCTTATAAATTAAAAGAAGAATTGCTTGGAATCGTTTGAATTGCAGGTCTAAGGTCCTAAGAAAGAAAGATTTGGCCTGCCTAGACTGTTATAGGGTTAATATCGAGGTTTACTTCTTATTGTTCTCTTAGACACCTCTTGCGACACCCATGGGATGAATAGAAATGGAGACTAAGAAGACGAGACTTTCAATCTAGAAAATATTGTACTATTTCCCAGCCCACTATTTTCTTAACAAAACATTGTTTTACTCAATCTTTACTCGTGGCTTTTGCTATACGACTTGGGGAAGTTGAATGACAAAGTCATAGGTTGCTGGCTGTTCCGAGAAAGCCGACTATTATAACCAACTCTTTGACAAAAGACGGTATTCCTCGTAAAAGTTAGGATAGTTCAAGCGCTATTTAGTTTCCGGGCACGTGGATGGTGAAATTTCAATTTATTTTATATGCAACCGAAATTACTTTGTGATTAAAATTTAGTTTCATAAAGTAATGTGTACGATGTGTGTTATGTGAATCAGCACGTTTATTTCTTGAAGCAATAACTTGCGAAGCCATAAACACTATAAGTGTGGACACTTTTGGCTCATTCAGAAAGAATATCTTAATAACTTGTTACAAATACAAGAAAACTGCAGCCCTAAACCTCCCTCTTCTGGAATCCTGGAAGTTCACAGAGGGTAGCACCGACATTGTAATCCAAAAAATAAATAAAACTAGGTTTTTGCAGTCACTAATACTTATTAAAATAACCATAAATTTAAGGATCATCTGTCTTTCAGAAGTTTATTTTAGTAATAGAATATTAATAATTAAAATAGTTTTAAAGTCTTGACATTTGTAATAAGATGCATTGACTGGGTTTTAATTACTTTTCAAACAACGCTGGTTTCATTGAATATCAGGTTTAAATTATTATAAAGTTTTAATAGTTAAAATAATGTGTTTAATTAAATTATTATTTGTTTTCAAGTGAAATATCTATAAAGACATTTATTTTAAAATACTAAGTATGACTTCTAAATATTATTTACTAAAGGCGCATTGCAGTGTTACCCAAGGTTCTAGTTTTCCTTTGTTCATTCCAAAACAAGACTAGATTCTCGGAATGGAAAGGAGTATAAACGAATCTGTATAAAGAAAATTATAACCTTCGGCTTTTCGGCTTTCACCACAGTGCACCTACTTTACAAAATTTCTACATCACACAAATGTTGGCTGGTAGAGAATGTCTTATGTACATATCATATATGTGTGCATGAAGTTTTAAAATAAATATATGCTATTCTAGACAGTAATGTATTTCTGTGCTAATACTCATCTAAATCCGTTGAGCCATTTTGAGTGAAAGTTAACAAACATTCATATATCAAAACAAACTTTCGAGTTTATAGTGTTGGTAAAAATTGTTAGCTTTATTACTATTTACGGGTTTAAATACATAACTAAAGAATAAGGTTACATTGTCATGTAACACATATTAGTTGAAAAGTAAATTACTAACAGCCTCTCTATCACTTACAAAACAATAAAAGGTCTTGAAACAATTTACGACTATAATTTAATTTCCTGTCACTAGAACGAGCAGTCAGGAGTCTTTTTGAAAGATCTTTCTACTTGAAAACAAGTATTGAATTGAAACAAATAAAATAATAACGTCGTGAGGGTTGTTCTCGAACGGTCCGTATGAGATACAACCGATATCGGGACGGAATTCTATTGTTTGCTATTTTTATTCCAAATGCACTATTATATTTTATAATAGAGGTTTCTACGAGGTTCATTCCTTTTCGTTTATTTGTGTTCGATTTTATCAATTGGTTCACAATTTAGAGGGTTTGTTTTCATTTGATGTGGACCGTTGCAGTATTGTAACAAGTTTTGGTTATTTGTCAGTGTAAATAATGTCTATTTTAATAGATAGACTTTATTTTCACTGTCTGGATAGTTCCAGTCTTTTAATTAAGTTAAATCACTAAAGATTTTACTTACTCTATATCTTCATATAAATACGTGAAGCAAAAACTATGTACCCCTCTTTATCATGAGTTTGAAATTTGGCAAGTTAAAATTTATACGTATAAAACGTAGAGTGCAGAATGTCAAAAAAATAATAAATTATGGTTGAATTTCAACCATTGAGCGACCTCTAGTGTAATATAATTATGCTACATTATGACGCGCCTCACCGCTTTCTACTGGGCTGAGTGTTGTGGGCTCAAACTCTACATAGGATAACACTTTGCATGATCGAGAAATTGTTATTCTGAGTAAAACAGGGATAATACGAGTGCAGGAGTTGTTTAAAAACGTTCATCCTTCGAATTCAGTTTCCTCCTTCAGGGTTGCGGCGGTCAGATGCCAGTTGCTCCGTTGAAAAGCTGACATTCGGGTAAAACCTGTTAAACTAGTAGCCAAACGATCTTAGGAAGATAGGCTAGAAAGAAAGAAAGAGAAATATAAGCTTAATCTTCTACTTCAATTTCTGCAGTCCACTACTGAACAAAGGCCTGCCTCAAAGAGAGCCTACTATCTTGGTCTTGGGCAATCCGCATCGGTTCGCTTCCAGGCATTTTATTTAAGTCGTCGATCCCTCCTGCTGCAGGGTGTCCCATACTACGTTTGCCTAATCGCGGTCACCACTCTAACTCTTGTCGGCTACAACGACTATTACTCCACCTGGAGATATGACTAGCCTCCTTCCACTTCAGCGTGCTGGTTATCCGTTCGATATCGGTAGCTTCTCTAGTTCTCGGTAGAAATTTTTCATTACGATTTATGCCAACTATAGAAACATCCAGCATCGCACGCTGAGAGACTAAGCAAGGTAATATAATTAATCAAATCTATTTCAATCTAACAATCCTAAAAGACCAAATCCTTTTTTATTACTGCTTTTTTCCCTTTAACTAATAACTCGAATTAAAACAAAGCTGGTTTTACTTCCAAATTGATGATGAGTCTAATGTTGTGGGGAGCTGCAGAACATAATGAGCGTCGAAAGTTAAATCCTCACGAGAATCAATTATCTGTGTAACTTTGAGATGATGATCTACGTTCCCTGTATTTTCTGCCTTATAATAATTTATGTAAATAATACGTTAACTTGTTGAGATTTAATTCTCTTCGTAGTATTTTTTTAAAATCTGTGGGGAAAGACAATTTGCTCACAGTCTTTGTTCCGAAAAAAGTATAGCTCTATATAATTATACAGTTGAAATTTTTTTATCTGTTAGAACCCATTAATCTCAGGAACTACTGGTCCCACGGGATGAATAATAGTTTTAATGTTTAATTAACTATTTATTGCTGTAAGCTGCATAAAATTCCGTTATCACAAATATTATCTGAGCGGCAATGAAACTTGACGGGAAAAACTGAGACAAATAAAGCAAATTTTATTTAAGAAGAAAGACGAATGAGAATCTTGAGAAAATTGCATTAAAATATTACTAAAACATTAACATTACTAAAACACCGGAACAGACAGGGGTGATAACATTCCCCTAAGTAAACATTTATAAACCATCGTTAAATTACTTTCTTATCCCAATTCATCACATCTTCAGAGCATACTTTGGGATAATGAAGAGAATCAAAGGGAATGGAGCCGTTGGGCCGCGAAATGAGACGACATCATGAAACGACAGGCATTCGGAGTGATCCCTTTCGACGTTTTTGTTTTGAGTAATACAAGTTTATCTAGTTGAAGAAACTTGTTGGTAACTGTTTTATGTCCATTTCGGTGGAATAGGATAGGGATGAAATTTATTTGGATAGATAGACTGATGGATAAAAGTCTTTATTCGTGAACCATTTCATTGAATTTTTATATCTCCACAAAATTAAATGGACGGGCTTTCTTTAGAAGGATATTGCATTTGGAAGCTATTACAAAATAGGTAAGTATATATCATCTTAAGTGTTTGTATTTATGTTATCGCTAATATTACACTTAATCTAATATTTATTATTTTGACATATACAAGCCAGTTTGGAGGTCTCGTTGGTCTAGTAGTTAGCGTAAGCAACTGCAGATCAAGAGGTCTCGGGTTCGGTTCCCTGGTTAGACTGAAGTTGCGTTTTTCTTACAAGAAATTTAGATGGCAGTATTACCTGCTTGTGCCTCGTAGAGTACGTTAAGCCGTTGGTCCCAATTGTCATGAACATCTATGCCAATCGTTATTGGGAAGTCACTGCTCTTAAATATACTGAGAACCATTTTTTTTTCACATGAGGAGAACCGGTGTTTTCCCCCCTGGCGACCGAGTGCAGGTACTTCCCGAAGCAATCGTGCCCGGAAAGCACCTGCGTCAGTCGGAAGGAAAGGGTCCCTTGCTGGCGCCCTGCCCACTCGAAGGTTACCGGCTGGAGAGCCTCCACGGGGGCGAAGCCAGCACGTGGAGTCTCCAGCCGCGAAGACCAACGAGCCATCTTGGCTCGACGGGCGGCTTCACGCCACTCGCGTACCTCTTCAGTCACCCGTCGATAAACTTCGGCGAGCACAAATATACTGACAACTAGTTCGATCTTCGAATTCAGAAACAAAAATTAAAAAATACGAATCCTTGATGTTTAAAAACATAATTAATTCACAAACTAGGAACATTTCAACTACTTTCTGAGTTAGATACTTCTCTCTACACGTTTGGTTACAATACATTATAGATGTGATCTAGGTTCAGGAAACTTTTGCGTAAAAGTTTTATGACAAGGTTTTGCTGTTTGTAGCGGCAGAAGTAGTTTCAGATATTTATTTCACCAACGAACCCTCTTTTATACATGTGTACTAGTATATAGAATAGTCAATATAGTGGTAACGTTCTTTTTGACACAGGTATAACGGAATAGTAGAACTATGGTTAATATGAATATTTTGGACATCTAAAACAACTCCAATCTAGCTTATAACTAAGCAGAGCTTTTAATATGACTTCTAGATTGACTGATGAACTAATTATTTGTTTCTTTTGATAGTACATAATACATATTATATTCATAAACCATTCGACTTCGAAAAATTTTTTTTGCATTTAATCATAATATTAATATTCTACGTCTCGTCTTGTCTACTAGTTCAACCACCTTACCTGAACCAGTTTTTTCACGGGGCATCCCACCTCCGCAATCGTAAGGGTGAACCGAATTCTACCAGAATTCTACCACTGCACCAGTGAGACAGTCTAATGCAGCAGCAGTCTAAGTCCAAATCCAGCTAATGTTTACATTGATTTTCCACACCAGAGAGCTTTACTCTGGAGCGTAAAGGCCTGCTTGAACGGAGCAATTTAGGTAGGGGTCTCCCGTTTCCTCACTTACTCGGTAAAACATAGCGCAAGCGCTGTTTCACCGGCACATTCGTGCCGGTGGCTCTCCAACATTACCAACATGTGCGACGTAATTCGTAATCTTATGTCCCAACATATCAGTGCGACACCTATGCGTGACAACATCAAGAACGAAGGGTTATTTTATACAGTACAATCTTCTATTCATTATATTGGCAGCCTTGTTATATCGCTATCGGTGTTATTTGTTCGTATTCATCTCCTGAGATACTGTCAATATTGTATTGTCGTTTTATGAACTACTACGTGACATAAATAGGCTTGTTTCTTATGGCAATAGCCTATGTACTTTTAGTATACAAAAGTAAAGTACACAAAATTAGTACACTTATAGTAAAGATAGACCTTAAAAAATGGTCGTTGGATTCAAACTTGATATGAATATACTACAGATAGGTAGATAGATAGGTAGATGGAAAAATCTTTATTTGCACACTTTAATATTATATATCTTAAAGTGACTGGCGATATTAAGGCAGGGATGGAGAACACTAAGGTTACTACCACAGTGCTGGTTGATTTTTCCAATGCGTTCAATAGCGTCAGTCATGAACTTCTCCTCGCTGTCCTATCCCACTTTTCAGCTTCTCAAGAAGCACTGGACTGGTTTTCTTCTTACCTTCGGGATCGTCAGCAGTCAGTTAGTGTAGAAGATTTATCCTCAAACTGGAGTAGTCTTGCTGCTGGCGTCCCTCAAGGCGGTATTCTTTCACCTCTGCTATTTTCCATCTTCATTAACTTTATAACCCTAAAACTTCAGTGTTCCTATCATCTATACGCTGATGACTTGCAGTTATACTATCAAACAGAGTTGTGCAATGTATCGTCCGCGGTTTCTGTTGTGAATAGTGACCTGGCAGCTATTAAACACTGGTCCGACATGTTTGGTGTAACAGTTAATCCAAACAAATGTCAGGCTATAATCTTTGGCAGTAATCGTAGTATCAGCCAGCTCAACCTTGCTTCACTTCCATCGCTTACGTACAATGGCTTGGTTATCCCATTCTGTGAAAGTGTGAAGGACCTCGGATTGTACATTGACACAACTTTCAATTGGCGAAAACAAGTTGCATCCGTGTGTCAGAAAGTCACAGGCACGTTGCGGGCCCTCCACAGACTGAAGAACTTTCTTCCATCTAAAACTAAGGCGATGCTTGTTCAGACCCTAATATTCCCTATAATCGACTATGGTGATATGTGTTACTTTGACCTGAATGCAGATCTGCTCAATAAGCTTGACCGTCTTCTCAACAATTGCATTCGATTCGTTTTCAATTTACGCAAATATGATCATATATCTCAGCATCGCTCCACTTTAAATTGGTTTCCTATCCGCATACGCAGACAGATACGTGCACTGACTACTCTATACTCTTTACTGTTTTCTCCAAATTCCCCTGCCTACTTAACCACACAACTACAGTATTTAGGTGCAAACCACGCTAAGAACCTCAGGTCTTCAAACAATCTACTTCTTCACTGTCCCACTCACAGCTCTGACTTTGTACACTCCACTTTCCTTATACAGTCTATTCTGCTTTGGAACGCGCTCCCTCTCGGGATTAGAATGGCAAAAACACGGCAAAATTTCAAATATCTTTTGCGGCAACATTTTCTAAACACACTGTCAGATTCACTTTAATTTTATATTCTCCCATTCTAAATTTTATATTATGTATATTTACGAGTATATATATATAATTGTAAAAATATGTATTTTAACGCTTATTTATTATATTAGTATTACTTATTGTATATTTATATATATTTCCTTTTTAAATTACAGTTACTTCTGTGCATCTACCATGGCTAACTCTGCATCGCCCTAAGGTCGACTGGCAGAAAATGCCTACGGCATTAAGTCCGCCTTTGCCAATTTTGTGCATAAAGATTTAAATAAAATAAAAAAATAAATATTACAATTGGAAGAGAGTACATAAAATGTAAGACGGAGCATGCGATAGGCTGATGATGATGATGATTTCATTTAATGTAATGTTAAAAAAAAGAATATTGGACAGATAACACAGCGTAGACCAATACCAAAATGCAGTGGTTCCCACTCAGCTACGAAATGCAGGCGAGAGGTCCCCACAATGTTAAAATATGTTTAGGGTAATATTATGAATGTGTATTTTATTGTTATTCTTTGTGTGAGTAATTATTGTTTCTTGTTATTATATATATCATGGCTCGGAAATGTTAAATGCACGGCGTCACCTGGGCCCAATTGAAAACCAGCGTCAGACGCTTTGTCTGAAATAATGCTGAATTGGGTCCATTTTTGGCATTTTGCAAAACTGTTAAGTTACCTTTTGTATTACTTTTTGTTGCCAAAATAAATATTTTTCTTTCTTTCTTTCTAATTCCAGAGATTGTTACATTTACAATAAACAAAAAAAACTAAAAAAATCTTCAAGTTTATTACATATAACAGTAAAAATAGCAAAACTTATGTTTTGATATACATAACTATATTGATATAATAAAAAGAAAAAGTTAAAAAAAGCCGTAGACAGAAATATGAATGCAGTATAAGTAAATCACCCATTGACAGTCCTATTTGTAGTGATGAATAAAATCGATTAACTGTCGAAATTCATCCTGGCGATCTAAAAGTATATATCTATTTATAAAAAGCGTAAATACAATATTTCAGATTAAAATCCTATTCTATATTGCCTTTGAAACCAGAATATATATTTTATTCCTTAACCCGAATGCAAAGTCTAACTACATTTCGTATTCCTGGTAATTTCCGTCATTTTCCAGCTGTTTACTGGTCCTATCCGGTTCCAAGTGGTATGAACTGGTTAAACGTTCGTCGTCTGTGCGGATATCTAGATAAATCCGGTTTTGCGGTCTATTCAACCAACCGACAGGCACGCGCCGTAATAAACGTTAACCCTTTGTTGAATAGCAAACACAAAATGCGGTATTTGGGTCTTTATACTTCCATACCACAAAAAATGTGGGTTACAACTAGGACGTAGCAGTTTATTTTTATAGGTGTTATATGTATTTAGTAAACGCAATGTTTTTTTTTTAAGTATTCAATAATAAAACGAAATTTATAAGTTTTTGCTTATTTTAATAAAAATCTAAACTCTTATTAGTAATTTACAATAGTGGAATGTCTATTCCATAACATATGAACTGACACTAAACCTATTTTTTCATCTATTTATTATATTTTGGTACTTAAAAGCTATGAATCTAATGACAATGGTGATCATTTTTAATAAAATCAGCCGCTTTTTCCCCAATCATAGTTACAGGACCATTAATATCCCCTCTGGTAATTGTAGGCATAATGCTAGCATCTGCTACTCTTAAACGTTGTACTCCATACACTTTCAATTTACTGTCAACAACACTACCCATGGCGCAAGTGCCACTAAAGTGACTCATGGCATTAAACATACAAGAAGCGTAGGCTTTCCAATATTCATCACTACCTTCTCTGTAATTCGCACATCTACCTGATGTTGAATCAATAAATTCCGCTCCAATTTCCCTAAAATGAGTTGTATTTACAATGGAAACAAAATCTTTTATATATTCTACTAAACTTTCTAAATCCTCTTCGTTTGTAAAATATTTTGTGGTAATTGCTGGTGAATCCAGTGGATCAGAACTCTTTAGATAAACTTCCCCTACAGATTTGGGATTCAGATGTACGATTTCACTGAACAAACCCATTTTTCCTATCGTTTGCATGTAGTTACTATCACAAATATCGTAATCCATTCTATATCCAAAAATACAGTAAAACAGCGCTAGATTTGGGTACCCAACAAATAAACGTGTTTCGTAATCTGGATGCTTTTGATATTCATTTAATGCAGTGTATCCAATTACAGGTGCAGAAACCAACTCATTTGGATTGAATCCCTCGTATTCTGTTTTTTCCAAAGCATAGGGAATAATAACACTAACATGATCTTGCAAATTTTTTCCAACTGGAAGATCCGATATCACATGAATTTTCTTAGATCTCAAATGCTCTCTTGGCCCTATACCTGATAGCATAAGTAATTTTGGGGAGTTAAATGCACCAGCTGTAATTATTACTTCTTTCCTAGCTTCAACTGTAATTGTTTTACCCTTTTCGTTAATCAGATCTACTCCAACAGCGTTATGGCTTTCATCGAAATTTATTTTTGTTACTAAAGCATTTCTTAAAACGTGAAGGTTGTATCGGTTTTTGATTGGTGTTAAATAAGCTGAAGCACTACTGGTCCTCTTTCCTTCAACTAAATTTAGCAACGGCTTAGAATATCCAAGCTTATCAACTGGATCGTTACGTATATTATGACCTAAACTCTTAAAGCTTTCTAATATTTCATCCACATATTTACGTTTATCCTTGGCTAGCCCAACATTTCCATCAAAGCCATGATTTGATCTGTCTTTTGAATCAAAAATAGTAGGATCTTCAACTCTTTCGCTTTTGATAAAATAAGGGAGTACATTTTCCCATTCCCAAGTAGAGTCTTTAGTTAAGTGTGCCCATGTATCATAATCTGTAGGGTGCCCTCTTGAGTATAGCATATAGTTCAGTCCGCTTGTCCCTCCTAACATTTTTCCAGCACTAATATCTATATATGGATCTTGATGACATTTTTTAATCTTGGTATCGTAATTTGATGTTAAATTCCAATCATAACGGGATTGTTTTAGGAAAACTGGAGTTCCTGGCATCTGTAAGAGTAATTTTAAAGTGGTTAAATATTTTACTCATCATTATATCTCTTTCACAACTATATATTTATACTAAGATTTTTGATTTACGTTTGGAAATTCCGTTTACACAATAAATGAATTGTTGTTGTTCCATAATGTTAAGGAGGTCTACGAGACTTAACCGGCATCAGGCTTATATTTGTTATGTATGCACGTCATTACTAAAGATAGCAGTGCTAAAATTGTTGATGCTTTTCATTTCCTTACATTTAGTTTTAGATGTTCCGTTAGAATTTATGTTCTTATGTATTTCATACTCACACTAGATTCCATAGGAGGGTCACCGCCAGCTTCTATCAGTAGCACACTGAACTTACTATTTTCTGAAAGCCGGTTTGCGATCACACACCCAGCTGTGCCAGCCCCAACAATAATAAAGTCAAACGCATCGCCATCTGAAATTTCGAAACAAAAAGCATTTTTATTAAGTTAATGTCACTTTATAAAGGCTACCAGGAGTGATACCACGGCCTCTTAGAAAACCGTATATCAGTGTTAACCTGCAACACAGGAGTCACAGGTGCGGTAACGCTTCTCCGCAATAAAAAGAAGAGTGCATTTTGATTTTGGTAACGTCATGTGAACCTGGCACATTTGTACTAAAGCATTTCTTCTCCATGGGAAAGGCTTTTAGCGTTATTAGTACATAACCACATAATGATCCAATATTGAAAATAGGCCTTTCGTTATAGAGAAGGATTTGGCCATCTTCTTTTTCCGGTGATGTTGTCCGATATAGTGTGGTCCCTTAGTCGCCCTTATGACATCCACGAGAAGAACAGGGATGATGACATTCTTATTCCGACAGCACACCGACACATTAGTACATATTATTGATACACAACAAATGGCTTTTGCTGTGTTTCACCGAGTGAGTGAGGATATCGGAGGCCCATACCCCAACCTCATCATCCTCCCCATCCCCCAAAGGCCGGCTACGCACTTGTGACGCCTCTGGTGTTTCAAATGTCCATGGGCGGCGGGAATCGCTTACCATTAGGCGATACGTCTGCTCGTTTACACACGTGATTCCATAAAGAAATGGCGTTGTTGACGAAAAGGTGTAATAGTAACAAAATTTTCCTATAATCAAATTATTCAACAAAAAAGCAATTTTAGTGTATGCTTAAAATTAATTTGTTAAGTCAAAGATGTTTGTCATTGCAGGAGATAAAATATGTATGTATGATGTGGTCGTAGGATGAACGAACTTCGAAGGTCGTTAGGCTTTAGTAATTTTCCTTACATTGTATAAGGTATATCTTCAAATGAGTTCATATTAACATTAGTTCCACTAATTAAGTTATTAAGACACCGGCGCGTAAAATTACCAAGCAACCTAAAAATTCGGCTTAAACTTAAATTTATTTGCACCGCATATTTGTAAAATGTGTTCGTAAGTTACTGCAGTCAAAACGTGGTTTGGAAACCAACCAATTTTATAAAAATAAAATATTTTTTATTTCTACATTAGCTTTCTTTATCCTGCGGCTCCGACCGCGAGATGTCGGTTACCTTCATGCCAAATTTCTTTAAAATCAGCGAAATTTACCCATGAAAGCGTAATAGACAGAAACACAGAGTTACTTTCAAATTTATATAATTACTAGGTAGCCACTTATTGCTAGTTATCTGTACACGATAATTGAAACTTAAAGACCATTATCTTACTAAATGATCTTTTTCTACACTAAATTTTATTTAGATCGATTCAGCTGGTCTGTTGAGTTTAAGTAGCAAAAGTTTATGCAGTTGAAACATCAACTACTATGAATTAAATTAGATAAAGTACACAATTGGTGTTCGTATCACTGCTAAAGAAAATTAAAGTGCACACAATATTTTTAATATTGTGATTTTCGGGTTTTTTTGTCAAAGAAAACGTCAGCTTTAGTCATATAATCTGTGTCGGAACTCGGAACGGATACGTCGACTCATTTGCCTCATACCCCATAAGAAAATAATGTATGAGCCTGCCAAAGTGACTCTACCTTGTCTGATGGAAAACTAGAGCAGAATTCAAGAATAGTGGTCACCATACTCATTGCGAATGGAGAGGATTCAACAATGCAGCATGGTGACCCACACTATGGCGGCCTATTGAGATGTTTCTATTATTATGTTATTTGACAGATTGACATTATGTTATTGTGTCTAAAAACTTACCGTAAACTACAGCTTGCTTCGGGTACATGTATTCAGTAAACTGCATCAATGCCAGGTAGCTGAATCCCAATTGCACCAACTTGATTTTATGCACGATAGAAGTGGAAAACATGATTTGAGCTTCCCTATTCTGACCTGTAAGGAAATTACGTTATAAATTCAGATACTGTATTTGAACCATTGTATGTTAAATGACTAAAACTCTTCCTGCAGTTATTGCTGCAGTGTTAAAATAATAGTAATAATTCGGTCAATTTTTACGCGTCAAATGGTTCCAAACTAAGCAATACTTGTGCTATGGGCACTAGACAATTAATTTAAATAAATATATACTATTTTTTGTTGTAAATACATGCATATTAAACACAAAATTAGAACACTAATTCTGAAACAAATATTTGCAGATCATACACTCATTTTTTCCGACCTGAGAATTGAAACTGAGACTTTAAGCACAACAGTCGTGATCGCTAACACTATCACCACCAACGCAATCTCTAAAATCTTCTTGTGGTCCCACACTGGACTGGTGGATCGGTTACGTTAGTCTCGAACAGAAGTCAAGGCTACCTGGGGATTCAGTAGTCAGGGAACACGATGTTCCCTCGAAAGGTATAAGCTAACAGATCGACAGTTTTACCCTTAAACCAACAAACTATAAGCTACCGAAATCTAATCTTGTTTTAGTTTGCTTGATAGTTAGCTTGTTTAAATAAGTACGTAAAACCATAAAAAATAGATATGTATATGTGTATATATCGATTGACTGTTGTTATTTAATAGGTGGTATTACGGATATATAAACATGAACATATTCATTCAAAGCTTTTAAGACATGAAAACGAACCCGTAATCTCCGACAAACCAGTACCAATTGAACCGTTCTTATTGTTTAAAATTAAATGCTTTTTAATGTCTTTATCTAAACTTACAACCTATAATAATAACATATTTTTTCTATATATAATATGTGTATATTTACAAAAAAAGTATAGAAGTATTAATATCAGTTATCTAGTACAAGCTCTGCTTAGTTTGGGACTAGATGGCGCTGTGTGTTAAAATTTCTGAAGATATTTACTTATTTATTTATTTTATAATCTAAATTCAGCGGTGCAGATAAATAAAAAAATATAAGAGCTAGTCATTAAATAACTAATATACTATATCTATTTAATTATATTTCTACACAGCTTGTGACAAAATGATTTCTCCGAATGTGAATTTACTTGAATTAAATGAATACGTATTTTCAGTCTATTCTTTCCGTCCCAAGGCTACCTGGAAGAAATTGAATTTTAGAAATAAGGCTGCCATTTGTTATTGATCCTTCAATTGATACACATGCAAACTTTATTAACAGGTGTTAATAAAATTTATTCTTTTCTATTCTTTAAAGAGAAATAACTAAGCTGTTTCATGTGGCTTTGCTCGCGTGAAAGGCGTTTATATGTAGTTAATTAAATACTGTGTAAGTATTTATGAATAATGTATTATGTTTAACTGTCGGCCACCTACGAACTTTACACGATCGAAAATACGAATACCCATTATCAAGGACTTTCATACAAACTTTCGACCCATATTATAACCCCTTTAGGAGTAGAATTTCCATAAATGTTGATGTATATGCTGATAAGTATTTATATAATTGTAATGAAAAGCTTGAAATCCCTTTTTTACCCCTTAGTGTAGAATATCCATAAAGGCTTCAATACGTATCTCATCATCATCGGCCTATCGAAACCCAGTGCTAAGCATAGGCCTCTCAAATTGCACACCACTTGGTTCGATCCTCAGCTTCTCGCATCCAGCTCATGTCAGCCGTCTTGAGTAGATCATTACTCCACCTGCCCTATGGACGTCCTACGCTACGTTTGCTGAGACGCGATCTTCACCACAATCCGAAGCTCAAAAATAAAGTTTCATGTTTCTAACTTAAAAAAATACGAATTTCCATAAAATTTTTAAACCCCTATTTTACCCCCTTAGGGTAGAATATCCAGTAACGCTTAAATACTTATCTACTTAATTTTAGTAAGTAGCCTAAAGATGATGGACTTACCTTCAAACTGTCAACCCCTATTTCACCCTCTTCAGCGTAGAATATCCAGAAATGCATAAACATGTATACATCATCATCATCATCATCAGCCTATCGCAGTCCACTGCTGGACATAGGCCTCTCCAATTTCACGCCACTTAGTTCGATCTATGGCTTCTCGCATCCAGCTCCTGCCACAAGTCCCGCGCAAATCATCGCTCCACCTGGCCTGTGGACGTCCTACGCTACGTTTGAAAATTTGAAATTCTACTCCTAAAGGTGTTATAATAAGGGTCGAAAGTTTGTATGAAAGTCCTTTGTAAATGAGTATTCGTGTTTTCGATCGTGTAAAGATCACAGGTGTGCGACAGTTAAACATGTATACATTCATTTTTAATCAGTAGCCTAAACATAAAGTTTCATGTTTTTAACTTAAAAAAGTACGGATTTCCATAAAATCTTGCAATCCCTATTTCACCCGTATGGGGGTAGAATATCCAGAAACGCTTAAATACGTATATATATAGAAGAGAGTACATAAAATGTGAGACGGAGTGTACAAAGGGCGGCCTTATTGCCAAAAGCAATCTCTTCCAGGCAACCTTAATGTTATTTTATTAGTATAAATAAAAATACATACCAAACAATAGAATACGCGAGAATATATTTTTAAGATATGACAAGGCAACTTCAATCATTTAGGCGATACTTCATAGTGGTGATGACTTCTAAACGATGTCGTCCACGGCGCCCCTATGGAGATCAACCGCAGGAGGTATTATAGTGCACAAGCCTGTGCTCGAACCCAGATGCACTCTCTGTTCCCTCACTCTCACAATCCGATGGCACGGCTAATCGATACGACCAGGGAGATATCAAGCGCAGGACTGACTATTTTACATGCTCTCAGTCCTTCCTTCATAATATATTATTTTTGTCATGTCAAGAAAAAGCGGGGATAAAAACGAATGAAATTATTCCTGATTGGTCAAAATTGAGTTTTCTCACTGATATTCGCTATTGCTATTGGTCGGTTAGTAGTCCAGTGTTTGTTGACCCCAAAATGCTACATAATCACATTAATGAGTATTTTATTAATTATATATTTTTTTGTGTACTTTTTTACCATTTGAGTAATATTTACATTTTAATATTTTAGATTGAGGTAAATTTTTATGTGTGTTCCAAGAAAATGTAGTTAGGTTTTAATATTTGTATATATTATTTATTTCAATTTATTCACGGATGTTGATAATTAATTAGTACTTTGCTCCTTGACTTTACCTTTATGGCTATTAAGGAGGTATTGTTTTTAATCTTGAACGGGCAGGCAGTGAATTAGTCAGCTATCAGTTTTTTTGTTTACCTACCCAGATCATCATATCATATTATATACATATATATTTATACAAATAAATACAATTCAAGCGATACTTTGTAATATAAAATTCAGCTTTTCAAAAGTGCTTATGAAACTATATACGGTACTTTGTCGTCGTCTCGTTTTTTTTGTTTCCACTAATCTCTGGAACGACTGGATTGATATTGACGGAATTTTCACTGGCAGATGGCTGATGGTTTAAGGAGTAACTTATGCTAATACCGACTAGCTTTTGCTCTTGGTTCCACTCGCGTGTATGTCGGTTATCGCGGTAAATAGTAGCCGATGTCTTTTCTTTAGAATCTATGCATCTCCAGGTCCAAATCGGTGCTGCGGTTTTATAATATCTATTAATAATAATTTCACAACGTTTCATTTTGTTGGTTTACCAAATAGGTTTTTGAACACGTATATTCCCGTAAATTGATTCAGTGCCTATGAAATAGAATGCATAATATGTATTTATAATTGCTCTCAACCGTATATTCCGTTTGTAATAATTGGAAATCGGTGCTATTTGCACACAAATAGAGGAAAATAATTTTATGACCACACACAGAATTTCCACGAGGAACGATGCAACAATTTTTTTAACCGTTTGTTTTTGTTTACTTTTTGTTCTTATAATAAGCTTTTGGCAGTGACTCCAAATCTTATCTATCTCTATACGGAAATTCATCCAAATCGGTTCTGCAATTTAGCCGTGAAAGCGTAACAGACAAACAGATAGACATATAACATATATAGAGTTACTGTCGTATTTATAATATTAATATGGGTTTTTGGGGTGTTTCACCTGTTGTACTAAGACTTATATAAATAATTTTTGTCCAACAGTATAAAAATAATACTATTTGAAGCCATAGGCACCAACAGGTATATACAAATAAATAAAATAAAAAATAAAAATAAAATAGCCTTTATTTCCTGTAACCTGCTTTACACTTTCTTTTTTTTTTTAATAAAAAAATATAATAATTAAATGATATCTGAGCTAGTAGAATTATCGGCAAACAGGTCAGCTTGTCTTCTGACATAGGCTTCTTCTAATTCACTCCACTTGTTTCGGTCTAACGCAGTTCTTCTCCATCCATTGTCCATAACAGTCTCCACCAACAGGTAAAATAATACATAAATCAAAGGTAATCTTCAAAGTTCATTCAACTATTCGATAGGGTTGCTAAGAAAGGGTTAAATTTCACGTTCATCCTTGCGATATGAGATCTAACTCCTACTTAGAAATCAGAATTCCAAATTAAGCCTTCGCAGTAATTTGCTTATATGAGTAGGCTTAGTGTTATATATAAATAAACAAAATGAATTACCAAAATATATGTACGCGCATAGCTTTCGATTGACTGCACCAAATTGGATAATTCCTTATTTTATGTATCTATTATTGTCAGGACAAGGTTTGTATAGAAGAAAATGTTAAGAAAACCAAAACTGTCACATTTTCTTAGTCCGCGAATATGGCGGTATTAAGTTCGCTGGGTCAGTAAGTATATTAATAATTCTAAAGTACGTACCACGTACTGGAAGACAGAGTATGGGTAGATTTAAAGTGGTCTGATGACCTGCTGGTTGCGGACAGCACAGGACCCGTTGTTGTGTAGAGTCTTAGAGGTGACTTATATACATACGGCCACTGGCCGTCTTTCTTTTTTTATAGGATAGGGGTCAAACCAGCACACTTATCGCCTCATGGTAAGCAGTTACCGCTGCCTATGGACACCCGCAACACCAAGGGCGTCACAAGTGCATTGCCGACCATGGGATATGGGGATGGGGATGAGAGGAAGTGTTGGATTATGGGCCTTCGGTATCCTCACTTACTCGGTGAAACACAGTGCAGGCGTTGTTTCACACAGGTTTTCTTTTTGAGGCGGTGGTATCACTCCGGTCGAGCTAGCCCATAGATGCCGAAGCGTGGCTCTCCCATGGTGAGCTGAGCTACCTCTCTTGGGTAAGATAATAAATAAAATGAATATATTCGGACATTTTAACACACAACGCCATCTAGTCCCAAACTAAGCAGAGCTGTACTATGGGTACTAGATAACTGATATTAATACATATATACGTTTTTGTAAATACATATATATTATACACAGAAAACACCCAAACTCCGAAACAAATATTTGCAGATCATATAAACATTTGGTCGACTCAGGAATCGAGCCCGAGACCTCTAGAACAGCAGTCGTATACGCTACCACTGCGCCACCCAGGCAGTTAAATATAATGATGACATATATATATCTAAATATAAGAGGGTATTCAGAGTTCACTCTACTTTTCTTCTTCTCTAAGAGTCAGTTAAACAGTTTCATATTTTACTGCAAATGATATGGAAGTAGTTACTAAACGAATAAGATATTAAATCTAATATAGATTTAATTTACTTTCCAAATTTGCTTTGTTTTAGTTTTTTTTTTCAAAAATTCCTTTATTTACTAAATCATTAAACTTCATTTTGTAATCGTAGTTCCTATTAAAGCTAGTCAACTATCATTATTATCTCATATTTTCACAACATCCCTAGAAAATCATTAACCTCGAAGATTGGTGTACCATGTCGGTTTTATTGGTGCCATTTATCTATGCAAGGTCTGGCCGAGGAGACAATGAAAACTAAAACAACATTGTAGCCAAGCAGGTACCGATTTATTAATATTGCAATATTTCTAAAATTATTATGATTAATGTGTAGTAATAGATATTTTATATTTCAAATTATTATAACGTAGTATGGTGTAAAGTACTAGGACATCGAAACTGACTATCAGCCCGTTACAGTCCACAGCTGGATATAGGTCATTGGGAGGACCATCACAGAGAATAGTCCGTTGCTTTCTGCATCCAGTCACTGCCAGCCCTCTTACGTAAGTCGTCCCGCCATCTGGCTAGAGGCCATCCCATACTACGTTTGCCAAGACGCAGACTATATAGTTAGAAATAGAGTACCTGGATGACCGAGCTTTGCTCAGTTGTTTTTTTAGTAAATTTTCCATCTAGATCGATTGATTTACCACCCCGGAACATTGTACATATGAAACGTTTCCGAGTTTCAGAATATACATACACAAGAATTGTAAGTTTAAAGGTATTAGATACCTTCTTATCAAACAGACATTTAAATCTGGAACTCAGATGGCTCTTGAATTGCAGATATACATATACCTGCAACTCAAGTAGTTTACTCCATTTTTTTATTCGAAGCCATGATTTATCTTATCTGATGTATATTAAAAAGAATACTCTAACTTTTTACAAGATTTTAAATTGGTTTCACCTGTCCCGATGTTTGACTGTAATCAAATCTTGCTAGTTAAATTTGATTCAATTCCCGCTTTTCGATTGAGTTGAAATTTGAAATGACCCTTTAGTTCTGTTGACAATGCAATTATATATAATTGGTATTATCATTAAACCTAAAATAGCGTACCAAAGCCGTAACAAAATAGCGGATTACCTATTCCTGAACAATCCACCCAATGTGGATTTGAAATGAAAGGGCATAAAGTCATTTTTTATTGACAAGTAATAAGCTTGTTTTTTTTAAAAAAAATCTTTTTATAAATATTACTGGTCACGTTTTGACGTCTTTAGTTATGTTCACTCATTAATCGCAGTCTGTACGGTGACTCCGTGTTTACAGCGTATAGTACATCTTTATAGAATACTAGCTTCTGATTATTATAAATCAACAGCAAATATGGCAATAAGTTCTAATGCAAACATTGAATTATTGATTATTGATTTCATGAATAATTCTGTCCATTATAATAACATTATATTGCTATTTCAGCCATTAATTACCAGTATATTTATGCACGATTATATATTAATCACTGTGTATTTCGCTAAAATCTATACCAAATATTCAATATTAGAACAGATATTAGTCTTTATATCTAATTTACGTTTTGTGCATCAATGAACAAGCTTACTCCTATTATTGTAACTCTTGTACACCAGCATCAATAGCAATGTCTTATAAACACATTGAGACCTGATACTCAAATGCTCCTAGGAAAAGTTGAAATGATCTTGCCAGCCGTAACGAAATTAATAAAAATTAAATTGTAGGCTAAAACCTTTTAAGATAGAGAGCACTATATATCCATGTGTGGATATCCATCAGTGTACTTTTAAAGTTTATTGATGATGATGATGATGAAATTGTACGCGTTTAAAGTCCATGGCTAAGCGGGCGACAAAAATAGAGGAAAACAGGCATACACCCTTGTAAACTGAAAAACACTAAAACTAAAGTACCGTGAGTGGTATTTTTGTATCTTATAAAATAAAGCACAAAGTTTATTTGTTTTTTGTAAAATAAAACTACCGCATTAGGTATACACAGCCTGCGTCGTGGGAGACTTAATAAAACATACATTGTAAAATTAAACTCACTTGTAATTATTCCACCATTTTAGTCAAGTGTAAGTTTAAGTTTCGGCTTATGGCTTAACCTTTGATAAGGCCATAAGGAGTTTGATTTAAAAATGTATTGCAACATGTTCCATCAAGTGCCCACAATTTGTAAACAACCTTTATTGTCATCTTTAGCGCAACTGAACACTGTTTCCCAACATACAGGCTTAGTTTGGGAATCAGTAATAGTGCCTACACTATCATAGTTATGTAAACGATGTTCCTATTATTAAAACATTATCTTGTAATTTTTAAAATCATAGAAAAATTCCTGTTTTTAATTTTTGAGGATGGATTGTAAAGTAAGTAGTAAAGAATATTATCGAGAGTATAAATTAAAAAGCATACATGAAAAGGACACAAAGAACACCCAGACTCAAAACAATAGTTTGTGGCTCACACTGTGATGAACCCACAACAGAGCAGTAGAATTCGGCGTGATCGTTTAAACCACTAGTACAGCCGTTCAGTTAAAGCAAAAATGTATATACCACATTTTAAAGAAAGATTTTCTTCTCATAATATTTTCTTACGGGTCCTTCAATACATTAGAAAAAGTAAAGTAATTTCATCAATAGTGGCCCTTATGTCGAACAAACAGTCTCTTCCCAAGTACTATCGAGTTCTTCAGACTGACATACAACACTTCACCTGAGTAGGGTTTAGTTCTTGAAATCTTCAACAAACTAATACTGCCAACGGTTTTACTTCTAGTAAATATCTTATAAATGGCTTGTTCTGGAGCTACTGTACTAGCACTGAAAGTATTGGGTAATATCACAATATTGTGCAATACTTTTAAATACATTTATGGTGGGTACAAAAACACTAGGCTATTTAAAGGACAGAGCAAATTAATTTATTTTATCTGTCTACGGACAAACCAAAAGGAATAGTTTTGGTAGTATAATTCTATAATTTTGTATGTTCCATCATAGCATCTGAACTACTGAGCCGGTGAATGTGATGTTTAAATAATTTTGTTCAATGCATAAACTGAGAAGGGATCATGTGACATAGGCTATATAAATTTTATCAAAGTTCTTATGCAGTTAAGTTACATTTTTAAACTTTTTTGTTAACATTTAATGTCCTATATAGAGCTAGAATCCACAACACTCCGCGCAGTAGAAATAGTCAAGGTTAACAGTTAGACCAGTACGTCATTCCTATTCAGTCAGTCGAATTTATAGGGCAAACTTAGAAACTCTAGCTTCCTATATCTATACAAAATAAAATAATATGAAAATAGAACAAGTTTATTTCAGGGAATCTTCAACAAAAGGATTCTGGCACAATTAACTCGACACACTACAGTGCGCATTAGTCGCGTACGTATATCTTTAATCAAAATGTATAATAAACTGTTTTAAAACCTACAGAAGTGTAATTATAAATATAAATTTGTATTTTTGTTAAAATAGCTCTGCATGTCTGTGTGATATACCGTTTTAATCTTTTTACAATCATGCAAATTTACAAAGGCATTAACAGTAATATATTTTATTGTTTTATCAATAAGTGGAGCAATACAGTGGATTATCGATTGTCATCTTATATGAAAATTTGAGAATGTTGGAGTTTTTTACTTGTAACACTATATATATATACAAACGAGCAGCTGAATCGTCTGATGGCATTCCATAATGAAAACAAAAAAAATGGAGTCACATCTATTTCCCAGAGAGGTAGGTAGGAACAATTGATGGACTAGGACAAGTATTGTTAAGAGCATGTCCGATGGCTTGACAGCTTAGAGAAGATGGATAATAGAAGACTTACGAAAGGAATTCATAGAGCGAATTTGTGTGGAAGTATCGGTCAAAGAGGTCATCTACGGCGGACATTTATAGATCAAATTGGTGGTGCTCTAAAAAAGCGATATGAAAGCACCATAAACCGATGTGCATGCATGAATCTGGATAAAAACAAAGGGTATGTCAGGATCCTAGTAAGTTTAGATCTTTCTTTTGTATTAATAATTCTGTAAGATCTAAGAACAAAGGCAATATATTTAATAGAAAAACACAGGTGATTTTTATTTTTGGAGGGAATGATGATATGGTAAAAAAATGAAATACCAAGTTAACTTTATCATAAGTAAAGAGTAATATATAGAAAGGATGATTCAAAAGTTTCAAGTGTTGGTTTTTGCGCAGTTTTTGAATTTATTTTAGAAAACGCTGTATTTGTTTTCTAGAATAATAAAAAGAATTTTTCTAACGATGCTTACTTATAACACAAGAATGTTAAGAAATTATCCAAAATCTTATTACTTCCTTATGAAAGAACATGCAAATTTAAAATAATCAGTTTTGAACTCAATGAATATACAGTTATGTCATCAATTAACATACTTCATTTTCCAATGGTTGATTAAGGATAAAAGAAAGCAAGAAACGCTTACGTGAATGCAAACAGGTCTGCTTTGTACAAATCATTAAAGCCCATAAATATTAGCATACGTGAAAAGCTTAAAAATTCAACCATTACTCAAAAAAAGTCAGTTAAAGACACTTTCAGACGAAAATTTTGCATAGCTGCTTTAAGGTTTGATGTAATGCAAATATGCGGAATATTTTAACCCAAAATAAAACTCATTTGCAACTGAAGACGTACAGGTATAAGATAAAAGGTTCCGTAGTATTTTTTACTTCTGCTCAGTGGAATCCTATGTATGCTTGAATTTGTGTATGTTCAAAGATTTAATTTGACTGGACTAGCCTATAGCTCTAAATGGTAGCAGCCCTGATTCCTAAACAAGAGAACGTGGTATGATTTCTACCCAGGCCAACTTACTTTATGATGAGTATGAACTTTTATTCTGTGTCTGGGTGTAATTCATAACAAAATGTCCCTCCCTTCATCCGTTTCCCCATCCCTCAAAGGCCAGCAATGCACTTATGACTCCTCTGCTGTTGCGGCGCGGTCAGTGGTAATCACTTAGCATCGGGTGAAACCTCGGCTCGTTTGCCTCTGCCTGCATTAGCCATGAGTAGAGATATCTCCTGATTGTAAGCGATTATCACCGCCCATAGATACTCTTAGCACCAGAGGGTTCATAAGTGCGTTACCGGCCTTTGGAGGATAGGTAGGGGTTGGGCTTTCGGTATTCTCACTCATTCGGTGAAACACAGGGCAAACGTTGTTTCACGCCGGTTTTCTGTGAGGCAGCAGCACCCGGAAAAAGTCCGGAGGAAAAAGATTCTCCTTCTGTTATAAACAGTTTGTTTTTTTTTTATTTTTGATTTTTAAAGACGACTCCCGCATTAGCAATGTACATTCCTGTGTCACGGAGATACTTTACAAACATACATGAAACGGAAACAAAGTACACAAAGTATTGTCCCATGTAGAATTTGAACCCACAACACTTGGCGCAGTAGGAAGCGGTGTGGCGACCATTGAAAACACTAGGCCAACCGTGTAGTCTCTATTTAAAATAACTTTCGGGACACACTAAAAGAACATTGCCAATATAAATAATTTAAACTAGGACACCAATTTTCGTTCATTGAAATTTAAACATCTCTTTTCCAATTTCTTTTTCGAATATTCGTTTTAAACTTTTAACTTATTCTGAGGCTAGTAAATGCGAGTGTAAATTACAGCTCATAACTCACCGACTGCAGTTCTGCATATGAGGTCATAGAGTACTTTAAACTGTCAGAAACATAGGAAATATTGTGTAAATAAAATTTATAAAATTTATTTATAAATGGGACGCTTGTTCTGACTCGTTATATTTTAAGCAAATATTTGAGCAATATTTTGAGTGTTTGCTTTTGGTTTTAATTTGTTATGAGTATAATTTCTAGATTACTCAATATTGATCCAAACAGTTCAACTTCAAGGTTGCCGATTAGATCAACGTGTTTTATTGAATATTTCGAGCTCAATTTCATTTTACGAATATATTTTATGAACAACCTAACCAGAAACTGATCCTCTTTTTTTACTTTGTCAGGAACAAATTTTGTGTATATGTACTGGAACATATTTTCCTGTCTATCAACGTGACGAAGTATTAAAACGCGATAGGACACAAATCCCCGTACCCACTCTTCCGTGAAGCATTGTGGTACACTCAGTCGAGTAGCGGAATTTTCTGCTCCACTAAAGCAGGGCGCAAACGTGGATACTTTGGTGTCCTTTATCAGATACAAGCTACCGATGAATATTAAATTTATATAACACTAGTATGAAATCATCCACTCCCTGCGCATACGTTACTTTTTGTGTCCAGTTCCTTCCACTTAACACATACTCTTAACGATCAACAAGTATGCGGTGTCGGTAACTGAAAACTAGAAGTAGTTGAAGACACAAGTAACATTAAGAAATTTCCTTACTAATGCAGTGAGCTGCGCAAACGGAGAGTTGAATTCGGTGTCTATTTCCAGTGTGCAACACAACCCATTCAGGACGATTGTGAGACTAACAGAAAACAAGCGACAAATTATTGCCAGATAGCGATGACTGTAGCCGATATCCGCTACCGGACTCAGCAACCACCAGTGGCCAATAGTAGCAACGGGCAAAGCGTTTCTGCAGCGCCTAGCTTTTTTTCCACCTGTATCAAAAATCCTCAATCCATCAATTTTTATAAAGATATATCTGTGAAACATACCTACTAACATTGTTAAGCTTAAACGTTTGTTTACTTGGTTGAATACGCTGAATTTAGACAATACTGGTTCGAATCCTAATTAATTAAATGTAATTATTGCCCTGCGGGATTAGCCTAGTTGTTTAAACGATTGCCACGCCGCTTCCTACTGCGCTATGTGGAGTGGGTTCAAATCACATGGGACAATGACACCTTGAGTGATTAAAAAAATGTTGTTCTGAATCTGGGTATTGTTAAGTCCACCGTGACACAGGATGTATATTCCTAATCTGAGGGGATGTCTTCTTAGGTCTCCTCAGACAGGATTTAGCACAAAAATCAGTTGGCTTTATAATATTACGACGTGAAGGAGTGAAAGTTGTTGCAAAAAACGGGAAGAATTTGATATTTTCGAGTCCCTTTCTTTTCTTTTTGGAATATTTTTTACTTAAAGACGTCTCATCTTCCTCGTCTATCTCCTCATTCATACATATATTATAAATTCCAAAGTAACTGTCAGACTTTTACTCTTTCACAGCTGAACCGCCACACCGATTTTAAAGAAATTTAGCATGGAGAAACTCTGATTTTTAAAGAAGGACATAAGCTACTTTTTACAGCGATTTCTGTCATACACATGGGCGGAACCGTGGGCTTATCTGGTGATAAAGAATTAAAATGCTTGCAATATTTTTTTGCAAGAGTCATTTAATTGAAGATATATGAACTTCATATGTTTTCTATACAAAAGTAAACTTAATCGATTCGATACAGGAATCGACTAAATGTTCGTTTATGATGTGAGAATGAGCTCTAAATAAAACACCAAAATTCTGATAACCTCATTATTACCCTCGTTTTTCTAATAGACAGGTACTAAAGGTATTTACTGTTATTAAAGTAATATGTGTAGTAAAGTAATGAAATTTTTATATGAACTAACATTATAAGTAATTGTTTATAAGCTAATTAAGGATGTTTTGTAGATAAGAAAATATGACGTAGCCCATTACCCGACCGTGACCTTGTTCACAAACAAACAAACATCTTAAATAAAATAAAATATTTATTCTTGAATCATTTTAATAAACCTACTTAGTTAATGCAGTTTTACGGTAGGTATACTATTTTTTGCTCTAAAAACCAGTACCCAAAGAATAAATACGAATCGTATTATAAAATGATGAAGCCAAACTTGCTGATTCATTCAATTAGATTAAAATCAAACAAATAAAAAATACACGCTTCGTTGATTGGGACAACATATGGACCAGTCTCGACCAGGGTGTCCAGGGGCGGCGGACTTGGGGATGTTCGTCGCCCCCAACCAACTGGTCCCGAGGTGGCGGCACGTAGTGTTCCTGTGCGCCCCTCTTTGAAGTCTCGAGGGGAGTCAAACACCTCACTTCTCTTGCTGACGAGATGTGGTCCACAGCAGCGGGCCGGCATCAGTCGGGGATTGCGGATGCCTTTTAAGTTCCCGTGGTTCCTGGCGTAGGTGAGAGATGGAACAACGGGGGGTTTTAGTTAGTAAAAGTCTGACAGACCCCTTCGCCCTCTCCCTAGGGCGGAGGACATCCATGAGAATATCCCCCCGTTAAAAAAAAAAAGACTCGACCAGGGTTATACACAATTTTACAGAAAATGGGTCTCAAAAACCTCTATCACCCAGTGAAAAGTTACCGATGCTCAAACCCCTTTTTCCCTATAAAGGGGATTAATCAGATTACAACAACAGCCTTTAATAAATTTGTGTATGTGTGTGTCTCATTATTGTTTTTATTGTTTTTTGTTATTGTATATATTATGGCATGGATATGTAAAAAATCTTGCACAGCATCACCTGGGCCCAATTGAAAACCAGCATCAGACGCTTTGTCTGACACAATGCAGGATAGAGTCCATTTTTGGTATTTCGCAAAACTAATGTAAATTACCTTTTCTATGTAGGATTACTTCTTGTTGTCAAAATAAATATGTTCCCTCTTTCATTCTTCTAATAGGATATTCATGTAGGCCTCTCCTTCGAAATAAAGTTGTAGCCTATTACACCCTGCTGGCCAGAAGGGTTGGTATAGGTTATTTTCGGGTTTTCCTTCTCTTCGCTATGATGTTATCCTACGTTCTTTTAATCCAATATCACATGGGGACAGAGAGAGAGAGAGGAATGAAAAGGGTGGTAATATAACGAATTTGTGACTCCCGAGTTAGAGGTGACCATGGGTGTCAGTAGTCACATTTAGGTGGCATGTCTGCTAATTTATTTCAATATTAAATAAAAAAGTTTTAACAAATACGTAAAATTTTTGATAAAAATGATATAACCCGGGATATTATTAGACCTGAGGCATTAAAATCTGTTCAGAATTTTACGTGCCATAGTGGTACCTATAAACATGTACAGAGTGCCAAAATCACTATTTTATCTTGCCTCTACCAAAGGTTAGGTCAAAACGACAATATTGTTCACTTTTTAAATCACTTAGTAAAAAAACATTTCGCACGTAGCAATAAATCAAGAAAATATATCTGATATTTTTACTAGCTGCTCAACTTTTTTAACCCAGAAAAATATTTTTTGAGCTACACTGATAAAGTCTACTCTTTCAGGGAATTCCGCTTAGCCATCCATCTGTTGGCTGAAATAATTAGGACGTGTCTTCCTTTGGCAGGGGTCAATTTTTAGGGCGGTGACGGGAATGATTAATGAACACTATGCCGTCCTTTTTCTGTAGACAACCAATTTACGAGCTAATTCCAGAAAGTTTGAGCAAAAATAGATTATGTATGATACGCATAAAACTCTAATTAAAACACATTTATTTAAGTAATACTTAGGTATGATGAAGTGAATCAAAATTCAGCAAAAAACATGCTAATAAAGAAGAATTAGTAGAGTTCTTTTTGGACATCGTTCAGGAAACGTCTTCTGATCTTCGGAGCTTGGAGATGCAGATGCTGTTTTCACTAAAAATCAGCCAAAGAGCCGACCTCAGGCTACTTCAAAGAGGAACCGGACTATGTAATTTCAGATCAAGTCACTATCGATGCTTTATCCCGGGGAAAGTTTCTATAACCCTGATGTATATAATCCTATAATATTTAACCATTAAGAGGATATAAGAAAGCTTATATTCTCTTAATGTTTAAATATTAGCAACAGTAGTAAAAGACCCCAAAAAAATAGAAACATCTAAAAAATAAATATAGAGTATACTATATTCTTCCTTCATATATCATTTAAATACAAACCGTGAAACAGTTATTGGCAATTTCAATAATGTAGCTTCTAAAGTAACGTTCCTTTATACGAAATGAATAAAACGGTTGGCACGTAAAGTTCAACACGAATAGCTAATTCGGCAACTGAAACGGCTGTCTTAGCATGTGGTATAAAATAGAAGCGGTAACCTTTTAAATCAGAAACTTACGATTGTTCGGCTTGTAACTAAACATACATAATATCACGCTTATTTCCCAAAGGGGTATGCAGAAATAATTGATCTCAAATTACTTTGGTCTCGAAACACCTCTATTATTTCATTCATATTCATTGATTGCTGTACGCTTGACGAGTATCGTCGATTCTTGGGGCTTTTCACACGGCCCCTTTTTAGAACATCACCAAATTTGGTAAGTAAATGTTCACCGTGGGCAACCTATAAGTTCCTTTTGTGAGTTATCTGTTTTCTATTTTCTCTAAGTAGTCAAACCATATATATACACATACTTCATACTACAAAAATTCATACAATAAACCTCCTCTCCGATTATTCTGGAATCAAAACTTAAAAGTTGGTGACGCCCTTATGACTTTAAGTTTCTGGCAACCACGAGTGATGGTTCTGAATAGGTAACCATTCAGCTTGTATCCACAAGCTGAATGGCTACCTATTAGTAAGTCAGTAGTATCAGTAAGTGTATTGTAGTATTTAGCTTCTGACTTTCGTAAACATACTTAATCTGGTCTGATATTTTAAGAGTTTCGATCATAGTTATCATAGACACCAAATCATAGCCATAACATACTCACGTCTTTATCCATGAAGAAGTAAACAGGGGCGTACAAAACAAACTCAGTTTTATTCTCCAAAGATAAACTACGTAACGGGTTTTAGTAAAATGGATTTTAATTTTTAAAATTGATGTATAATACTGACTAGTTATACTTGAAGTTAAAATTAGTGCTAATTATTTATTTTGTTGTTTTTCGTTTTAATTTACCAGAGCCCGAATTCTTTCCTCCATGGATTCCGCAGGTAGGACTCAAAATCAGCAACGACTTTTCAACTATTGAGTTACATAAAATTACACTTATAGCTCTAGGGCGGGCGGCGGTAGTAACATACGATCAAATAGCAAATCAACACGCTCCCTCTTCTAAAAAAAATAAATGTATTAAATGTTAATCGACACATAATTTTTTATATCAAATTGTCCACAAGTTTTTGAAATGAAGACCCATATGTGCATAGAAAATAATCGAAGACAAAAGAGCTATTTTATACAAAGTTCACGTATTCGCTCATGGCATAAATTCGACCTAAATACAGCCCTTCCTTTCAAAGGAGAATCGTCAAAGTGGTAGTTAACCCTATTATGGCTTCCGTCCGCATGTGGCTTTTATTTCTTTTCCTTTTGACTGATCAACTTACCCAACTGTACAGAGTTTCGATCAAGTGATTAGGAATTTGGGAAGGGTATCACTGAGATCATTAGAAGAAGGAAAACGTATACTGTAAACGAGTCGGAAAAAGTGACCAGGCTGACAGTAGTGATACCACGGCCTCATAGTAATCATTCCTCATAGTGAGCCACCGTCCTCAATTCTAAGGGTCATGATCTCTATTAGACCCATTCTGCGACACCTGTTCCTGTTTTGATCAGTGTGTAAGGACAGCATGGATAGAAATGCCTAGAGTAGAGCAAAATTGATCTGCCCAGTACGACGGGCTACAACATTTGTCCCTCGATCTTATCCGTTACCATCGGCTTTTTCATGTTATCGCATTCTATTTTTACAGCAAACTTGCTTTTGAATGAGTTAATAATGTTACTGGAGCTCGGAATCTCTCTGCGTCCCCTCGTTCTTGAGAAGGGATGGAATGTAACTCTTCTGTTACAATACAATATATCATTACCACCAGTAGAATTGTCTGAAAAAAAAAATACAATGAGACTGAAACGCAATGTACCCTATTAGCCTGCCTAATACTTCATAGGGCATATAAGTATGATCTCTTCATTTCTTTTGTATGTAAGTATGTTATGCTCGGCGTTTCTCTAAGGGATCGCATTAGAAACGAGGTGATCCGACAAAGAACCAGGGTCATCGGCGTAGCCCACAGGATTAGCAAGCTGAAGTGGCAGTGGGCTGGCCACATTTGCCGAAGAACCGATAACGGTTGGGGTAAACGAGTTCTTGAGTGGAGACCGCGTCTCGGCAAACGTAGTGTAGGACGTCCACAAGCCAGGTGGAGCGATGATTTGCGCAAGACGGCTGGCAGGAGCTGGATGCGAGAAGCCATAGATCGAACTAAGTGGCGTGAAATTGGAGAGGCCTATGTCCAGCAGTGGACTGCGATAGGCTGATGATGAATGATGATGTAAGTATGTTCTCATATCTTTAGTACAAGCGCTAATGTAGCAGGAATGTTCTTGTGTCACGAGTGCGTTGCTATCATACATTAAAAAAGAACACATGAGTAGCCGCTTTAACTATTATGCATTCTTAAATAATATGAATAAGTAATTTAGTAAATTTCTGTATAAATATATATAATAAACTGAGAGGACAAATTGATCTAGGAATGCCTTTGTCTGGTCCCCAAAGAATATTTGCTTCATTATTTGAATATTTCTAGTCTCGTTCATTCTCGTTATTTTTTTAGAATATCATAAACTTATATAATTTAATTTTATTCTGAAATTGCTTTCTTTACTTGTGAAAAATATCACAATATAGAGGGGGTAACAAGTAGCTCACATTGCATTAGTTATAAAATAATATTATTTTTTCTCGATGCTTTTCAATGGATTATGTTATTAATATTTTTTGACCAGGGCCGTTATAAAGTTATCAAACTGTTATAAGTTTTATTTATTTTAGTAGAACTGGTCTGATTTTATTAGTCCCATGTTAGGGCGCCAATAACATTTATTTGGCTCCCAAAGTCGTGTATGTTATGAAATTTGTAACTCCAAACAGCACCTTAATACTGCCGACCGTCTTGAAGTATTGTTACATATTACGTGTTTAGTTTGCGCTTTAAAGCACTTGTATTATTAGTTATTAATTATTTTGAAACAGTAGTAAATCTACCCGACTCCTTTATTACCTGATACACTCTGTTTAAGTCGTAGAATAATTCGTTACTTTGAAAAGATTAAATACTAAGTAGTGAAATAAGTTGGCATGCAACCAAGTATGCCTCAGATATTTTATTGGTATAGTTGTAATATCTTCATATATACTATAGACTCGCTACAAATTCTTTATATAAATAAATATAAATATATTCAGAAATTTTAACACACAACGCCATCTAGTCCCAAACTAAACAGAGCTTGTGCTATGGGTACTAGACAACTGATATTAATACTTATATACTTTTTTTGTAAATACATACATTTAATACATAGAAAACACCCAAATTCCTAGGGTTATCTTTTTAGTATTAACATTATTGTTGCTAGCAAAACCAATGTACTAGTTTCATCAAAAAAGAAATAACAAATAAAAAAATTTTAAGCACTACAATTCTAACACCACTTGCTATTTCTTATCGAGAGCCAATAATATCCAGAGACACAAATAAACAAACAAAAAACTTGTTAACAGGCAATAAAAAATAGTTAAAGCTGGGTTCCAAATCCACAAACTGGGCCCAAACGTGATAATAAGGTATCGCTTCAAGCAAATACGAAGAAAATAATTAAAAATCGATCCAGCGCGCTCAATCGATCGATCGACGCATTTATTTTTTTAAATTCATTTTATATAATAATAATAATATAATTTACAAATATTAATTCGAAAAAAGGGCTATTGGACCCAATTAAAAACCAGCGTCAGACGCTGTCTGACATATTGCTGAATTGAGGCCATTTTTGGCATTTTGTAAGTTACCTTTTGATTTATTTTTTGTTGCCAAAATAAATATTTTCCTTTCTTTCTTTACATAATAAAGAATTACTAAATCAAGAATATTGTATATTACTCATAAATTTATATACAATGAATTTTTATAATGAGAATTGTTTCTTCAGTACCAGACAAGAGCATCTCACATAAGTTTGTTTAAAGATTACTTTTTAAGACCATAATTTTTACGTCTGACCTTTGTGCCTTGCGAGAGCTATTCTGGTGTACTCATACAGATTTGACCTGGAATATAAAGGTTACTTGGTAAGTATTATTACATATTATTCCATTAGTATATTGGATGGGATTATTTGATTTTTATATCATTGATGAAAGTTTTGCGAAACAAAAAAAATATACTCGTATAAAACTTATTTACTAACTTCTTTATTTTATGACTGTAGCTTCTTTTTATCCTTTGGCAATCATCATCATCACCATGATCAACCTAACGCAGTCCACAGTTGGACATAGGCCTCTCCAATTGCACGCCACTTGGTTCGCTCCTCGGCTTTCGTTTTCAGCTCCTGCCAGCCATCTTGAGCAGATCAACACTTCACTTGGCCTGTGAGTGTTGATCATCACATCACTTTACGTTTGTCAAGTCGCAGTCTCTACTCAAGAACCGGTTTACCCCAACGGTTTTGCGGCTAATATGGCCAACCAAAAGGCACTTTAGCTTGCTAATCCTGTGAGCTATGTCGATTACTTTGGTTCTCTGCCGGATCACAGATCCAGGAAATGAATATCAAATTGATAAAAGAAATCAAACAATCAACTGATCTTTATGAGCTTTGTGTTTACTGTTGTTCGTTACCCTTTCATTTTAGATAGGCAAATTATGTACCAAATAAATAAAATTGGAAATTAAGATGGGATTATTATATTAGAATGGATTATTACATCAAGAATATTTCTTTTTCGTTACGATGTTTAAAGATTTCGTCAAATATTAATTATTTGATAACATGCGGAAAATTACCTTTATTTAGTAGATGGGGATTTTATTAAAATGCTTTCAGTGGTTCTCGAGAGTTTGATACTGTAAACTAGGTCTTACTAAGCTACATTTAAAATTTATTTTGAGCTGATTGAAAAATTTATCAATATAAAGCCTAAACCACTGTTATTACAGACATGATATTTTGGCAGCTAATGTTTGTTTACGTTATGAACACCTTACTTACAGAGGGATTTTGGAAATGGTCAACAGAATCCAGAAAACTGGGCAACCTAGAAATCTAATTTATATTAGAATTTGTCTGTTCTCGAGAAAATTTATTCTTCATTTTATGGGAAATTAGAAGAAAGCACCAACACGCTATATAATAACACTACCCGTGAAAGATCCTTGCTTTTGTGCCAGCTCGACCATAGTGATACCACGGGTCACACAAACCCTATTCGTGTGGTTAAAAATACGGAGCGGTTCCACCCCTATTCATGCCATGGGTGTCGTAAGAGGCAATAAGGGGGAAAACTACGCAATGTAATATTACTGCAAAGATTAGGAAAATATATAAACAAATCTTACACTGGGTTAGTGTAAGTTTTGTTTGGCCGGCGTAGTATAGTTGTTACCGTCAGATTGACAAAATTTCAAACTGTTGCAAGATGGTATACTGTAATATACTGTTTACCATTTAACATATTATTTTTAGTTAGATTATAATCTATCGAAGTGAAACATCAAATTGTGATATGGTATGCGACGGAAAGCATATCGTGCGCTGATTAATTGAATAGTATACGTCCCATGCTGCAATATTTGTTTCCTCCGGTATCCTCACTCACTTGGTGAAATACAGCACAAGCGCTGTTTCACAACGATTTTCTGTGAGGCCGTGGTATCACAGCAGTCGAGCCGGCTCGTCCATGCCGAAGCGTGGCTCTCCCACGGTTCTAACCTAACCTAATTCTATGGTCATAGAACGACCTACTATAAAACCGACCAATTAGTGATAGTTGACAATTTAACGCACGATAGATTAAACGGTTTTACTTCGATACATTATAGTCTAACGAAATATAGTACGTTAAGTTGGAAGTAGTATGTCACAGTTGTCCATCTTTCTACAGCTTACAATTTTTTTTCTTTTTTTATGTTCAGACATTTTAACACACAACGCCGTCTAGTCCCAAACTAAGCAGAGCTTGTACTATGGGTACTAGACAACTGATATTAATACTTATATACTTTTTTTGTAATACATATTATACATAGAAAACACCCAAACTCCGAAACAAATATTTGCAGATTATACAAACATTTGGTCTGACTCACTGAGCCACAGAGGCAGATTAGATTAGCGAGGTAGATTATAATCTAACGGTTTTTGAAATCCTTTGGTGATGTAGTCATTAAGGAGAGCCCTGTGTATAACAGTGAGCTGTAAAAGGCTACATTTTATGTGATGTTGTAATAAAAACCCCATTTTATTGCTTCATACCGAGTAAGTCTAGTTTTAAAGGTCGAACTCATGTTTCCTCCAGAATAAATGGGTTAGGGTTCTGGTTGGTCCAAGGTCGCCAACTTATAGGGTCCGAATGGCGTAAGAAAGCGGTTCCAGGATCCCTCCCATCTCAGGCGCGGAGTGGCACATCGTGTGGTTTTAGACGGTTCGATTCCGACACACCGCCCTGCCGCAAATCCCAGTGGGGTGAAGGACTGAAGGGGTTTCCACACGTGAAAAGAAAAAAAAAGATCGGCAACTTATAGACTCTTGAATTTCAGAAGTCTTTTAGCGATGTTAGGTCACTTTTGAATAACCTTTCTGCTCGCTTATTCAACTATACTAGGAAAAACTAAGGTCGTAAAATAGTTCAGTTTTACCTTTTTGCTAAGTATTACTGTCATGCCAATTAACACAAAAGTGATTTGAGGTGAATCATAAGTTAAATTTGCATTTGCAATAAAAATAACAATAAAGTGTAATTAAAACTCACGTATATCCTTGACGGTGGTCAAGGTTCGTTGGTGTAGATACCTACAACGCAGTTGTGTGGTATCACACCTTTAACTTAGGTACAATCTGCAAATTTGAACAATTTCAACAATATTAACAGCCAAAAGAAGCCATTTATTTTTGTAACTACAAATTTCAAGACTAATTATTTGAGACGAGAATTGATTATACTGGAAAATCTAATACAAATCTAAATATGAAATAGAATGTTCTGAAATGTACTTCCTTCAGAAACTATCGTTAAACAATTTCTTTTTTTTATTAACTGTGAAGGAACGCATCCTCCGAACAGGCGAGGTGATCATGCCTGGCGGTGTACTGCCCAACGGTTGATGTTGTGAAGTAGTATTTATGTTAATCGGTGTGAGAACTTCCATTGCGCGATGCAGGATTGGTAGCTTCTTCGTTTACTAGGTTACTCCGTAGTTCAATGTATCTTCGGTAGATGGCGTTGTCATATGTTTATATTGCCCCTGTATGTGGAAGTCACCATATACCCTAAGAAGCAAAAGTGCACTTCATGTTGCTTTTTGCTGAGTAAGTTTACGCGATTTTCTCGTATATTTTGAGGTAAGAATGAGTTTACGCTGTAATGAAGTCAAGGCAGCTTTTACTATGACTATCAAAAAATATATAAGTATTGGGTTTTAAATAAATTAAAGTTCACAGATCCCAAGTGTTGAATTCATTAAAAAACTAAATGTTAAAAGAACTACATCTTGGTCATTTCAGTTTTTTTACTATTGACGGAATCAAATAAACAATATTTAATCCCTCACATCGGACACTGGCCACAGTCTTGCTTTTGTTCAAGATTAATGCTTGATATTTGTACTAATTAAAACAGAACTAACACGATCTAACAAAAGCCCGAGGAACCACAATTTATACCGGTCGAGTGAACCGGGAAATTAATCTGGTCGGTTGCAAACAACCGCAGTGTTTGTGCTTAGGCCTGTTCTTATATACCTCTCATAAATGCATTGCAAGATCTATGAATTTATTAGGAATTTTCTCGATTTTTTTAAAGATTTGCCAGAAAATACTCGAATAAGAATTATAGTAATGGTAATGCATTATTATATTTATGAAAAATAATGTTTTAATTTTATTTGGTGGTTTTATCTTCCTTCTTTTATATTATAGCTATCTAAATGACTCTACTCAGCTTGATAGAAAGTATGAGTAGAATCCAAGGTGGTCGCCATCCCTATAGTGAATGCTAAAAATGCAACATGATGACCCACACTACGGTGGCTTAGTGAGATGGTTTTTTCAGCCCCGTTGAAGGACCTGGAATCATAAAGTACTTACTAATCTAGAGCGGTAACTTCCAAGACCAGCACGTATTTCTTTCTCTTTCACAAGCAATATTGGTATTCATGAGTGCTGTGCACAAACTTATTACCAACTCGATCAACTTACGTAATAAAGGATATCTTATTATCATGTCGATTACAACTGTTTCGATTACAGTTTTGACAGATAACTACAATCGACTGATTATAAACGACAGATGGAAGTGATTTATAAACGAACATGAATACAACATCTAATTAAACCAACCTACTGCCCACATGTCAAAGTAATTCTCTCAAACTCATCAACAACCCATAATGTCCCACTGCTGGGCTCGAGTCTTCTCTCAGGAGAGTATTGAAGTCATATTGACCACGCCGTAGCTGCTTACCCTCCGTGATTGTTTCTAATCAACAAGTGCAGCTGGACTATGAGCGCCTTTTTTTCACTTAAACGTCTTAGGAAAATAGCCCAACATGCAATATTATTATGCTCAATAGGAATTAGCATCCCAAGCGATTTATATGAGAGATTATTTGAACGTAACAATGGATTAGGTAATATATTAGGATATAATATATTAGGATTAGAATAATTAGATGTAGGAGGAATTCAGAATGTATTAGCAAGATGCTTAATTTATCTTTGACCTTCTTTTGTGTCGTATCAATTTGCAAAATCAGGGAAAAATAAAAATGGATTTTTAGAGGAAAATGTTTGGTTTGAAAATTGTCCAGATTAAATTTTAGATTTATAACAAAAAAAAAACGTTTCGAAATCAAATTTAAATATAAGATGCTTTCTACATCCAGGCAAAGGCAGGTATACCAGTGAGGGGTGGTAGCCTCTATGGTCTATCGGTAGAGTGATACCCATTTTAAAATAACTGATTCGCTTTGTGCATGATATCAGTTGAATGTAGTATTAGCAGAATTTTCAGGAGATTTCTGATTTCAAAAGCTTAGCAGCCTTTTCAGGGTACAACATGTTTTCAAGCGTGATGTTGATTGGAGGATGTTTGCCCGTCAATCTGCCACTCTTCAACATTTTGTGAGAACTTGTTGCGGCGTTTCTTCTGCTCGATGCATCCTCTGTACAGAGGGCTGTTTGTTGTACCTGCAGTGAGTAGGTATTTGTTTCGAGGACAGCAATCAGTTAGGATGCCTATGTCTTTAACTTTCTTACTGCAAGTGATTTTTTAATACCATAATTATTATCTTATAAACTATGGACCACGATATTTTTAAAGTTAGTATTCTATTAGTGTTTTGCTACCTGTATAACTAAAAATGTTCTAGCAAAAACTAATAGGTATTCTTTTCATCGTAAAATAACGCAAGATATATTTGTCTAGCCACTTTTTTGTCGAGACGCCACAACCTTGGTGAGGGCTGTTAGTCTGAGTCATTTGCAGCGATGTCGTCACTTGTCACTTGGGAAATCAGGTACCACCGTCAGAAACACATTATAACGAGTAGGTTCTAGTGATATTTCTGGGTTAAATAATAAATTAAAGATTTAAAGAAGGCAATGTAACTCTTGTAGAATTATAACATCAAGATATACCTCAGCAAATTAAGATTAGTATATACTATGTTTTACTAACTTTTAAACGTTCATGATATAATTATTATTTTCACGGGTATAAACACGATCACTCATTTAAATGTATTATATACCTCTGATATGCCTGACGTTTCGACCAGGTTGCATTGGCCGTGGTCACAGGGTGATTCCAGCAGGAACGCCACGGAGGGCGCGTGAACTTTTAAAGGGCACAAAGGGAACATCTTTCTTTTTTATAAGACAACTCCCACATGCATAAATAAAATTAAAGTGTCTGTTGGTAATATCAAAGTAAAGACCTTTCATTAAATGCATATTAAAGTATATACGATACTTACATAAAAAAAACAATTTTAAAATTTTATGGCTTTTATTCCTGCTAATCTCTGGTACGGCGCAATCGATTTTGACAGGACTTGCTCTGGCAGATGGTTAGTGATTTAGGAAGTAAATAGGCTACTGTTTTAAGACTAGATTAAAAGTTACAACTACAACTGTGCGTAACACCGTTGGTCTAAGCTTATAAGAAATAAATATATCCTGTTTCACAAATAACACTTAACTTTACCACACGTACCTAAAATTAAGTTACAGATATAATTTAAGGACATGCGTCGTTTGTAACAAGGCACAGAAGATTGCATCGAATACGCTACAAGAACCAATCAATGTAAATAATTTTGTACAACAATGGCTCAAGAGTCGTATATATTCAACCGGAATTCTCGACATGGCGGCCGGAAATTGACTCTATAGCGAGGCTATTAGTTCCAACAGGAAGTGACGATTTTCCGTAGAATTCGAATCTTGTAAATGTCTATTTTCCTTTGGAAATTTGATTCTGTACAATTTAGGCAAGATTGAGTATTTACAATGCAAATATGCGTTAGTTAAACTATTATTACATACTACTGTAAACATTACATTGAATTTTGACTACATAAAGGAAACGAAATAATGGTTTCTGTGGTATTAATCTGAATTAATTGTCTTAACATGAATTACTTGATATTTCGTGGTAGATTCTTTGAGTGACGTATAATTGACTGCATCCTGGTCGTTGAAGCAGTCGCTACATTGCTAAGTCTTATTTGTGGGTTCAAACCTTACATGAGACAAAACTGCGTTTGGTCCATAAACTGTTGTTATAAGTCTGGATGTTTTTTGACTCCGTTTAATGTAAGTTTGTGAAGTCCCCAGTGGTATAAGAATGGGAGCCACGTTTCGGCATGCATAGGCCGGTTAGGCCGGAGTGATACCACGGCCTCACACAAAACCGGTGTGAAACAGCGCCTGCGCTGTTTCACCGAATGAGTGAGGATACCGGAGGCCCATTATCCAACCCTTCCTCTAATCCCCCTCCCCATCCCCCAAGGCCGGCAACGCACTTGTGATGTTTCTGGTGTAGCGATCAGGCGATACATCTGCACATTTTCCCCCTATTTCATAAAATAAAACATTAAATGTATACTACGTGTGAGTTGTCTTATTAAAAAGAAAAAAATAATGATAGTAAACTTTTCTCCATTGCTTATGATATACATATATATACTAGTTTTTGCGACGGGCTTTACCTGCGTGTTTTACGGTTAATGCAGCAATGAGTAGCCTTAAGAATCAAAATATCTTTATGCCAAATTTCATTGAAATCGGTGCAGCGATTTGACCGTGAAAGCAGGACAGACAGATAGAGTTACTTTCGAAAGCAAGTCTATACATCTATATAAATAAATAATATTAAAATGTGAGTTTGTAATTTCAATACAGTTTTTCACTAAATACATATGAATGTATTAACGGTACATCAAAAAACCATTTCTTAAATTTTTGTGTGTGATAATCTGTGGAACGGTTGCACCGATGTTGACAGGACTTTCACTGAAAGATAGCTGAGGACACAAGGAGTAACATCTGCTACCTATATACGGCGCTACCCGCGGCTTCAATACAACAACAACCCCGAGTAACATACTGGGCTCAGCTAATATATACACATAGTTTCATGGATTTGTCCGACTAGCACTTATAAGGCTAATGACCTCTATCATAATTTCAATGACTTTTAAAGATACATAATTAAATACTACAAACTATTTACATTATTCATATAATCAAAAACACTCATAAAAAGATGCCTATTTTATAATCATAAATTGTAATTGTATATGTTTTACACTTCCTGAATATTATAATATATGAATTATTTATTCATTAATTTCGTAGATCTGACACACAACGCCATCTAGTTCCAAACTAAACAGAGCTTGTTGTATGATAACTAGACAACAGGTATAAATGCATATATACTTTTCTTTTGTAAATACATACATATTATATATATAGTAAACACGCAAACACCAGAACAAATATTTGCACATCAATCAAACATTTGGCTCGAATTGGGAATCGAACCCGAGACTTCAAACACAACAGCCGGGCTCCAACTGCGCCACCGAGGCACTCTAAATTAAATAGGATTTTAAATAAATTTTATGTTCCAACATCGTGTAAAAAAAGTCTATTTGGTCTTGTGGTTAGCGTAAGCGACTGCAGATCTAGAGATCTCGGGTTCGATTCCCGAGTCGAACTGCTGCTGGGTTTTTCTTACAAGAAATTCTTGATAACAGTCCGGAGTATGGAATATGGCGGTGTTTCCCGCCCGTGCCTCGGAGGGCACGTTAAGCCATCGGTCCCGGTTGTCATGAACACCTATGGCAATCATTATTGGGATGTCAGTGCCCTCAAATATACTGACGACTAGTTCGACCTTTGAATTCAGTTCACCCTTAAGGTTGCGGAGGTCTGATACCAGTCGCTCCGTGTAAAAACTGATATTCAGGTAAAACCGGTTGAACTAGTAGCCGACCCCAAATCTTGAGAATAATAAAGGCTAGAAAGATACATAGTGTAAAAAAAGTGATGAAGGAGGGACATCTACTGCTGCAGGAGGCCTAAAAATGGCACAAATATTGTCTTTGTTTTATCTTCATTCCGGCTTTACAGAATAGATAGAAGGTTTATTACTATTACTATTATAAAATACTTTTAAATATAAATATTTTTATATATAAAAAAGATAGATATGACAATCCTAAAATAAATTAGTTAATTATTTGAGTAGATGGCATTTGCTAAAATAGTTATTTTGATCTTTTATACAAGGTGAATTTTGTAGGTTACAAGTCCACATACAAAATTAATTAAACAAAGAAATCGGTTTAGCAGTTTAGCCACAGAACACTATTTTTCGTTTTTGAAATTTACTACACGATGTATTCATTTATTGTATTGTATCAACGGATTAACGACCTTACCTTCAACTACTCAAAAGCCACTCTAAAACACACCATATGTATGAGCAACAAGACCCTCACACACGTAATCATATATTCGTTAAAACAATATGTATAACTGGAAAGAATCACACGGTAGTGTAAAAGGAATAGCCGAAGATATTTTTTCTATAGTTTTCTAATTTCCAACGTTACTAAATAAACTTGATTAGTGGGTCAGTATGTCGCAGTACACGAACCTATGGCGTGTTGCAAATTTTGGCAAAGTTGATCGCGCCTTTAGTTATACGCGCTTTTGAAGTAACCGCGCGCTTCGGTGCCGAAGCTCTGTGTCGTGCTTGTTTTGAGTATTATTACGTACTTTATAGTGATTAATGCGAAAAACGGTTTTTGTATTGATAGGACACATTATTTATATTTTTTTTATATTTCGGACATCTAACACACAACGCGATCTAGTCCCAAACTAAGCAAAGCTTGTATTATGGGTCCTAGACCACTGATATGTATACATAAATACTTTTTTTTGTAAATAGATACACATTATGCCTAGAAAACTCCCAAACTCCGAAACAAATATTTCGGATTCGAACCCGAGACCTCATGGACAGCAGTCGCATACGTTACCACTGCGCCACAGAGGCAGTCAATTTAGGTTCGGTTAGGTAATTGTTATTTAACAATTATTTTGTGTGAGTATAAATAAAACAAGGTCTCAATTTGGTTATACGGCTAGTGAATACACGGATATGATATTAATTTATGGAGAATGCCGAGGGAACGCCGCTCGGGCTTTACGTATATATCGTGAACGTTATGGGAACACTCCTGTTTGTCCTATGAATAGTCGGACAATTGTACAAGTAGGATTAAATTGATAAAATTGTAGGATTAAAGTCTTTAAATTTCTTTTTTTATTTTCTCTGTTGTAATGTGCATGTATTATACATAGAAACCTTTTTCACACTATCTATTGCTGAAAACTGCAGTAAAATCCGTTAAGTAATTCAAAAAATGAAAGAGCACAGACAACCGAAGCGACTTCCGTTTATGCTATGTAAATATACTCTTTTAAAAAATGAACTATAATAAAGCTTATTTCGTTTCAAGTAACTGTTACTCACAGTAATTTATTCAACATAGTTGATACTCAAAGAAAAACAACTAAGAGATTATTTACTTTCTAGTCGCATACTAAATCATAAATCAGTGACCTATTTCTGTTTTTTTTTGTTACAGATTAACTTGAGCTAACAACATACAAGTAAGTACGAATCAATAAGTTTATATCCATTATATATATTTCTCGTGTCACGTTGTTGCCCACAATGAATACCGAAACTATTTAAACGATATTGACGTTTTTTAATGTGTATTTTGCTGGCGTATGTAAGACAGGGTTGTTAACATCATATCTATAATGCTTATATCAATAGTAACAGAGCATGATTGAAAAGAGATGCAGACGATGTTAGCTGACTACACGGTTGGCCTAGTGGTTTCAGTGGTCGCCACACCGCTTCCTACTGCGCCAAGTGTTGTGGGTTCAAATCTTAAATGGGACAACACTTTGTGTGATACATAAATTGTTGTTCTAAGTCTGGGTGTACTTTGTGTCCGTTTCATGTATGTTTGTAAAGATCCTCGCGACACAGGAATTTATATTCCTAAAGCGGGAGTTGTCTTTAAAAAAAAAGAATAACAAAAGAAAAGCTAGTATATATACAACTATAGTTGCTACAATACATACATTTACAAGGTAGTAGAGCCACGCTGATTTCAACACAAACAGCTCGACTCAACCGGAGCAGTATTATCCCTTCACGGAAGACCAACTTAAAATAACAACATTCGTGTTGTCGTGTTCCGTTGGTGAGTGCGAGACCAGAGACTCAAAGATGCAGAAGCATTTCAATATGCCATAGTGTGGGTCACAATACTGTACTCGTATTGTTGCACTGTCCACATTCGCAATGTGTTTAGTGACCACTAATTCAACATTCTGCTCACACGATCCATCAGTATTCGAACCTGTTTCAGCTTTATAATATTAGTGTAGATACGATGAACACGAAAAATAATTCTATATTTTCATATTAGCTTTGGTAATACACTTTTTCTGATATGAAAACATGTTAATGTAGGTACTAAAAGCTTTATATTTTATTGAATTTGTTATGTTGGTAAAGAAATTCATTAGAGTTAAACAAAAAACCGACGTTATTAATTCATGAAGAAGCTTTAACGTTTTACAATATGTTTGTAAAAGAAAACTTCGTCTCGAATTTTCATGTGATCTGAATTTACAACATTTTTTTCATGGAATAGGGGACAAGCGAGCAGACGTATCGCCTGATTGTAAACGATTACCCCCGCCCATGGACAGTCGCACCACCAGAGGCGTCACAAGTGCGTTGCTGGCCTGCGACTGATGGGAGAGGGGATGGGATAGGGGGTGGGTCTTACGCACACTTGAGTCAGTAGAAAATAATAATAATCTCACACCCTAACAAAAGTTTATCTAATCTCTAAAATAGCAAAGCTTTATATGGTGACAGACTGATTTGCTAAATTCTCAATACAAATACGTTCTAGATACATTACACGCAGATACCGATCCGCTAATCATAAAGGTAACGGTTTGTCCTTGACTGCAATCGAACACACTCTTGTAATCCTGACTGCTTGACAGGATTACTTGTTACTTGAGCAATGGCCTCGTAAAAAATAACAATGTAATTTTTTTTTTTCTTAGAATTTTTAAGAACCTTCGATTGTTTTTGGAAGTTTTCTTGGTCCCCTGTAATAATATGCATTAAAGTCCGTAAGTAAAATAATAATTTAATAAACTGCTTTGTGATGGAACACCGTGTGGTTATAGCACGATTTTGACATATTACTTTACCCCTGGAAAGGAAAAAAAATCGGCAAGGTGCGAGTCGGACTCGTACACCGAAGGTTCCATACAAACCTATATTTTCGCAATTTTTCCTTTATCTGTGCTAGAAGACGTTGCTACGTACCAAATATCAAGATTCTGTTTTGATTTCCTTGCGAGTATAGAAAATTTTCATTATGAACGGCTGTATCTTTTGATTGCGTTGGCTTAGAAGTTTGATTTTTTCATAGCTCCAAGGTATACTGTACCTTGGAGCTATGAAAAAATCTAACAGACCTGAGTATTTAATATGAAGCTTGATAGCTCCACGCGTTATGGAGCAAAAGTTTCTCGACAGACAGACAGATGGACAAAAAAGTGATTCTATAAATAAGGGTTCCGTTTTTTCCTTTTGATCACGGAACCGTATAAAAACTGCGATGGATAAAAAAACAACCGACACAAGAAACACCAAGGGTTAGGTAAGCGAGCAATTATTTGTGGATAATACAGTTTTGTTACGTGTGGAAGTTGAAAGTATGCAGGACATCAACACTGCATAGAGAAGGAGACATAGGTCTAATAGTGGACTACAACAGACTCATCATGATGTTTAAGTCAAACTCTCAACACACAACTTCTTAACAGCAAGGATGATATATTAAAGTGTGAACTTATCGCGTAACCCTTAATGGCTACGCGGTAATTTAGTTAAGTCTTTAACATATAATCTATACATTTATACAAATAAATAAAGTGTCTATTTGTAACATTAAGATAACCGATTTTTACTAAATACAAATGTATATATACGGTACGTATACCGTAAAACAACATTTGTTGTAGTTTTTGTATGTCTGTCTGTCTCGCGTTTGTTCCGGCTAATCTCTAGAACGGCTAAACGGATTTTTTTTGGCGGGATAGCTGATGTAATAAGGAGTAACCTAGGATACTTTTTTAGATTAGCTTTGCCCACGGTGTTACCCGCGGTTGTAAAGGTACAACAATAACCGCTGCACTCAGCTAGTTAATCATATAAAGCTTATACTCGAACTAGAATAACAAAAACATATTTTTTATCACAAAAATGCATACAGCGAAACAGTATTAGAACGTGACTTCTGCATCGTTAAAATTCGTACACTACTGTAGATTTTCGTAAAACCTAACACGAAACGAAAATAAAAACTAAGCAAAAATGTCACACCAAATATCTGCGAAAAATCAGGCGCTGTCGTATGAATAGTTCTTCAGCCTGCCGAAGTGTCATTGAGAGCGGCTGGTGGAGAGACTGAGTAAAAATAAACTTTGAGCCTACAGAGCTAAGGTTGGTTATCTGTTGGTGAGAGCAACTAATTAACACGACGGCTTGGCTTGAAAGAAAGAAGTGGTAGAAGCCAGTGAAATCATGCGCGACGATAACCTATAATTATAAGGAGACTATTAACGGAGGGCTTCTAGTGATGTCACCCTACTGAATATCGACATTTTTAAATTTAACCATTTTTATATACACTTACAAATACACAGATTATATCTATAAATGACTGGTTGATGTTTAAAATATGAGATAGACATAAAATGAGTAGAAAATGACATGGATACATACAATTTAGGAGATTCGAGTGCGTTACCAATTTTGAGTGCTCCACCCAGTTGAGGAAGGGGATTGAACTCAGATAATTCTCTCCCTCTCAATGCAACGTAAAAATTGGTTCATGGCGATTTTCTGTGAAGCCACGGTATCACACTAAATAGGCTAGCCGACGCAATGGAAATCTTCAACAACGATCAATTTCATTAAATGAAGTGGTTATCGATACTTGTGTTGGGTAATGACAAAGAACGATTTATTTAATTATTAATTTAAACACTTCACGTTGAAGTTTTTATTGATTTCTTTTAAGTTATTATTAAGACCTTTGTATCGTAATGATGATAAAAGGATTTTATTTATCCCATTTTAATGCTGTATCATAATTTATAATAAATCAAACTATCGTTTCGCAGCCACCAAATAAGGTACATCACTAGACTTTTTCGCAGTATTATGGTTATGAACACGATACTATATCCTTCGTTGTTACATGAATCGTGATCTTGATTGAAAGTTGTACAGAAGCCAATAGGGAATTATTATTTCCGAGCAGGATCATAAACGTACAAGTTCTTATAAGAACTTATAATGAACATTGTTCGTGTATTATTTTCCTATTTTTTGTTACCTTCCTCAAACTATATATCTTCGTTGCTATATTTGAAGTATATATGAGTAAACTTAAAATTAGTTTAGATAAAATTTCTAATGAAATAAACAAAACTGATCACTTAAGAAAATGCATTTGTTATTTATCGTGTCAACGAGTAGACGGTTCTTCTAATAACATGTAGCTGTCTGACGTTTCAATGCGCTTGTGTCTTTAAATAGCATAGATTCAAGCGAGACGGCAGACACTTACTATATACTCATTTACATCTAATGCTATAACAATGTAGTTTTAACTGTCATTATCCATGCACAAATGCTAATCAGAAGTTACAAGAGCGGTAGGCAATAGCCAATCCTTGCTAATGGGTTCTTGCAAAATTAACGTGATGACCTATTGCTTTGGGCGGAACAGTCCTGCTTTTAGACTGTCCGTTTCGCTGTCTCCACTGATGGCACAAATATCAAGCTTTCGCAAACTGTAATAAATGGGTACCAAACGATAATTTGATACCCTATGGCACTGTCAAGAAGTTACCCCACTGAAGCTTAGTAATTATTATGCAACTCGTGTGTTAGTAAGTAAACACTGCATATATGATTTTGTATTGCATCTATTACGATCAGTATTAAAAAATAATAATAAAGTAATTATATTTTTTTTTTGTGATTCCACAGAAGACCTCTTGCTCTGGCAAAACGAAATTAACACGTTAGATATAACCAAAATTCTGCTTTTTCCTGCTAACTTATATTATCATCAATAGCCTTCAAGAGACCACGGCTAGACACAGGTCTCTACCTATGGTCCAGCTGTGGTCTCTTGAAGGCTATTGATGATCTTTGGTAATGAGAGCCTTAGAAAAAAAAAAAACTTTTCTCTCGTCTCAATTACTTGGATGTTACATTAAATATTTTTTAACCACAGAAATAAACTTGATACATGTAAATAAATACACATTTCAGTTTTTATTAAAATGTCAGTGTAACTGGAGATTTTCCTGTCAGATAAAGCTCTGATGTAAAAATCTCGGTTTACGTGGAGTACGTCCGGCAAAAAAATATGCACAATTCCTATTAAAATAGATTAACTGTCCTTTTGGTGTTCAGGTCGAGTTGACAGGTACAGAGAAAGATCGATTTTAACTATAGATGTTTTGACATTTCAGGTTGATGTTTTAACTCAGTTCAGTGTTTATTTTTGTTTTATTCATATTATAATTAGCAAAAACGTAACGGAAGTTTTTTTCAGATACAGAACACATATAGAAATAATCAGAAATGGTAAGCCCCAAACAAAATGGTACGAAGATCCAGTGTAGGTCGCTAGGAGCCGTTGAATTTGAGCAGCATAAAACTGTAAAAACTAATAAACCCTAATCTATTTTACATTAGACTTAGATTTGTAATGATATTGCTATGTTTTTCTTTTGCATACGATAATATTAATATCATATATTATTGATATCTTATGACGCAGCGGTAGCATATGCGAATGCTGTTCTTGAGGTCTAGGGTTCGATTCCCGGGCCGGATCAAATTTTTGTATGATCTACAAATGTTTGTTTCAGAGTTTAGGTGTTTTCTATTTATGATATGTATGTATTAACAAAACAAAAGTATATATGTATTTATATCAGTTGTTTTGTACCCATAATACAAGCTCTGCTTAGTTTGCGACTAGATGGCGTTGTGAGTTAGATGTCCAAAAATATTTATTTATTTAGATGTCCGAAAAAATATTTATATATGTTTTTAATGTGGATCGCGCAAAGCACTGGACTAACTTTTGTGGTAACCCTTGATAGATCTGTATGTCCAAAAGTTAACATCTTTTCATTGATGTTAGGATTTAGGCTCATTGAACAAAATCCATATAAAACTAATGGACTAGTTGGACAAAAAATGCATTTAATTGAAAATAAAATTTTGATAACAAGTTGGAAACTACTTTAGCTGTCATATGACAAACAAATCATTTGCCACTGATGAATTCACGGGAGTGGTAGTCAATATATGTAGGATTTATATCTAAACCGTGATACATGGGGCAGTGATAACTTCCGCAAGATGGCTGTCAGGAGCAGAATGCGAGTCACCCAAAATCAATATGATTGGTGTGCAATGTGAGATGCCTATGTCCAGCAGTAGACTACAATACGCTGATGATGTAGGTACATTTGACTGATCTTGTCTTCTGAGCATCTGATTTATCATTTGCAGAATATTGTTACTTGTATGAATGTTTGATATAACCATAGAGAACATGATATTTGAAACGATTATTTTTATTGTTTTTTTAGTATCGTTGTTGTATAAACATAGATTATTTAATAAAACATCTCTTTATTAGGTTTGTTATCCTTGTGTTTTTATAATTTCTGTTAATTTTGAAAAGTGCGTTTGTTAGAAAGCGGAAATTACTCTTCCTTGTAACTTGACTTTCTGGCGATGACAACACTCCTTATTATATACTTTTCTTGAACTCTTTTATAAATAAAGGTGTGCTGCTTTTACCTACCTTTATTTTTATGGGTAAGTAGAACTTACTTACCCACTTGTGCTGTGAACATTTTTTCGCTATGTTTGTTGTGTTGAAATCCAAGTAACCAAAAGACTTGACGTGGTGTGTTACGTATTAAATGAGTAATAAAGGCTAACAGCTTTTAACAAGCTATTCAAACCTGTCCGACTTTTATCTGCAAAGGTGCGGCCATCCATTTAAGATATATAATTATGATTGCCCCGTTGGTCTAGCAGTTAGCGTATGCGACTGTTGATCATATGAGGTTTCGGGTTCGAGTCTCAAGTCGGACCAAATGTTGGTATGACCTGCAAATATTTGTTTCGGAGTTTGTGTGTTTTCTATGTATAATATGTGTTTGTATTTACAAAAAAAGAATTTATGTATTTATATCAGTTATCTACTACCCACGAAACAATCTTTGCTTAGTTCGGGAATATATGGGGTTGTGTGTGATAATTGTCCGAAAAAAATAATGAAAATAGCATCTGAATTTCTGTCAATTTTTACTTACGATTTATAACAACGAAATCTGAAGGGGGACCTTTTGACGAAGAGAAGCAACGATCGGCGCTGGTGCTGATTGAGCATTCGTTAAACTCTACCTCAAGATGAATATTCTTTAATCCAATAAATAAAATGTAGTCTCAAATCTGTCTTTGTTACAGAAACAAGGATATGAACTCATTCTTTTATCTTAAATTTACTTAAGAAGCTTTCAACCAAAATTATAAATTGCCTGTCATTGAAATTGATACGATATATCATCCAGACAGTATAGATTTCACCGCATTGTGCCGATCCACTTTGTTGGAGGTTTTTAATTTAAAATCGCTTGTTGTATTATTGGAGTTTTCACATTCAGGAATAGGGTCATAAGTTAAAAAATACAAAATAACATGGTGCAAATAATTATTAATTGATAACAAGGGTGACGATAACAATATTGAAAAATAACCGAGTATTGTGTAACAAAAATAATAATATTTAAAGTTAATAATCAGTAACTTTAGGTAACGGTCTTAAAATGTCATATTTCTCAATTTCTGTAGTATTGGTTTTTAAAAGCATACTGTCTTTTAACCTCTGCTCTACAAACATTGCTTCGTCTTTTAAAATTTCTGGTACTGCTACTTTTACTATTGGATTGTATTCTTGTGTTACTATAGTATTTTCTAGGTACTCGTGTGTTATATTACTAGGCTTCCCATAACCATTTTTTCCTTCATAACTTGGGTAATCTTTGTACTTCACAATTTTTATCTCAAATGGACTTGAAGTGGATGGATAGGATGTAGTTCTTTTCATTGTGTATGGGGACGGTTTTTTATCTAGTAAGTCTTCTGTTAATCTAGTGACCAACAAAACTTTAATAATAGGATTTGGACTTGGGTTACTAAAATCTTCATAGTCTTTATATTTATAGATATCGTAATGGGTTTTTGATCCACCTGGTTCCAACTGTAAGGTGAGGCCTTTCTTTGAATTTTCAGTTAGTAAATGTTTGACTGTTTTGCGTTGATCTTTAGTCTTATTATTCCATGTTTTATTGTTTTCAATACTCTTTTCTTCTCCAGATGTACCTAATATTTCAGAAGAGTTAAATATATCGGTATTTTTAGAAGAAGTATCCATACCGTTGGTAAAGCTTTCTTTGTCACTGTTATCTGTAGAAGGAGAACTGGTTGAATCACTTCTTTCATAAGACACATTAGAGACGTCAGGATCTGCTGTGTTTGCACTCACAAATTTACGACGCACATTCAAGTTGTTCAAAAAGAAATTGACCTTGTCGTAGTGAACATCACTATTTACAACGTCTTGTGTTCTATCGTAGTAGTAATCTTGTTCATTTGGTTCCATGTATTCTACAAAATCATTCGATATCAATCTCTTTCTAATTCTACGCTTGGGTTCATGTTTTACAACATTGTTGAAATTATGTGACAACCCGCTCTGAAGTACGTTGTGCCGAAGATTCTTAGACAGTGGCTCACTTTTTGCATAAACTGTTGGTATACTAAAAGTTTGAGAATTTGTAATAAAATTAATAATATAAAGATATATCAACAACATGTTGATGCGACTACTGACACATGATAACGACACGAAGGTGAGAATGCGGTGCAATGAATGAAAGTTAGAGAATCACTGTTTGTGTTTATTAAAAATTTCGTTATTTATATAGCCTCCGATCTTTGATGAATGGTCATTCACTGAAGTATAACATGCTAGCAAAGGTATAGATCCAATAATAATATTTTTAAATTATTGAATGGTTCGAATGCTGTTTTATGTCATTGATTATGACGTGTTATTATTGTTTGAAATTATAGACTCGCATAATATTTCTTTCTTTAATAAGAAAAACACATATGCATTGGATATTATCCATTACCACGATGCTTTATTATATTCTTTCTTGGCCAGGTCACAAAGAATAAAACTTATTTTTTCAATTTCAATATGGAATTCAACTATCGTACTATGAATACATTACGGAACGAAATAGACACATAGAATGTCCAGACTCAGAACAAAAATTTATAAACCACACAAAGTATTGTCTCATATGGAGATCAGATATAAAATACTCCTCGTACGAATTGACCGAAAAAACCGCAGGTCTTTAAAAATGTTTCATAAATTTAATTTAGTATTTACCATGCTATAATGTTCTAATCAAAGTTGTACATTGTGATTACCTCAGTTAGTGGCAGCCACCTCGTAGTATACCATATATATATAGTAGCTGTCAACTAAAGTGCTAAGACGACGCAAGTGATGATGTCATTTGCTGACGTAACACCGTTTCTACATTAATTTGAATTATTTTGCGAAATTGCCGGAATTGAATTGATTGGGACTTTTTTGTTTGTACGCAGAAATATGCATTTAATTGCTACATCATAGTTTTACGAACAACGTGTGGTTACCAGTCTTTACAAAAATTAAATATAGACCAGTTTGACTGGAATGTTATCATAGTCTCTTAGAAAATCAGTTTCAAGTCAAGTCTTTTTGTTGCTCTTAATCGACTGAGTAAGGTTACCTAAGTCCAAACTTGTCCTTTACCTGAATACTTTTGCTCAAAGAACGACAACACGCTTTGTTACTATTGAGTGACAGATGTCCATTGGCTGGAGATCACCATCAGGAGACCTGCCTGCTCATTGTTGCTTACCCTTAAACCAAAAAAACAGTCAACAACTGCTTGTAATGAAAAAACTATGTATTCAAATAATTCTATCTACGTCTTTATTTGTTAAGAGGTTCTTGTTACAGTTGTACGGAACACTTAAGAGAAACATTGTATTAATAAGGAAAAGTTATAACATAGATTTCTGCTTGAATACGTCCCAGTTGAGGCACTTTTATTATTCTTGCCTGCAGAAGAACTCTTGTTGTTGTTCAATGTCTAATTAAGGAAACATACTGAAGTAGTTTACTCTTGCGGTTTCAGTTTATTTTTTATAAAGAAAAAGTGTTTCATCTCACAATGTATGGTGTGCAACACCGCTTGCACTGTGTTTCATCGAATGTGTGATGCTAGAATCCCATACGCCAACTCCTCCCCCATACCCTATCCCCAAAGGCAGACAACGCACTTGTGGCCTCTGGTGTTGATCACAACACCAGAGGCGCCACAAGTGCCGCAGCAGACGCATCGCCTTATCATCCGATCAGGCGATGCGTCTGCTCGTCTGCTCATAATCCCATAAAAAAAGAATTTGAGAATCTTCACATAATTTGAATATTAGAGCCATGTTCGTGATGAATAAGGAGTACAGTGAAATTTGTGTAAGACGCTGAAACCTCTTTTCTAAGGAGAGACATATGTCCAACAGTGGAAAAAGTCCACTGATGATGATGGTGATTAGTATAGTCCATTGGCACTGAATTCCATGGCTGTGCATTTCGGTATATTATTATCAAAGAGTGCAAATGAGCAGGTAGATCACCAGAATGAAAGTGGTAATCTTAACCCAAGATACCTGGAACTCGAGCCACAAGAGTATTGCCAACCTTTTGAGTCCCCCTATCTTCACTAAAACCAAATAAAATGGACTTTAGGGCTCCGGTAATTAGACTCAAAGTGGAAAGTAACGAGTGTTGTTAAACATCGGTTTTCTGTTAAAACGTTGAATGCAAGGTCTCTTATATATCTACATGTACAAGATTAACTTTTGCTTATGTTTTTACCTCAAAATCGTACGAGTACAAACCAGTGATTGTTTGCAGAACAAACGGCTCGTGCATATTACTAAATGTAGCTCAAAGCGTTTTGTAATAACATATATTATATCTTTTTTTTTGTTCGGAGGGCATTAATATATAAAGGTATTTTAAATACGAAGAAATCCACATTCGCAATGAGAATAGTGGCCTAATTTCCACCAGGCAGATTTAGACATATGGAAGATGTTACCAAAATCAAAGTTAATTAAGATCAAATAAGATAAATTTAAAAAAATACGATATTTGTTAGAAACATCATTATAAACTAGCCGAGTGCTGTTAGTTTATACAATTACAGTTACAGTTCACCTTACGCTTAAATGTATGACTGAGATAGAAAAAAATGTATGGCCTTTTGTTAGTAAACTATTACGAACTTTAAAAACAAAAAAAGATTAGTGATACATGTGGGCGTTTCTTTTCTATGCAGTAGAGAATTATAAATATATTCCTGAATTATATACGGCGAGAAAAAATGAAATACATTGTCTTCCAGTGCTGCCTTTAGTCTTTGCACTGAGTTCTGCGCCTAAGTACATAATATATTTTGTATGGATAAGTCAGTACGTTGACCTTTTAAACAGTTCTCAATTTTTGAAAACATTGGCGATCTCTTTTCATGCTTGATTTACACAGAATAGTTTATAAATACTTTTTGTTAAGTCATTCCTTTTATTAAATTTACTAACATTCACCTGAACTCCATCCGAATTTATGCCGGTTATGTAAAATTAAGCCTTTGTCCTTCTTCAAGAATTAAATTATGATTATTAAATTTATTATTAAATTTAAATTCCAAAATTTTATTAAAATTGATGCACTCTAATAGACAGACAGTTCCGAAATATATATAAATATATATAATATTAGTATGAAAAACGACGGCTTATTACTTGCGGTAAAATTATTACGTCTTGCAATATTTACTAAGTAATAACAACCAAACTTACTAGTAGCTTCTCAAATACTAGTCTATTTTCCAAAAAGAAAATGGAAAACTAAAGTCATTTTCAAAAATGAAACAGTAAAAGAACCAGTAATGGTTAGGTATCCATTAACAGTAGTTTGGTCAAAAACCAAGAGCAACAATCAACGTACAAAATGAAAAATATAAACGATCTCGCTGCGATAAAAACGTTGAAAAAACAATACAGTATTTTTACGAAGAAACATTGTTATCTTTGACTAGAAGAGACTTCGTACTGAATACTCAAAGTAAGAAATAATATCATATGTTTATAATGTCATATACTTCACCTGACTTTTGTGTGTCAATGCTCTCTTGTCGGTCCCAGCTTTATTAAAAATAGCTATTGGTTGTAGTTTGTTATTATAGCTTTTAACACCTTTGCTGTGGCGAGTAGCAGCATAAGCCTTCGTCTGGTGCGACGGTGGGTTGAAATGTGCTCCTAACGATATTTTTGCCAGGGCATGGTGGGTCTTTCTTAACCAGGAGCAGATTAAAACGCCATAAATTTGCGAAAACATGATGTATACATTTTTTTACTCTTATTAAACAGACCTTGAACCCAATTCACCTCGGAATCTACCAAACAGGAAATGAGAAATACACCAGGAAAAATGGCGGGTCAATATCGACTCTAAAAATATCTCTCGATGGCTAAACTCAACAACAGAACAGCTTTTAATAAGTTTTTTATGAGGCAGTGTTATTACTTAAGACGAGCCCATATGCGTCGAAGTTTGGCTTCTAAAACAGTAACAGTCTATTCTATTAATTAACACACTTTTTTATTCATTATTATACTCTTATTATCGTGGGAGAGGAACACTTTGGCATGAATGGGCCGGCTCGACCGGAGTGATATCACGGCCTCACAGAAAACCGGTGTGAAACAGCGCTTGCGCTGTGTTTCATCGAGTGAGTGAGGATACCGGAGGCCCATACCCCAATCACTCCCCTATCCCCCTCCCCATCCCCCAAAGGCTGGCAACGCGCCTGTGACACCTCTGGTGTTACGGGTGTCCATGGGCGGCGGTTATCGTTTACCATCAGGCGATACGTCTGCTTGTTTGCACATTATATAATAAAAAAAAATCATAAACATCGCCTAGTAACGTATGCGAACAAAACACACTCAATTCAAAAAGGTAATTCCAGTTATGCTGGATCTTTGAAATAAAATACAGACGCATATATTGCTGGTGGGAACTTTGCATGCACCTGTAGCACTAGAAACTCTGTATATCTGGACCATTAATACTTGTTTCAATTGCAACCTACTTAATGATGAATAATCTGGTTCTTTGTTTGTTTGGTTCATTTTAAAGTTGCTAAAGGTGATATGGATCTTTACAGGCAGTTTTAAACGACTAAAAAAAAAGAGGAGGATATCAATTCGAGTGAATTTTCTTTTATGTTTGTTACCTCAGAACTTTATACTGTGTGAACCGATTTTGATGATTTATTCATTTGAAAAATCCCATTTCAATTTAGTAAAGTTCTGATAATGTCATCCATGAGAAAACCATGTAAGTCTTCAATTTGTGTTAAGTATGTGCACGTCAAATAAACGAATAACTCAATATCACGCCAACCGGTTTCGATGATTCTTTTTTATTTGAAAACTAGTGCTTCCCGTGTGGACCCATTTTAATGTGGTCCAGTCCCTGAAGTATGTTTTTTTTGTTAAAATTTTGTATTATATTAAAATAAATCTTTGACACAAACCTACTTTCCATTGTTTTTGCGACGTCACAATTCTTGCGAAAGTGAATCACAATTAATTTCACATTCTAAATTACATTTCTACAAAATCCAATTGCATTTCCAAACATAAATTTAAGTTAAAATATTTGAACGAAACACCAATTATACTTTACAGAAAGTTTTGCCCCAACTTTGATTCACAACATATAATAACTATCAACGATAGTTATTTAATCATAGATTCTATGACGATTAGATAAGTAATAATAAGAAAGGGTCTGGTCTTTTGGTATAGTGGCAAGAGGATTGATCGCTATGTCTGAAGTCTTAGATTCAATTCCACGCAGGTTGAATATTAGGTGCAAATGAAATTGGCGTTTTGTATAGGAGGAATATAAAGTCATTTTTGCGTAAAATATATTTAATTAATCAGAGTATGTACCATTGTTATCTGTACTTTTGCCATCTCATAGGCAGTTCATTAATCGCTTTAATGAAAAAACTCTTTGAAGATGGTTTGGGCTGCCACATCGGAGATAAATGTTTTTCCTTGTAAGAAGTTATCCAAATTTCGGGAAAAATGGTAATTTGTTAAAGTAAGGTCCTGGGAGTACGGTGGATGTTAACACTTAAATGGACATTTAACTTTGAATTTACAATTCTTAACCAAAGAAGGTATATTTCAGATCAAAGTGACCACTCAAAACGCCATTTTGATAGGCAAGGAGCTAATAATTGTCTAATAAAATATAATTAGCACGATCATTTGTTCCGTATCTGAGTGTATATTATCTATTCATGCTAATAATATTAATTCTAAATTAACTTTATCAGTCTGTTTATTATACTTTCACGACTAAACAACTGTGCCGAATGCAATGATAGGTATTTGGCGTGTAGACTGAATCTTGAAGAAGGACATAGGCTGCTCTGTGCAGTATTATTAGGGTTGACTATACTCAGTATTCTTAATCCATCCAACACAAACGAACTTTCTTGGACATTCTTTAGAAATTATTAAATCTTCTTACATCATATAGTGAATGTGTAATGAGAAAAGTAATAAGTTTTGCTTCAATAACATATTCGTTTATATAATACATATAAAATTTCTTCTACAAGATTGAAACGGTGAACTTGTACGAATTCCCAAAGTGAAATATTATTATTGCTAAAATTTATGCCGTAATATATGTAAGGTGTAACGAAATGTGCCGGGGAAATGCCCGATATTGCTATATTGTGCTTGTGGCTACTTTACTTTTGATGGCAGATCACAATTCACGAGTGGTTAGCGATATTGTCTGTAAATATATAATGTAAAATGAAATAGAGCCAAGCTAATTTCAGTACTTGACTACACGGTTGGCCTAGTGGTTTCAGTGGTCGCCACACCGCTTTACTACTGCGCCAAGTGTTGTGGGTTCAAATCCTACATGGGACAATATTTTGTGTGATCCATAAATTGTTGTTCTAAGTCTGGGTGTACTTTGTGTTCGTTTCATGTATGTTTGTAAAGATCCCCGCGACACAGGAATGTATATTCCTAATACGGGAGCATTCTTTTAAAAAAATGAAAAACTAAAAAAGTAGGATCGGGCTGGCTCGACTGGGGCAATACTAACCTCGCACAGAGACACCGCAACGTCCAGTGGTAGCATTCGTGCTGTCGTGTTTCGTTGGCGAATGCGAGACTGGAGGCCCAATGATGCAGAAGCATGTCAATAGGATTCAATAGTATATATATAGTGTGCTGCTTTATTGCATTGTCAGCATTCTCAATGAATATGGTGGTTACTACTATTCAATTCTGCTCATGCTTTCAATCGATTGCCCTAACGCGTTGGCCACAAAAGTTGCTATAACGGTTTGTAATAGGGTTATTGTATGATTTTTTTTTCTTTTTGCTATTGCTAAAAGTTCATTATCACGTCGAATTTTATTTATTTTGCTTGTTTTTCGTATAATCAATCAATTAACAACCCATAATGTCCTATTGCTGCTCGGGTCGCCTCTCAGGAGAGGGTTAAGTCCATATGTACCCACGCTGACCAAGTGCGTGTGTTGGAGACTGGCAAGATTACGTTGTAGCTACGTATAATCTTGCCGTTGGATGTTTTAAGCCGCCCAAAGGCCTCCAACTAAGCTTCACGACTGTTATCGTATGATAACAACCGGGACCGACTGCTTAACGTGACCTCCGAATCACGGAGACGCTCTTGGTAACATGCCACCAGCAGACGCCTATCTAGGTACTGACCTCACCGTCATTGCTTACCCTAGGTGTATCTAATCACCGAGTGTAACTAGGCTATGAGCGCCTCAAGACACAATATTTTTATACGTTTATTAAATTATTTATTTCGCTGTTATAGCAATAGGTGACCTTATTCTATAACATGGAATAGCCTTCATCTAGTAGACTTGCCTTTTAAGATCAGAACCTATTAACTGCTATAATACTATTGTACGTATATATGAAAAAATACTATTGTTCGTATTTTCAAAATGTTGCTCTAAATTTTCATACCTATTACTGGCGAAATATGTATCGTGCCTATTTTTATATTTTTAACATATTTTTGTGCCACATTTAAGCAAAATAAAATTTTATTATTATTCTCTTTATTACACTTTTAAGTCATTTTTGCGTAAAATATATTTAATTGATCAGAGTATGTACCATTGTTATCTGAACATATCAATATATTAACTACATACATTTTTAACTACATAAATGAGGCAAACAATAACATATATTTAAAGATGTAAAAAATAATAGACCACCGACTTCGGTTACAGTGACCAAGAAACCAGTGGTTAGAGCTCAAAAAACCTCCACACTATACGTGCCGTGCTAAGAGGACTGCTTTCTGCCTGAGATCCTTGATCCAACCGTCTATCATGAGTCTCTTATTATTATCATTGCTTACGGTAATCTATTGCAGCTTATCTTTTTATTATATACGTTTACTTAAAGTAAAAACTCGCTTGAGGGCCTTGGTATACGTTTTTACATCAAAATTCCTATACATTTAATTGACCTTCTTGTAGATAAATTCAAACAAACTGTAAAAAATCACCACATTAAGAAAGCCTACTATACCATTAACGATTACTTAAGGACAAATGTCGTGGGCTTAAGGTGTCATTATATATTTACACAAAAACTTCTTTGCCATATAATTAAGGTAAATTATTAACAAACCATAGTTAGTAAAATGGCGTGGCGATAAATCAAGTAATTTAATTACTATTGATTTTTATCTGTATCTCGACTAAGGTTTGTCATTCTCACTAAATGCTTGCGGTGTCGTCGTAAGGCGGGTCGTTTCTTTCCCTCTGGTATCACTGAGTGTTTTTTGTTTTTTTTCTGTTAGGACGTTAGCTTTGAAGCATTTAATGTAGGTGGTAACAACTTGCACACAGTTAACCATTCATGTAATACTAATACTATTGTACCTAAAAATTAGATTTTTAAAAAGAGTGGCCATGAGTTTCTTTGCCAGTATTCTTCTCATAAGGTCCTACGTATTTTGGAAACTGAAAGTTATGGATCGACACAGGCAGGCAGTGAATTTTGGTGTTTTCACCTAGTTCACATTGATAATAGAGTACACCTGGCGTCTGCTTGTGTCGATCTGTGACTTTTATCTGTAGCTTCAATTTAATGTTCATAAAGGCACTTAGTGCCCTAATTGAATAAATGATTTTAAATTTGAATTAGAATATTGTTGCCATCTAATTCTCTTCACTTGGACCACTTGCAAACATCGAGATGGAAAAGTAACATAGCGCAAGGAATTGAAAATTTATGAAACAAAGAGATTTGTTTTCTCAACCTTAATCCTACTGGCATTCGGGGATGTATTCCCTTTAAATTATGCAGTTATCTTTATGATATATCTGTACTTTTTTATATTTGGATATATGTCTTTTAATCATTCTAATTTATTTATTTATCCTGGCCTTTGTTTACTACTCGGTCTGTATCGGTGATTGCGGGGGAAAATAAAAATGTCTACGTCAATTATGTCTTTTCTCAAGAATCAAAGTATTTCGATGCTAAATTTTATATTTTAATTAAGTTTTATATATAAAGTATTATTGCCTATGACGGTTGCCTGGAATCATTTGTATCAGCAGTAAGTTACTGTAAGACACAGAATAAAAGGTCCTATTCATTGTAAAGCTTTTAGTCTTGAGTGGCTAAAAAAAACACAACATCTGGCTTAGCAATCGCTTAGCAGTCAAGATTAATAACCACTAAACTATCGAACTAGTCCTACTAATATTATAAACGCAAAAGTTTGTAAGTATGGATGTATGTTTGTTACTCTTTCACGTAAAAACTACTGCATGGATTTTAATGAAACATTACAATAATATAGCTACACAATAAGACATGGGCTACAATTTACAAAGATACAATTCACACAATATCTTTGTAATGCGGGTAAAACCGCGGGGTTCAACTAGCTAGATGTTTGCTTCATTCTAGTCTTAAGGGTTATGCTCTTTCAGGGGAGTCATTTTCCATTACTCTCCCTTGAAAATATTTTTTGTAAGCCTTTGTGAAAAATATGTCAGCTTGTTGAATCGTTACTGCGTAATACAATGAAAAAGATATCTATTTAATTTATAATAGTAATCAATGTACATATTAGGAAATAATGTGAATCTGTCTAGGTTTCTATGTCACAGAGTGTATATGAATTAGAATATTCATAATTTAAGACTTCAGAAAATATCTAAAAACACATAAATACAGATATATGTATTCTACATACATATATATATTTAGACATCCTAATGTATTTTGAATTATAAAATCAGTCTAATATCCTAATAGTAACACTGATATTATAAAGATGAAAGAAAGTTTGTTTGTTATGCTTTCACGCAAAAACTACTTAACCGATCGTCATGACTCTTACACATTTTGTTTAAACCTCGCTTTACACCACCGCCCATCCGTACTTTAAATTTATAAATCCAAACACTAAAGTTTATACCTTGTTTTTAGAGATTCCACTCAATTTCATTAAACAACAATCTATTGTAGAAATTGAATACACATCAGGATTTAAATCCTTATAGGAACCATGACCATTACTTTGAGTTTTATCGACTTCGAATGACGAAAATGGAACCCTAATACAATCACTTGTTTATTAGTCTGATCAAAAGCCAAAGTGGATTGCTTCCGAATCTACTAGATCGATTCGTTTACCCAAATACTAAAGTGAAACGTAAATAAGGGCATTTTAAATTCAAGGACTTCTTTTGGAGGTCAAATTAGAAACCATTCCTTTATATATTGGCACAGAACTGATTAGTGACTAAGGGAAAATAAAATTAGAAGACTTGCAGGTAGTCTTGGAACTTATATCAACGTAATGTTTGAGTAATATTACATGTTATGTAGTAACGAAAGGCTTACAGAATCCTTGATTCCCTTGAGGATATATACTTAGTCATACACGTAACAGTATCTGTAGAAATAAGGCCTTGATCATACCATTTATCCCTATATTATTGTAACGAAGAAAGATTATTCCAGAATACGACTCGATACGCCTGAACATTGAGAATGTTCTCGATAATATCATGAGGCAAAGAATAATGAACCTTACCACATATACATAGGGTCGAGTATAGATTGATTGTCTCGCGGTTGATTTGGATACATTCTTTAATATGGTAGTAACAACTACATCTAATATAAAAAGGCGCCTCGCGGGCCCCAGTTCAATTGAGTTTGAGCTACAATGCGATAGTTATCTGAGTGATATCGGTGATTAGCTCAGCGACCTCGGCGACAATTAAGGACGGTTTTTTTACTTTTTTTCTTAAAAGACAACTCTCGCCTTAAGAATATACATTCCTGTGTCACGGGGATCTTTACAAACATACATGAAACAGACACAAAGTACACCCAGACTTAGAACAACAATTTATTGATCACACAAAGCGTTGTCCCATGTAGGATTTGAACCCACAACACTTGGAGCAGTAGGAAGCGGTATGGCGACCACTGAAACCACTAGGCCAACCGTGTCGTCACTGTTATTCTAAGTTATGTTGTGATTTTAAGAGTGTTTTTATAAAGTCTCTTTTATATGTCAGAAGGTTTATTTCTTAAATTAATTTAACCCTAACACCAAACCTTGTATTTTACTTTTACCTCGTGTAAAGGTCTTTCACAAGGGCCTATCTGAAACCTCAAAGTTTTGATCAGTTTCAGGTAACTTGTTTATTTAATTTTGCTGGATTTAAAGATCTTATATAAGTCTTTTTATGTACTAGTATTGTAAGATGACACTCGTTTATATTAATCACTGATTTTAAATACGTGAATTCTAGGAGAAATATGTTTTCTTACGTATTCGTTTTTAACTGACGTTATGGTTTTTTTTTTCTAGTCCAATTACGAAAAAAGATTGCTAAAAAGTTCGCCAGTATCCATAATTATATTTAAATTTTGGGAATCGGTAAATGATAAATTTGTAGATGTTAAATTTTTCCAAAAACAACGTGTACTTATTTGGACAAATTCTATTGAATGTTTATTATTTAATAATAAAACAGTTATTTCATCTATATTTAAAATTATACTATGAAATAATTGATTTCATATAAAGTTGATAGTACATATCTACTATTGTTTGTTCTCCTTTTGAAGGGGTACAGGCACGCTTACCAGATGACAGCCACGCTTCGGCATAAATGAGCAGGCTCGACCGGAGTGATACCACGGCCTCGTAGAAAACCGGTATGAAACAGCGCTTGCTCTGTGTTTCACCGAGTGAATAAGGACACCGCAGGTTCATACTTCAATCCCTGCCCCCCAATGCCCATCCCCCAATAGCCGGCAACGCGCTTGTGACGTCCCTGGTGTTACGCGTGTCCATGGATGGCGGTAATTGTTTACCATCAGACGATACATCTACTCGTTTGCCTCCTATTCCATAAAAAAACGAGAGGTCCATGTCCAGCAGTCGACTATTAAAATCTGTTGATGATGATTGATGATTCAAATGTCAAGATTTTGATTGTTTTCATCATTAGTGTTATACATAATATCACATGAACACGATCGTAGGTAGTGTGTATTAACGAGAGAATAGCTCGATCGGTGGGAATTATCCGCTTTGCTAGCTTATGGCCTAAGAGAACAATTAATGACTGCACAAAATGCGTAGTCATTTTAGAGGCCACTACGCTGCTACTTGAATCTCCAGATAGGAAAACCCTTTTATGATCCATTAATAGTTGTTCCGAGTCTGGGTATTCTTGGGCTCCGTTTTATATATATATATATATATATATATTTGTTATGTATAATAAAATACTATAGAAGTGTTTTTGTGAAAATTGTAAGGTAAAATTTTACCGTGACTTGGAAAAAATGATGACTTGTTACAATGCGCCTACAAGGCGAAACATATTAGTAGTATATTTATTTGTATATTTTCTGTGTATAATATATGAATATCTACAAAAAAATAAAAGTATTATATCAAATCTTTTTATGCGACACCACAAAACAAATGACATTCTGACTGCAGTGTTTCACTCCTTGAAAATATCTATTATTGTAAAGAAGTGAAATCATCGAAAGTCTAATATGTGATTAAAATATATTTCAAGCGAAATACGACTCTCAACTTTGATTGATATATATGTGTATAGTATTAATTCCATATATAAGACTTAATTTTGCGCTTGGTTCCTCTCGTGTATCGGCGAAGCCAACTGCCAACCGTCTCCGTAACACGTTTTGTTAAAACTGGTTTGACCGTAAAAACCTAGCGAACAGAACTTAGAAACAGAGAGGCTGCAAACTGAGGAGATTAGGAATTATTCTCTATTTTTATACAGGAAAAAAGAACATCAATGAACGCCACGATGAAGCAATTGATAGCACGTTTTAATTAAAAAGGTTTCATGCATATCAAAAATATTTTAACAGGATAAAGAAGTCGGTGATTAAAGACAGACATATAAACTGTGGCGACTTCCACATACAGCGGCAACATAAACATATGATAACGCCCTCTACCGAAGGTACTTTGAACTACGGAGTAACGTAGTGTACGAAGAAGCTACCAAGCCTACATCGCGCAATAGAAGTTCTCGCGCCGATTAACATATATACAACTTTCCAACATCAACCGTTGGGCAGTCGCCCGCCAGGCATGATCACCTCGCCTGGTTGGAAGATCCTCCCTTTGTGTTGGGGGAATATGTTACCCGTTCCTCCACAAAACAATATAGTCACACAGACTAATTACAAAACAGTAGCTTACATAGTGTGTCTAACGTTATCAAATTTCAAATCAGTGTTGGTTTTTTTATTTCAGTTATTAAGACAAATTATCTAAATAGTATGAAAATAATATAAATAGTATGTATCTGATGAGCATGGCCCAATTTGACAAAACGCGCCTGTTCGCAAAACGTGCTTGTTACGACGTTGTATACGACTGATATTCTCATATTCGTTTGTTTATCGTCTAAATTAAATAACTACTAAATTAGCTGTGGGGTTATAATTGGCACACAACTGTTCAATTATGTACTATGATCGGGGCAACTACAACGGGAATACCGTCAAAGAGCCGGTAATATTATAAATGAATAGCAGATACTTTAGTTTGATATCGAGTTTCTGGTTGACTATGTTACAGAGTGTTTCTATATATGAGATTATCGAACTTAGAAAATAGAAAGACTTTGCTTAAGTTTCACTATTATTTAAGCAATATTGCTGGCAGAAATTGGATACGAAAAGAAGCCTAAAATCAATCAGAATGATATGCAATATGAGAGAGCGATGTCCAGCAGATTGAAAAAGGCTGATGATAATTATTTCGTTTTTATATTTAATAATATAAAGGACCTGCAACTTAAGTATTTTAGAGTCTGGCAACCTCACTATTTTGTGAAATGCAACGAGAGAATTGCTTGATATCGATATTCTGTGTTCAGCCCAAAATCTTTAATTTTTGATGAACTTATAGTGTTACTTTCGATTGCTTCACTACTTGAATGAGTTAAGAATCACAAAACTGATAAATTTAATTCACAAACATAAAATACTCACCTTCAAAATACGAATTTTAATCATACACCCATACCATTAAAGTCTATACTAATTTAAGCAACATAAGTGTGTTGTCTAACAAAAACAACATAACATCAGAGAGAGATATTGTTTTCCTGAACACCTACATATCAGAGACAGGAAAACGCTGGCATTGGAAATAGTAACAGGAGCCCAAGGCGGAAATTTTGACAAAATTGCCAATTTCTTTGTCTTACAGTACACATCGAATGTAAGGTATGAAACGTCAATATTTGATATTTGAATGTTGGATATTGCATGTGCAGCAGAAGGCCTTAATTTCAAAAGGATTTTTGGAACGGTTGAGCATGAACATGTGTTTTGAAATTAAAAGTCTAAAAACTTTGCAGTTAAAGCACAATCTTAAACCACGATCTGAGGTAAAGAATATTTTCTGTAAGTTTGACTGATAAAAGAGTTAGATATCTAATGTGAAGAAATATCGTCCGGAGGTTAATGATGTAGAATTATCTCAATAGGCCGCCATGATGTGGGTCACCATGTAGCATTGATGCATTTTCAGCATTCATTAGGAGTATGGCGACTACTGCTCTTGGATTCTGCTTATGCTTTCCATTAGGCAAAGCAGTCCCTTTGGCAGGTTTAGTTTTATTTTACAGTTTAATGAAAGTTCTTTTTTCACCTATATCTTTATTCTATAGCCTACTACAACTAAGCTTAGTTTAGGTCCAGAAGTATGCTGAATAATATTCCCCAGAGAGTTACTATTAATGGCCTAACTTATGTTCAATTTTAGTAATGCGTACGAAACTCGACGCCCTAAATTTTCACGGGATCATCCTGTATATATCAAAAGCAACATTTCAAGTACCAAAAGCTTTACTGAAATCACGTATCAAAATCCGTTTATGAGCCCACTAAATCACTTTTACCAATATTCGTGATCAGTTTTAAGCTGTAACTAAAGCACTTGGAAGTGCTGAAATCGCTATTTGTAACAAGCGCTTGATCAAAACTGATTGGATTCGTCCCTTATCAAAGTGATCATTGAGAGCTATCACTTTGCATAAGTTCATTTTAGAATTTCAACTACTATTCGAATTTTGGGTTGGTTCTGTAATCTCATATGTGTTTAAATGGCTTGGGTTAAATGACAGTCAGAAAAATATTTATCAATTTTATAACAGGATTTATAAGACAACATCAAATTCATTATAATAAAATATTACTCGCATATACTTTTATTATGGTATAAGGGGGAAACGAGTAGACGTATTGCCTGATGGTAAGCTATTACCGACGTTCATGGATACCCGTAACTCCAGAGGTGTCACAAGTACGTTGCCGGCCTTTGGGGGATGGGGAGAGGGGAGGGGATTGGGGTATGGGCCTCCGGTATCCCCACTCACTTGATGAAACACAGCGTAAGCGCTGTTTCACACCGGTTTTCAAACTATGTAGAATCATCTTCTACCAGATCCTGTTAAGTTTAGGATCATTAAGCACTAGACCAAAAGGCCCAAACAATGTAGAATGCATATACGTGACATTTGAACTTCTGCATAAACTTGTTTACGTAAACAATACACACGGAAGCCGCATTCGAGACACTGCATCGTGCCGCAGTCATGCTCTATCTCTGATTAACTTTCGTGACTTTGTATTTGTAAATAACATTTAGAAACTTTTTACATAACTACTAACTGAGCCCTGCGATATTATCTGCAGGTTTTGTTGCTTTTATATCGGATATAATTCACTATATCATTAGCTTTAATTTTGAACTCATTTTTTTCTCTAAAATAAAAGTAGATTAGGTAAGCCCTTATGATACCAGCAGTGAAAGTCTTGTAAAAATTGGTCTAACTAACGGATTACAGAGATCAGTTGGAATAAACAGAGATACCGACAAACGTATTAAATAGGGAGAAAAAAAAAGATAGAGCACATGGTGTCAATAATGTTTGATAATGATATATGACGAAACAGGTCAGGATTGATGTTAATTAAACTAGGGGATTAAGTTCAAGTGAGTTAAATCAATTTTTCCAAGTTCCATCGAGTGCCGTCAATCGAGAGTATATAACACCTGATGGTTTGTGTAATGTTGGTTGCCATACTACATTGTCTGCATTTGCAGTGAGTATGAGGGCTCCCAGACTTGAATTCTACTCAAGCCTTCCATCAGGCTGAGCAGAGTCACTTAGGCTGGTCTGTTGTCCTGGTGATGGCTGTTTGTAACTCAATTGATACAAAAGTGTTGATTTGGTTCTATGCCAAGCAATGTTAAATTCAAATTCAAAATCATTTATTCGATTAAGATACTAAGTAACATTTATGAACGTAAAATTTTTGATACAATTAAAAATCATAGATGTACAAAAACAGATGCCACAGCATGTGCTGGATTGTCGAGGTAAATCAGATGAAAACACCAAAATCTACTGCCTGTTTGTGTTGCTAAACTTCCAGTTTCTTAAATGCGTTGGGCCTTATGCGACAAATACTGGCAAAGAAACTCATGCCCACTCTTTTTAAACATCAGATATTCATGTACAATAGTGTTAGTATTTAACATGAAAGGTAAATAGTATTTTCATATTCTATCTCAAACCTAAATATTGAAGTCAAAAGCCTAGTTTTTGTATGTTCAATACATAATAAAATAAATATACATTACAACTCATCATCATCATCCGAGCCTTAGTCCCGATTGAGTCTGGTGACACCCAGAGTCTGCTATCCGTCCCTTTTTTCTCCACTTTGCACCGTCTTTGGCATTCCGAGTTGAGAGAACATTGGCACGTATATGATCCCTAACGACTTCAAGCCAGCACTTCTTGGATCTGCCTTCTTGCAAGGGCCCGGCGGAGTCGGCATGGCCGGACATTTATTCTCCACGTACTCAGTGGTTGCTGCAATACGCGCCCATACGAACCCGTGTGTACATTAAGACTGTTTCTGCTATTCTGATTAAACTATAATGTCTCAAATAAAACGTCGAAGCTTTAAGCGTTTTTTAATACTACTCGTATAAGTTGAAAGCGTAGGAAACATTTCAACGATTAATAAATTAAGTATTCAATTACTATATTTAAAAGCGTTAACCCAATAATATGTAATATGAAATATTCCTATTCACAAACGCTTGAACCGAGGCACTCATAAGAGTTCTATCTTCGGTCGTATGTAAATTTGATACAGGTACTTCAGCGGGCCCGTATACGATACCTGTTCAGGTAAACTCGTGGAACTTGTCTCATTTATAATTCAGGGTCCTACCTTCGTTGCGTGTTCTCAGCTGGTGGCAAGGTAAATATACGTCGCTCTATTTTTAGCGCAAGAGGTAGTTATAGTACTTGAACATGGTACGGTATAAAAGCCAACGATCCGAAAAACTGAAGGTTTTAGTTCAATCATAAACTGACACCTGTTTTGCGAAAGGTTAAGTATAAATACACCCGTAACTAACTACAATTTTAATTTTAACTAAATAATAAGCTAATATTAAAAAAATCCCACGCAAGCACTTAATCGAGTAATCATACACCAAAAATGCCTCACATCATTTTAGAAAAGAGCTGATACTCTTACACCGATTTAACCATAGATAGCTCAGAACCACCGCAATAAAACTGAATTGAAATGAAACTTCATACGAAAGCTTCAAATAAAAAAAAAACCGGATCGAAATTGGTCCATCCATTTGAGAGCTACGATGTCACAAACAGATACACACTCACACACACAGACATTGACCTCAAACTTATAACAACCTCTTTTTGCGTCGGGGTTTAAAAGGGCAAGCCTGAGGCTAAGATCATGGCGGTTTTGATCAATCGGAATCGGAAAATTTCAATCTTTACCTTGAAGACATTACCCCGCGGTGTCCCACGGTGTTACCGGCGGAACAACAACAACAGCAGACAACACCGCGGGGAAAAGCTGGTTGTACCAACTCAGAAACCTTTGTGGGCTTATACACAACACTTTGTTGAAGATCATGTCATGATCAAGTGCGTAGTTTACGATCCTATTAAGGACATACAGACAAATATTCATTTTTATATATATAGATATTTTTTTTATTTTTGTTACTTTTTTTTTATTTCGCACCTGCTGTTGCTATTTTATACACAATTATTTTTAATTATTGGTGAAATATGCTTTGTACAAGTATCAACAGTTAAATTTAAGTTTCTTGTAAATTGTAAATGTATAATTTCTTTTTTATTTATTCTTTATTCTCATCTGTGATTCCAGGATGGTTTTATTTTTAAATTAGGTACAAATTATGCTAATTTACGTTGTTGTTATATGCATTTATAATAACGTACTTGAAACTTGAAAATCTACCTTATTTAAAGAGTGCCAGTTATCCATAGCAAAAATATTTTGTAAATGAGCTAAATCTAGTTGATTGGTAAAAATTTTGAAAGTGCCTTAAACGGTCTTCTTACCTATCTAAATACAATCACCAAAATGTATGTGCACGCATAACTGCACGATTGCAAATTGGTTAATTATTTTTTCTAGGTGTTCGTTATTATTAGGACAAGGTTTGTATAGAAGAAAATTAAAAGATAATGAAGATTCCTTCCGGCACTAGTTTGCAGAAGGAAGAGCACAAACTTTGGGTAAATTCTGTCGTGCAGACACACACACATGTAGAATTCTAACGAATATTTATAATACCAAGGGCAGAATAACTTTGAAGGCTCCTAATCTCAATCTTGCCTTGAAATTTGAGAAACTACTTGTTGTTTTGGTATAATAGATTGATGAATGGCGTGAAAACTAAAGTGAAAACTAGTTTGAAAATTTTAAACTATATACCTTTTGCTCGAATCTGTATTTTCCTCTATGAATATAAGACAACTAAGTCAGATAGCTCTAGACGAATTCATAACTCGGAATAAAAATTACCCTATGTACTTTCCATTAACATAAATTATACATTTATTGCTTTAGTTAAGTTTAATTTAGTTATGGCATTATTAAAATTGAGATAAATTCTTTGAAGGACTGAAATGGATGGAAAACGTACAGCCAATCCTACATTAAATGAAAATGGAAGTGAAAACCAAATTTTACTCTTCATGCAGTTAGTCTTGAACCATATTTCAACTCTTCTCCTCATCCCCCTCCCCCTTCCCATCTCCCAAGGTCGGCAACGTTTGCCCACTACTCCATAAAAAAAAATAACGTTACTATGTTTATAATTATGATACTAATTATAACGAAAATGTAAGGCCATGCGTTTAATCGCAGCAAGCTGTGAAATTAACAGAGAAATACTTTTACCACGTACTGTGTTCATTATCTAAGCCACGAAGGCGTGCGTTAACTAGTACAACTATATATTAATTATGGTAGAACAACCATAGAATTCAATTCGCCTACAGGATTGCGGAGGTCCAATGCCAGTCGCGTGGGAAAACCGATATTTAAGTAAAACCGGTTGAACTAGTAGTCGATCACAAATAATATTGGGAATAATAAAAGACTAGGAATATGATGAAAAGAATAGCTAACTTATTAAGTAATATCGCTATACAAAGTGGTTTAGTTTTCTTTCAGAAATTCTATATTACTTTTATGCATAGTCCTGAAACGAGAAGAAGGGTGAACTGATGGTAACTGACTACCGTTATCTAAGGACACTTACAACTCAAGAGTTATAAGTGCATTGTCATTTTAATAGCATTCCTCAATAGTTAAAGATATCCTACCCGGCTTGGACTGTCATTTTTTAATACCGTTCCTCCAGAGTTAGAAATATCCTCCTCGGTTTGGACTAAAGTAACTGTAAGATGCAACCGTCTACTAAGTCGAGTAAGAATTTTATTTTACCTTACTCTGCTACTTATTTATTTATTACTTTATGCACAATTACATGCATCGGCGGACTTATTATTATTTATTTCAATACACGTTAAAGATTAGCGGTGATCACCTGTGTTACCTTTCTCCTTTACAAAATAAATCATTTTGGTTCTCAATAAATTAGTATACATTATATTCCAACGAAGTTCTACAAGAAAAACGTTTGGCAAAACATGAACTTTGGAGATTTAGTTTCCACTTTCAAGGACGAGAATTTGCCACCTGGAAATTAGATGATGAGTAGAATAGTTGAGACTCATCCCAGACAAGACGGCTTAGATCAAGTCTTAACTTTAAAAACAAGATCCCAACTCATCAAGAAGCCCGTGGTTAGGCTCTCAAAACTACTGATATTATCAACTCATAGTAATAGACGAAAGCTAACAAGAAAATAAGACTAACACAAAAAAGCCTTTAAATCAAACCAGATGTAATAAGTTCACGTCTAACTTTGCATTAGCAGCAATTTCTTTAATGTTTCTTATTTCAATACTTCCATCATCTCAAGCAGTGTTTAACTGATTAGCATTACCTAACAACAACCCACTTTACTCTGAGATTAAAGATCACATGCATGTCATTCGAGACAAATGGCGTTTTATAGTTTATTATGACATAGAACCTTATTGGGAAGCGAATACCGCTGCCACACAGTTTTTGGAATATATATATTAGCTTAACCCTGGACGACAAAAGTCCATGCAGTACAATAACGTTGCAATTAAATCACGACTATAAGGAATTACAGCACTATAACAAACTTATACTTAATAAACATTTTAATACGCGTAGCAGACAGCGTCGTGATTTAAACAGTGGCGTCGGTTACGTGAATAACGATTTGTTCGAAGCATTACACGTACGATTCGCGGAACAGTATAAGAAAGAAATAATAAGCCATTGGGTCGTATGTCGTCGTTTTGAAGATACTTCCCTATCTGCCTCAGCCAATATTAGAATACTTGGTGTCGACATATCGAGCGAAGTCCAGTTTCGTGACCATTTGGAGGGTAAGGCCAAATTGGCCTCGAAGAACCTCAGTGTGCTCAACAGATCGAGAAAGTATTTCACTCCAGCCCACCGCCTTTTGCTTTATAAGGCGCAGGTCCGGCCTCACATGGAATACTGGCCCCATCTTTGGCGGGGGCACCCCAACACCAGCTCTTCCCTTTGGATCGCATTCAACGGTGAGCGACTCGAACCGTCGATTCCCAAGAAGTTTCAATTCGGCTAGACTCATTGGCACTGCGTAGAGATGTGGCTTCACTGTGCATCTTCTACCGCATTTAGCATGGGGAGTGCTCCGAGGAATTGTTCGGGCTGTTTCCTGCCGCCTCTTTCCACCATCGTCTTTCATGACAGAAATTTCATCCCCATCATCTAGATAGTTGGCAGTCCACACAGTTGTGCGCTTTTTAAGAACTTTCTGCATCGCACAACAAAACTGTGGAATAAACTGTCGCCTGCGGTATTCCCGGAACAATACGACCTTCAAACCTTCAAGAAAAGAGCGTACTCCTTCTTAAAAGGCCAGCAACGCACTTGTGATGCCTCTGGTGTTGCGGATGTTCATGGGCGGCGGTAATCGCTTACCATCAGGCGATACGTCTACTCGTTTGCCACCATATACCATAAAAAATACAATTAGTAAAATGATACTAATAACACCTAACGTCCCTGTTGCGAAACCAGACTTCAGGCATCGAGGCTGAATATAATATATTAAAAAGAACTGAACAAACTATCTAATTACAACACAAAACTATAAACAAACACTTGAATTGGTTAGATAACGCTGTAATTACGCTTAAGAAGAAAGCTGAAAAAGTTACTTAGCAAAAATACGGATTACATGTTATCGTCAATCACAGCTATAAATTTGATTCAAAACCTCAGAAGAATTCAAGATACCTTGTTGAAATCCATCACAGATATTTATCATGGAAAATTTGATAGGATAGTTTTCTCCAGTAGAAAACGTACCGTAAGAACTCAAATATATATACAATATGTTGAAAGTGAAAGCGAGAATGTTGGAAGATTATATTATATTTGAGATTACATTTCCATTGACTATCTGAGATAATTACAAAGTAGATTTTACCCGTGCCTCGGCAAGTTCATAACAATATGAATAGCGATGTACCAGCTGCTAAATTCATTGCTATCAATTTATGAAACGAGGACGTTTTCTTTACAATTTCATTATTGAAGCTTTAATCGTGCTTTTATAACAAACAGTCATATCTAAGCCAAATTAACAAGCAAATAAAACATTTAACCATCTATAAAAAAACCCGTAAAGTGAGCTATAAACTAAAAGAATGTGTTGTAATTAAATTACCTTGCCAAGATACTTGGGTCCAATAAAATGACCAGTCTGCTATTATTTTTGTTACAATATTTCTTCGGTGAGGATCATATGTCAAGATCAAGTTGCTTTTAAACAGTTGGAAGGAGCTGGTACTATTGACCTAGGATCAAAATGTATCATAGATATACGAGTATATTCTCATGCATAATCAGCAAATAGAACTTAATTTAATTCAAAACTCCTCAGGTAGGTGAACTAAATCACACAGTGAACGTTTCATTATCTCAGTTTATAGAATTCATAGACCCATTGAATAAGACATTGGTCGATCTGAAAAAATGAATAGAACAGTTGAAATCTGCCAATTCAGACTACACTCTGTCTACACATGACATTCGTCAATATACTATTTGTTGCATATATATATTATGCAGGTAGAGACGAGCAGTTTCTGCAGTGAAAATAACTCAAGGTGAGTCAAATAGTGTAGTGCTCTCGCGAAAGCAGAATTTGGATCACACCCATTCTTTAAAAATATCGCTTTATCTCAGAAGATGCTTAATTTTATACATCTTTTTGGCTTAAGAGCATGTATGTTGCAATCGTACACAAAGCCGAGTAAGCGTTTTACCTTATCTACTTTTATAAAATAATTTAGTTCACGCCCTAGCTCTTTTACAAATTGTATCATTTTGGTCCTCAATAAATTAGTATAAATTATATTCTCACCGCATTATCATTAAGTAACCTACGAACTTCTACAGTAACCTTATTTACCTGGTGAAAAACGCTGGAATAATTAAGAAGCAGTTATCTAAGAGTTTTTGGTAGTCAAGTCGACCCTGGTACATTTTATGAAATGAAATCTATTATTCTGCAATCAGGTTACATGAATACTTTCGCAAGTAAATTTTTTTAAGAGATTCATATATTGAAACATGGCTTGTACCATGGTTTTGAAAGCATAGTTTTCTTATATTTTTTAATAAGAAAAGCTTGAGCAGAATCCAAGATTCACCATACTCAGTGTGAATGCAGACAATGCAGCAAGCCAGCACGGTGACCCACACTATGGCGTCGTGCTGATATACCTCTTCATCATTGGGCCTCCAAACTCAAAAAAATAGCATTCTTTATTTTGTCTTAGTCTTTATCCTAAGGTTAGAAAAAAAACAGAATGAAGAATAATAAATTTAAATTAAATGTCACGATTCTCAAAACCACATACGCTGTCTTCGAGGACGCAAGTTATCGGTGATAAACACTGACTTTGAAACATTTTGCGTGTGGATTGTAGATAACATCTAGATTAAAAACACTTCAACACATTATGAAAGTTACTTTGGTGGATTGCTTTGATAAAATCTTTGTTTTTAACCTAATTTGAATTGGAATTTTAGCTTTGTTCCTAAGTTAACAAGCACTAATTGGAATGGTACAAAATGACTTAATTATTTTCCTTCTTTAGGATACCGTAGTTCTAAACAGGCCGTGCTTAATTTTCACACTGTCTCATTCGTCAGTAAACTCTAAAAATTCTAACTTTAGTCTAGTCATTTATCATTTTATCACATGAAGTAGTCAGTAAAGTAATTAAATTCAATATTTGTGAACAAATCACCTGGAGCAGATTTACTGGGAAAAGTTTATATCTGCTAAGTTAATATAATACAAACTCTGCCTTGTTGGCTGAATTTCTTCGGAGGTTGAACTATATTGTAATAACAGTTTAAATTCAATGAACAATATCTTTACTAATATTATTGGGAAACAAAGTTTGTAAGTTTCGATATAAAAAGGCTTCATTGAACCAAGTGTTATATATAATTTTTTGTGGGAAATGTAAATAAGTCTTTAGCGCGCTATAGAAAATGCATTGCAAGGTGCCGACTCATAACTAGAGTGACCGACATCACACTGAGAATCTATACGCTGAAGAGAAAATGGGCCGGTTATGTCTCCAACGAGGTCCATTTAAGCCCAAATATTAACTATAATTAAATAATTACTTACTATATACTTAAATTAAATAAACTACAATTAAATAAACATAGTGTAGAACATCTTACAGTATGATAAGCTGACGACCTGAAAAAAGTCCCTGTCAGTGGATGGATGCAAAAGCCCTAGAGCGGATTAATTGGCGATTTTTGGGGAAGACCTTCGTGCGTCAGTGGATGGCGATGGGTTTATTTGAAGTGTAAATTGCACATTAATATATTATACTTTATTTTGTGTTACTCGATTTTTTCAACGCTTAGTTTGTATTAGTAATATATCCAAAACCAAACGTGTAATACCAGATATTAACGTGGAATTTTGTACGTCTGGTGTTATATATGGTAACTTTTTTAATTAAAAGTTAAGTGAAATGAATATTAGTTAAGTTTTTTTTCCGTTGCTACCGTATACTGCAAGTATACGGACGACTTGAGAATAATGGCTGGCAGCTGATAGATGTGGACTGCATTGGACCGGAATGATTGGTGATCATCGGGGAAGGCCTTCGTTTTGCAGTGGGCGTCAATAGACTAAGAGAAATTTCTAATATTGACATATATAACAAGTAGTACATAGTTAGGTATTAGACTACAGGCCCGCGTCAAAAATTTACGGGTCATGTGAACCGCCAGGAGACCTTTTTAGAAAAATACAGGGGCATAAAACAATAACATTCAGCACTCTGCCATCACTTATAACCTGTCCAACTGAATACTGGTGAAGGGGAGGGGAGGGAGCTAAAAACCCTCGATTTTTCTCCCTTGTCACATGATTTTTGTACGGCGTTGCGGAATAATGGATTAGAAGAGGTAGGTTTATAAAATTGTATGGAACCGATCGAATCGATGACGGGGCCTGTAGTCTATATAAGTAGTCCAAATATTTAATTTAATTTTCTTTTTCAACTTTCACGAGATTCTCGTCATGAGAAACGGCGATGTCGACAATCACTGCGCGGCGCGGCGCTCTAATCGATCTATCGCCACAATGTCAGGTTTATTAGCAACAATAGTCCTGTCTGTAATAATAGATCTATCCCAATATAACTTAGTACGACCATTCTCGAAAACTGGGTCGGACATATATCTGTAGTATGGCACCTCTGAATTCACAAGTTTATATTTAAAAGCAAATTATTGATATACGGTCCTGGTTGTGCCTGTGCAAATATTCGCCTTTAGTAAGACGAGAACAACCAGAAATAATATGCCTAATAATTTCCCCGGACGGTGACATGCCCGACAGATGTCAACCATGCCATCTTTCAGGATATACTATCGATAGCTATTCGTCTTTTTATTATTTTGTTTATTACATATAAAATATATATACTTATCTATTACATTTTAAGTACATAAAATAATGAAGATAAATAGTAATATATATTTAAAAATATAAAAATAGTAGACCACCGAACTCGGGTACAGGGACAAAGACACCGGTATTATTATAAACATTAACAAAATATTATCGAGTGAGTGAGGATACCGGAGGCCTATACCATAATCCCTCCCCATATCCCCCTCCCTATTCCCCAAAGGCCGGCATATGTGACACCTCTGGTGTTACGGGTGTCCATGGGCGGCGGTAATCGTTTACCATCAGGCGATACGTCTGCTCGTTTGCCACTTATACCATAAAAAAAACTACATTTTAATGAAATCAATAATCTTTAATTAAAACGAACTGCACAAATATACTCAATCGGCATTCATTTTAACGATAAATCAATTAATTGCGAACGAAAATACTCTTTCTCCGACATAGCGAACGACTTTTGTGAATGGAATCACAGCAAATTCAATTGTATTGGCGGAATCACTGCTTTTAATCTGATTTTGTGTTGGGATATTATTTCGTCCACTATAAAGATAGAGTTCCACGAAACTACTGGAGTCTACCTATTCCTATTAATTCTTTTGGTACACAAAAGCATTTACAAATAACTCATAAAGAGAATTGGGCGCACAAAGTCTTATAAAGGCTACCCATGCTTAAGTTCTCTTCCAGCGAAACTTGCGAGTGAATAAAGGAATTTAAAAACGAGCAAAAGAGATTCGTGTGTTCGTAAAATACATACAAACAACTGAATACATGCATACATATTACAAACATAATAGGAAAATTAAAACTATTATTTTTATAACTAGTTTTTGAAAGTTCTGGGGCCGGCACCCCCTGAATTCCCCATACAAATTGAATACCACGATAATTTGCAGTTTCAACATATTTCCATCGTTCTTTGTTGGCACCCAGATTTAAACAGTATTTATCCAAGCTATTATTGCCTTTTTATTTTAAAAAAACTTAACTAATGTGCAGTAAAACTGAATTCAATTTTGCACATTTTGACAGCGAAAAAAGGCATGTTTTAATATTGTTTTTTCTAAATTATTAACGTAAAGTATTGTACGTATAATATTGTTCCGTCAGAAGTATAGCATAAATTATCAAATTACTAATTATCGAAAAGAAAATGAAAAAACATTGAGATTTAATTGATGGTTTTTGGTAGTCTACAACACATCCATGTTTATTGTTAAAGCCAAATAGTAATGCTACCGCAGCAAGTAGATGTCAATGTGTGCGTAATGACATCGCTCACGGCAGTGGCAGCTGGTGCGTGTCGCGCCGTCATGCGCACACACTAACGCAACTATCGTTTGCTAAATTGTATTGAATGTAGATTCGCCTTTGGATTTGGTATAGAGATACGTGCATTACTACGAATTTGTTAACCCCTAAGGTGGTGAAAAGGGGCATCAGTCTGTATGAAACTTTTATATTTTCAATGGATTCACTTGAAACTTTCTACATAGATTTGACATATGATATAAATAAAGACTAAGAAAAAAAACCCTTAGGGAGTAATATTAGGTGTCCGGTGTTTGTATGAATCTTTTTATTTCACATTTACGGATTCAAAAAAATTGTTTCTAATCACCAAGTGCATCTGAACTATGGGCTATGTTATTATAAATTTAAAATACAGCTGCAAGTAATTCTCGACCTTTATGACATTTACCTAAAACGTAGTTTTAGCGTTTATATATGTCTGATCAAAATATATTTTTTTGAATATAATGCAAGTCCATAAGGTCGAGAAATGCTTGCATTTATTTGGTATTGTCTAGACGTGACAACTATTTTAATCTATAGGTGCAAGCAATTCTCGACCTTATGAACTTGCATAATCTCCAAATGACGCCAAATACCACCGTATTAATGTCGAGAATTGTTTGTAACTGTATTATTTTTTATTTTAATGTGCTAACAATATAAAAATTTGTGAGCTTCATTTATTTTATCAACCTTCATTTGCTTTTCTACAATTTTGCTTAAAAATATCCGTTGTCTTGCCAGTTCCCATCCCGCACTCGGCCGATGTGGGGACATATGTCCCATTTAGGAATATTATGGGTTTTTTTAGTACTTAAAGTAAATTTAATAAGTGTTAAACATTTCATTAAAACTTCACAAGTGTACAGCCCCAGATTGCAAGCCTCTCCACTCACTTTAATTGGTTCTCTCAATCCTGATATGAAATATTTTTAATAATAACGTAGAACAATATTTTTAAACTTTAAACGTGTACAGTAAGGTTTAATTTAGCTTGTAAAAGCAGGTTATTTACTTTCAACGCCTGATCGAGAGAACCTGGATTTTAATTAGATTTGTTTTTCAAGTAATACGATTGAAATACTTGAGAATGTTTTATTTTTAATATTATTCACTTTTTAAAACAGAAAATTTATGTTGACGAAGTAAATCAGGCTTGGAGTGAAATTGAAATAGTTCTTATAGTTAAAATTTTTGAATAAAATCAGTTACTTTTCGTTCACAAATCTTGCTTTAAAAAGTTGTGAAGAAATTGATAGTCTGTAAAGCTATAAGGGTAAAGCCACGAATGATAAATGAATGCAGGTTTAATTAAGGAAGTTAGCTATTGAATTTCTATTAGGAATTTCTAGTAGGAAGAGCAACTAATATAGCTGGATGCTATATTATCGTGACTCAAATATATTACTTGTAGTAGGTATGATAAAATGACTAATTTATTTAGGTTTACATGCATTTATCTAATGGTGGAAGTGTTAATTTAACTTTATATTATTTATTTTATCAATCAATCAATCAACAACCCATAATGTCCCACTGCTGGGCTCGAGTCTTATCTCAGGAGAGGGTTAAGGCCATACGTCCCCACGCTGGCCAAGTGCGGTTTGGGGACTGGCAAGAATACGTTGTGGCTACGTAAATCTTGCCGTTGGATGTTTTTAAGCCGCCCGAACTAAGCTTCACGACTGTTATCGTATGATAACAACCAGGACCGACTGCGAATCACGGAGACGCTCATGGTAACATGGTAACCCATCCAGGTATTGACCGCGCCGTCGTTGCTTGCCCTCGGTGATTGTTTGTAATCACCGAGTGCAACTGGGCTATGAGCACCTCGTCTTGTACATAATTTACATTATTATTAGAAAGTAAGTCTCTATAGTACGGGGGTAACAGTGTTAGGGGCGCGCGCCGCGTCACTTTTAGTGAATCTGCGCGCGAAGGGCACTACGCTCACTAAAGGGCGCTAGTGTAATGATTGCACACGGGCGCTTCACGGCTTAGAGACACCTCCGTGTAGCTTTCGCCATTCCTAACAATGGCCACCATCTTGCTACCCTGAACAGGTAACCTGTAAATCAGTTTCAATTTGTTATTCAGTTCATGCATGTTCCCTAGTCGAGAATTTGTTACAACTCCACTAGACATTTTATTGCCAAGCTGAATATCAGTACAAAATTCGATAATATTGGTGAAGCGTTCATCGTTTTCATTACATTATTAATTGGCATGAGTTAAACAACCACATACTCAACCAATCAATATAATGCGACTGTAATAGTTGACTCATTTATATTCTAGCTGATTTTATTAATTACTGTTATATATACATATAGACTATATTCCCGTGTCAAAAATTGATTGGTCATGTGAACCACCAGGAGATCTTTTTAGAAAGATACAGGGGCTTAAAATAATAACATTTAGCACTATGTCGTCACTTGTAAACTGTCCAACTGAGTACAGGTGAAAGGGAGAGGGTGGTAATCCTCGATTTGTCACATGGTTTTTGTATGGAGTTGCGGAGTAATGAAATAGAAGAGGTATTGAAATTGTATGGAACCGATGCCGATGGTCTTTGGGGGACGGGGAAGGGGTTGGGGTATGGGCGTCCGGTATACTCTCTCATTCAGTGAAACACAGCGCAGGCGCTCCTTCACAGCGGTTCTTTGTGAGCCCGTGGTATCACTCTGGTGGAGTCGGCCAATTCATGTCGAAGCGTGGCTTTCTCACGATGATTTTGTGTTTGACGCATAAATTTTGATATTGCCCTTCTCCGCGACATTTTGTATTTCATATTTTTTGTTGTATAGCGGCACTTATTCGCGACAAAGTATTTAAGAAGTTACGATACCTTCATTTCGCCAAATTCGAACGGGTTAAACGGGTTTTACCGCTCATGTTGGGTCCTAAGAATACGTCCTTTTATACTACAAAATGTATGTGTAAAAGTCGCCAAAGTCTAAAATCAGTTTCTCATTTCTTTCTACAGAAAACTAAAATAAATAATTAATGGAAATGAGAATACATATCTGATATTTATACTGCCATATACGAAATAATAAGAAAATCGAATCTTTGAAATGTATTTGAAGACTCATATGAAATTCTGAGGTCCCTTAATTGTTTTTTTACTGTTAATCAAAAACCAAAATTAGTAATTTATGTTTAAATCGACCGGTTCTTTAAAGGAAAACTTTCTTTAATAGACTCATTTCCCAGAATGTTTTCGTTTGAAAGAGAAATAACATCAGAAAAAGATCTTTATGAAAACGAAAACCAGATTATTTTTTGAGTAACTATAGAACTAAATTAAGTGTTTTCACGACACATGCGTGTGAACATACTGTAACTTAAACTTCTGTGACTTTCTTGCCTAATCTCAGTGGCAACAATTCAATTCAGAACACGTCTAGGCAAGTTGATCTCGTTTTATTATGGCCCACTGGGAAATCGGTCTTAGGTACATAAACAACTCAATTTCCTATTGCTCGAGCCTAGCCGTGGTCACTTTTATTTGTGTTGCTGATGAAAGCCTCTTACTTGACAATATAGATAGACATATGTTACAATATCAAAAAGAAATTAAGACTAATAAAATGAGAGAGTAGGGCATCATAATGATGAATAGGTCAAGTGGACAAGATGTATGTCAAATTATAATCTGTCACAAATTCACCGGCTGGATCGAAGATATATATACACCGTGGGAGAGCCACACTTCGGCATGCATGGCTCGGCCTCACAGAAAACCGGTGTGAAACAGCGCCTGCGCTGTGTTTAACCGAGTGAGAGAGGATACCGGAGTCCCATAATCCAACCCTTCCCCTCATCCCCCTCCCCATCCCCCAAGGCCGGCAACGCACTTGTGACGCCTCTGGTGTTACGGGTGTCCATGGGCGGCGGTAATCGCTTACCATCAGGTGATACGTCTGCTCGTTTGCCCCCTATTCCATTAAAAAATGGTACCACGGCGTGACTAGTGTTTTATTTTATTTGATTCTGCCTGATGGAAAGCATGAGCAGAATCCAAGAGTCGTGGTCACCGTACTCATTGCGAATGTAGACGATGCAACAATGCAGCATGGTGATCCACACTATAGCGGCCTTTTGTAGTTCTTCTGCATCATTGAGCCGGTCCCGGTCTCGCACTTACCAATGAAACACGACAGCAAAAACACTGTCAATTTAGGTGGGTCTTCTGTGATAGAGTTGTATCGTCCCGGTCGAGCCCACCCGTTCGTGCTGAAACCAATGTGGCTCTACTACCTTGAAAATGTAATCGAATAAAGCCACGGTCATTAATGATCAATCGTAAGCACTTTTTTCATTCATAGGTGTTACTTATAGAATATTTGTTGCTTATAAGCTGTTTTCAGATGATCCTTTTTTTTAGATAAATAAGCATTATGTTAAATACAAGCCAGATGAAAATGTTCAAGAATAATTAATATTTAAATTAAACAGTCGGTCCAAATTTTATGCCGGATATAAAGCTTCACTGTAGTTCACCACAATATCCGGGTCGAATGTCACCCGTCACCTCTATGTTAGTTTAATAAATATTAATAGTATTACTGGGTACCAATCGTTATTTATAAATGTTAAAAATATGTTTTTCTTTTAAAGACGACTTCCGCCCTTGGAATATTTCTTTGTCACGAGGAACTTAGTAGCCTAAAATTAAGTACAATGGGAGAGGCTTGATGTATGGCCTTAACCCTCTCCTGAGAGGAGACCCGAGCCCAGCAGTGGGACATTATGGGTTGTTGTTGGGAGAGGCTTATGTGACGGGGATCTTTAAAAATATACATGAAATGTACACAGAGGACAGCCAGACTCAGAACAACAATTTGTGGATCATACAAAACGTTGTCCTATGTGGGATTCTAACTCACAAAACTCAGCGCAGTAGGAAGCGGAGAGATGAATGTTTACACCACTACGCCATCTGTGCATTCAAAAATAAAAAATGTATTTTTAAATGAATAACAAGAAAAAGTTTAAAAAACTACCGTGCGAGTGCCATGCTGCGGCACAAATGGGCCGGTTCGATCGAAATAATACCACGGCCTTACAGAAAACCAGTGATGTGATCACACGCTTGCGATGTGCTTCACCGAGTGAGTGAGAATACCGTAGGCCCATCGCTATCCCCTTCCCCATTCCCCTTTCCGTCCTTCATTCCTCTCCCCATCCTCCAAAGGTCACCAATACACTTGTGACGCCTCTGGTGTTGCAGGTGTTTATGGGCGGCGGTAATCGCTTACCATCAGGCGATACGTCTGCTCGTTTGCCCCCATTCCATATAAAAAACCATAAACCGACTACGTAAACACTAAAAAAAATGATGCAGAAGCATCACTAGGCCGCACTGATGTGAGTCACCATACTGCTTTGTTGCATTCGCAATGACTTGTGATTGGATCAGCTTATGCTTTCCATCAGACAGAGTAGAGATATTTTGGCAGTGCCATACATGAAAAAAAAAGCTAATGGTGAATAATCTTGATTACTATTCCAGAGGTAGTGGATTCAATCTACATTCAAGACCAATAATTGCATGATGAGCATAAATAGGTTCAGCACAGACTCTCCTAATTTCTGGATTAGACAGCCATGTATGAGATTGGTGGATTGTGGCATTATCCTTATCTATATATTAATATGTAAAGCAAAAAGAATAGAATATAATAAACTTTATTGTACACCAATTAATACAGTTTGCGTTTAGTAACTTAACAATTTAACAAAAGGCGACCTTATTGGTAAAAGCAATTTCTTAAAGGCAAATTAAAGGTTGACTGTGGTACTGTGTTTTGGTGTGAAATATAAAAATAAAGTACAGAACTGAACCCTTTATAGGCAATTTATGCGAACGGAGGGGTATGAAATTCGGTACAGTTTGGTCACGTACACGAATTTAACACACAACTCAAAGAAAAAGTCACTGGTGATTGCTATTTTATTGCATCCCTATCTGACACCGCTACACTGATACGCACCTCATACGCCGCTCGTCACACGCTCGTCGACGTGAACACTCCCATATAAGTCTATACATTTGAATATGCCGCTGCCACTCCGCTCCTGTTCCACCCCCCCTGTCTACGAAAATGCGGTCTTAAGTTTATGTAAAGAAGGAGTGCAGAATGCTAAAAAAAATGAATTATAATCTAAATTCGATCTCTCAGAAAACCCTAGAATAGAAGTCCCAGTACCATTTTCACATGTAATGCACAACATCATTTTGTATTCACACACTAAAATGTATGAAAAGAATATTAAAATTTTTGATATTTCCATAGCCGAGTGCATATCTAATTGCTGCTCATAATTTTCTTGCAAGGGACTTCATTAAAATTTCTTATTCGTGCCACTTGTTCCACTTACAAGACCTTGTTTAACTACAGACTACGTCGTTCCTCAAAAGAGTTATTTCCTCAGAAGCCTAGCTGAATTAAAATCAAAGTATGCCGTTAAATATTTTTATTTGTAATGGTAAGATAATACTTTTAAAGAGAGGCCTTTGTCCACTTTTTGTTTCCACGTTTGTGGACTATAAGAGGTTTTTGCTGATGATGACTCAAGAAATAAATAAGTCTTATCAAGACAATAAAATTTTAGGTTCATACTTAACTAGTGTATGATACGAGAAGCTAAAATTGATTTTAAAACCGTATATGCAAGCACTTGTCTATTCCAGTAATTATACGCCAAAAATGCCTAACATCATTTTAGAAAAGAGCTGATACCCTTACACTGCTGGACTGATACTAACTAAACATATCTAAGAACCACCGCAAGGAAACTGGCTTTAAAATTGAAAAAAAACTGCATTAAAATCGGTCCATTCATAATTCAGATTCTTGAAGCGATCAACACTTTTTGTACTACACTGATAGAAAATAAAATACATTGCAATTTAGATTTTATAGACTTTATTTAACTTGATTTTATTTAAAAAAACAGCTCCTGCAAGTATATAAACGATATCGTATAGGAAATATAATTATTACTTGTATTATTATGTATAATTTAATTATTACATTCATTTCATTTTAAATATATTTAACATTATCAAAAACTTGGTGTTTCTTCAGGAGCTTTTTACAGCTCAGATATTGTCGTTTAAAATTATTGTTAATTAAACCTACAATAGTTAAACTTAATCTACTCCAATTGAGTTATTCGATGTAAAAAGCCACGCCTCACGTAAGAAATTAGTGGTAAAAAGTACTTTAGTGAATTCCCGTCGGCTGTGCTCTAATTAAATGGCAAAAATCGACTCGACTCGGGCTGACCCAGTTGTGGGACAATTGAGTAGATGTGAAATGGGCGGGCAAACTCGCCTTAGTGTATGATCTGAGGTACAGGAGGTAAAGTTTATACTTTTACTTGGTAACCCTACATGGGGCTGTTCTCACATATCAGTTACATCGTGGGGCGAAGCTAGTCTAAAAAGGTACCCCAAGTTACTCCTTAAATCATCAGCTTTTTGCAAGTGAAAGTCCCATCAAAATCTGTTTAGCCATGATAGATTACCCGGAACAAATAGACAGATACACAGAATTTAAAATAATGCTTTTTGATGCAAATTCCAAATATACTTTCATACGCACTTAGTGAAAAGCTATTAATTTGAAACTACAAACATACACTTCAATTTTATTTATATAGATAAAGTGAATCAATTTAAAACTGGAGGTTAAATATTAAGAAAAAACATTAAAATTTGTAGAGCTTTTATGAAGAAGTGCGACAATAAAATCGTGACACGAGTCATTTTAAAAATATATTAAGGTTTTACAAATAAATATTTAGTTGTTATACACATATAACCCTCTCCTAAAAGGAGACACGGGCCCGGCAATGGGACATCATGGGTTGTTGATGATGATGATGGGTTGTTGATGACACATATAATGCATAAACATTCCCGAATAGGGATGTTTAACGTGTTTTTCTTTTTTTTTTTTTTTTTTTTTATATATTTAAGCTGCCAAAATGACTCTGCCCTGCCTGATGGAAAGCATGAGCAGAATCCAAGAGTGGTGGTCACCATCCTCAATGCGAAAAAGAACAATGCAGCATGGTGACCCACACTATGGCGACCTGGAGGGAAGGGGGATGGTGAGGGTGGGCCTCCGGTATCCTCACTCACTCGATGAAACACAGCGTAAGCGCTGTTTCACACCGGTTTTCTGTGAGGCCTTGGTATCACTCCGGTCAAACCGGCCCATTCATGCCGAAGCGTGGCTCTCCCACGGTAGAAAATTAAAACTAGCTAGATAGCTTCGTGGAATGGATTCTAGAGCTGTGCTTTGGAAACGATTTGTAGTAAAAGATTGGAGTAAAATTAGATATTTTTTATTTAAGATGCTAAAAATATTCTTTAAACATGAAACGTGTCTGGTAAACAAAAAGTTAAGGAAAGAAATCGAATATGTTCGCGAAGATTAATCGAAAGATCAGCAGTTTATTATGAAATTCCGAGATATGATCATATTTGCGTAAACCGAAAACATAATTCAAACATAAATTCTGAAATATTGCAAGTTTATAAAGTTGTCCTCATTAAGATCGAGATATCTGGCGTCGGCAAGCTAAAAATGAGGAAAAACGTCAGCGTTTCAGGACAGAATATAAACATCAGAAGTTATAAAAATTGGTGGTATATTGAACTGCAAATGATCTTGAACTGAGATTGGGATTGTATACCATATAGCACAAATTTTGAAAGACCTGGTCATCCAGGTCTTTCAAAATGTGGTCATCCACATTCAGATAATATAATCTTTGGAACCATTTTCGAGAGATTCAGATTAAACTTATTATAACATTTATTTTGTATATGTTAAATATATATATATTAATATAACCCATCTATTGAAAAACGTGACTAATAAAAGCCAAGCATTCATGATAACAATTGCAATAATTTAACTTCAAAAAATCGACTTCAAGAACTATCGTCTTAATTCAAATGGGACACGGGAAGCATCAGCTTAGCAAAAAAAGGATTAACAAAATCGATTCACCCAGTCTGAGGTAACAAAAATTGAAAAAAACAGTCGAATTAAGAACCTCTTTCTTTTTTAAACCCGTTTAAAGATCGAAGAATTATTTCAGTTTCTTCCTTTTGAGTTGAGTGGAGTCCGCTGGTTAAAGACGTATTATTAGGTCCTTGTATATCAAACTGGAATTTTGTTAAGAATTCTAAATTCAAAGTTATAAATACATGTAGCTGATGTATTTGAGTTTTGTAAACAGTTATTAATTTGTTTTTCCTCATTAGTTTTATTTTTGGCGTCGCTCATCTTGCACAAACACAAAAATACTTGAAATATTGCTTTTTTTACGAATACGATGTCTACCGTGGCACCAGTGCTGCAGAAAAACCTCGAAGGATTAATGATGTGTATGGCGCTGTTGTCGCAAAAGAAAACACGATTAGTTTTTGGATTTAATATTTTTGTTCTAGAAATTTTGACCTTCATAACAAGCCTCGTGGACAAAGTGGATAGTGAAGAATAAAAGACTATTGTGGAAGCGGATCCATCGTTGGCTGCAGGCTTCATTGTGAGTAATAAAACTGTATCAATCCACTTAAATCAAATACGGAAAATAAAAAAGCTTGAACGGTGGGTACCTTATGAATGGAGTGAAGCGGACCAGCAAAGACGCGTTGACTGCTGCGTTACATTGCCCAATCATCATAATAAAGAAGGGATTTTAAATCTGATCATTACCTAAAAATCGAACCTGTACAATAATCGGTAGCGCTCGTCGCACTGGTTGGACTCTGGAAAACCAGCCAAATTCTGCTCCAAGTGAAAATTTACTCAAAAAAGTTACGTGTGAGTGTTTGGTGGTGTTAAACAACTGAGGCTGGTCAATTGCCCTAGGCCACTGCTGCTCAGGATAACGCTAGACCTCACACTGCGCAACAGACAGCTAGTAAACTACAGGAGCTGCAATCGGAATATCTGTGACATCCACCGTACTCCCCGGACCTTGCTCCAAAAGATTACCATTTTACTGAAATCCAGATAACTTCTTACCTAAACAGAAAAATTTATTCCTCCGATGTTGCAGTTTTAACCGCCTTTAATTATTCTCGCCGCCATGTTCTTCTTAGTAAGGGGTTCAATGAACAATCTATGAGACTGCTAAAAGTGCATAGATAACAATGGTACATAGTTTGACTAATTAAATATATTTTAAAATATAAAAAAACGACTTCATATTCCTCCCATACAAAACGCCAATTTAATTTATAAGCAACTAATACATCTCGCTTTAATCTTAAACCATAGACCACACGATAAAGTAAAACGTGCAGTTGTAGGCGATCCGTAACACGTAGTAATTAGCCAGATTTTAATACCTTGTTACAGCTGCTGTTGAAACCAACTATTATTTAAATATACTCTTATGATGTGTATGTTAAGATATATCTTAACATACACATCATAAGAGTATATAAATAAATAAATATATTATAATAATAAATAAATTAAGAAAATATATTATAATATGTTTATAATATATTTTCTAACATTTCTTTTTCTCTGTAAGTGTTAGTAAGTAAAAAATAAATATCAATGTCATCTACAGGACACTAGGTAACAAAATTATTATTACATTATTACAAAAACTACATCTCATTTTAATATATATATATACTGAAATTTATGTTCTTGAATAAATAAGAAGATATAAATAGCGCAAAGAAAAGTTTAAAAAAATGAAAACCAAATTGAAAATTAGTATAAAAGTGTCACTCGTTCAAAAAATATTTGTGTAATATATGTGTACACAATAACTACGCCTTCAATATAATATCATAAATTCGTGAGATTCTGCCCATTTTCTACGCTTTTACTACCAAACCGCTCACAGATAGATTTGGTTATTGGATGTTCTTCTTCTTAAGGCTTCTTGAAGAAGGACATACACATAGTCAAAAGCTAGTGATAAATAAATGCGGAAAATGAAGGTAACTTTTTGACCGGTATTAAATACTATTTTTTTCTGCTCACTAAATTATAATAATATTCCCAACACATGACATACAACGCTACCTAGTCCCAAACTGTGTAAATAATAAACACTTCATAGAAATTAAAAAAAAAGTTCACAGTTGTCCTTTGATATATAAAACCATTTGAACGCTATACAAAATATATGAACATTTTAGAGCGTTTTCACAATTTACGATTTGATATCGGTGTCTAGCGCCGATACGATATCGAAGGAAGTAAAATATATGTTTGAGTCGGCTCCGATATCCGATATCGAGCCGGACAATATGAAAGACAGATACATATTTCATACATTTCACTTCCTCCAATATCGTGTCGGCACACGATTCTGACATCGTATCGGGTGATGTGAAAACGCCCGTATTCAAAGTAGTTCCTGACACCCGATAAGAAAGCTCTACAGTGGTAGAACGTCATAGAAACGTTGTAGCATCTCGTAGCGGCTCGTAGCGCTACGTACACGCAGCTGGATATCGTTGAATTATTTCTAAACGATGTTCGTAATGTATGTAAGTTTCATAATGAATATCATATATCCTATGTACATGATATATATGACAGGTTTAAGTACTAGATAATTTAATATACTGAATTTCATTTCATTATTTTTATTTAATAATTCATAACGCTATATGAGAAAGAGTGTATGGCTTTAATATTCTCCTTCAATTAAAGAGTATATTTCACTTACTTTTGCTATCTACTTGAACTTGATTTTATTCAAATTTTACTTCTAGGACAATGCTAAAATTTCATTATCTGTAGATGTTTAGTCGTTTAGACGTAAAAATTAACAAACAATCTTACTTTCATTACATTTAAAAGTAGCGAAACTTTAAAAGCGGTATTCAAACCAATATCTATCTATCTATCTAAGATATAATACATACTATAATTTTTTAAGCTTCTATATAACTTTTTAAGTGTCGAATTTAATATCAATTTTTCAAATTGGTAACTTTTTCATGAACATGTATTTTCGTCATGTATTTTCATATAATATGTGAACATTCTAGCACAAAGTATGTTTTGTGTAATATATTGTATCATATATGTGACAGTTTGCGGTATTCGCAATTAGTCCTAATTAGTTATCTACAAAACACATCCATCTAACAATTATACCATGTACACTTTATACAATATCATTGTTATTATACTTCATATGTTTTGTTATATTATCACACATTAACAGCCTTTTCAGTCTACTTCACCGTGGGAGAGCCACGCTTCGGCATGAATAGGCCGGCTCGACCGGAGTGATACCACGGCCTCACAGAAAATCGGTGTGAAACAGCGCTTGCGCTGTGTTTCACCGAGTGAGTGAGGTTACCGGAGGCCCATACCCCAACCGCACTTCCCATCCCCATTCTCCTTTCTATCCCCCAAAGGCCGGCAACGCACTTGTGACATCTCTAGTTCTGCAAATGTCCATGGGTGGCGGTAATCGCTTACCATCAGGCGATACGTCTACTCGTTCGCCCGTGATTCCATAAAAAAAAACAATGAAGACGCTGGCCAGGTTGAATATTATTTTATTAAGTTTAACTTGCAGTGATATTGTCCTGCAGTTTGCTCCTTTAGTAGGCTCTTTCGATATACATGGAATGAGTAGAGGTGATACTTCATATTCTTAATCCGTCACTAACTTAAGTTCTTAATATATTTAACAAATTACCTCTTTAATTTCGCTTCAACGATAGTGGCAAGTTTTTATTGACTGGGATTATAAGTACACACGGTTCAACAGTTGTTTGTTTTATTTACTGGGCAATTTCCGCCCATCCGTGGCCACACTCAGGGGAGCATGAGGCGCTGATTTTCCTCCTATTCTTATTCATATTAAATATGCAGAGAAGGAATACTTGAAGCAGATCCTCTGCCAGCCCATCTAACCAGCGCAGTTTAGTAAACAAAAACCTCATTTCTCAGGAGAGGGCTGTTAAAAACGTTTGTGTGTTATCTGCATTGTCACCTTGTATCGTTTTCCCAATTAATTGGATGTATGATGGAACTCTGAAGACCTCTTTTAGCACTACTTAACTGCGATTTTCTGTAATATCTTAATATTATTCTCATCGAGCTAGCCCTTTTGAACATTTATATCTGGAGAACTCCCAAACAACTTAAGATTTAGAATCTGATATTAGTTTCGTAATAAACATTAATAATTTTCTCCAAGTTTCATGAGGTATTTAGTATGTTTTATCTCTTACACGTTTTTATACAATTATTGAAGTACTAAAATAAGTTTCAACTTACTTTCAGGTATCGCGTACGGAGCATTATAATAGGTGAGTCGTGCTACCTTCTAATTAGTTACATCTAAACGACCGTTTATTTGTTAAGTTTTTCTTGGTATTCTTGAGCGTAGAATAAAAATATAGGTCCTTATTTTTTAGTTTACCTTTTTCTTGTAACACTAATTCTAAAGACCTTTTTTCTTGTAACACTAAATTAATTTTTTTTATAGAAAGGTGTGGTAAACCTCATTTATTTTACTTCTATAAAATAAATTCGTTAGTGTTTGATGAATTGAATTTAGATTAGACTAAAAAAATAATGTTGATAAAAAATCGTTTTGATTAAATTTTACTGTGTTTATATACACTAGATTTTACCCGCGGTCCTATGTCCTTCCTAAAAGCAAAGTATTGCCATGCTAAATTTCATTAAAATCAGTATGCTGTTTATTTTTATAGAGTAGGTGGGCAAAAGAGCAGACGTATCATTTGATGGTAAGCGATTACCGCCGTCTATGCGTAACGTACAAATGCGTTGCCGGCCTTTGGAGTATGGGGAGGAGGATGAGGAAAGGGTTGGGGGTATGGGTATCCTCACTCACCTGGTCAAACACAGCGCGAGCGCTATTCCACACCGGTTTTCTATGAGGCCGTGGTATCACTAAATCGAGTCGGCCCATTCTTACCGAAGCGTGACTCTCCTACGGTAATTAGTAGCGAAAGTGTAACAAGCAGAAAGAAAAAACGAATTTGTAATATTAGTATGGATGTTTGTTTGTCTATTGTTTGTATTCACTGCTAAACAGCTACACCGCTTTCATTGGAATTTCATGGGGATACTTTGTTTCTTGAGAAAGGACATACATAAGCTACTCTCTGCCGTGATAACCGACATATATGCGGTAACACCGCGGGGCTGAGCTAGTAAGATTAATTAATAAATTAGATATGCCAATTTTCACTAACTCTCATTCCATTAATACCCAATGAGGCTTTGTCTCAACTAGATGAGTATCAGATTACGTGCAAATCAAATTCATTATCTCAGGATGAAGATTGGTAATATAATTCCTTTAGTAAATGCTTCGGTGTACGTTAATACAATCGAAGCAATATGGAATAACAAAAGATCTTTTGTTCATTAAAAGTGCAGAGTAAAGTTATAAAGAAATAAATTTTGCCAGCGGCTTTTTCCGCGTGAATGTTGGTTATCGCAACAAAAAGTATCCCACGTCCTTACCCAAGACTCAAAGTATCACTAAAATTGTCAAAATTCACTAAAATCAATGCAATGGTTTAACCGTGACAAACACATAGACAAAGTTACTTTCGAAATTATAATATTAGTATGAATGATTTTCAAAGTTTATAATTATTTAAAAAAAAAACTACGTGCAAAAGAGCAATCAGATTACCTGATAGTGCCTACTGCGGCCCAGGAACACCTCAAAAGTCATAAAAGGGTAGTAAGTTTACCATTCCTCCTAAATAAATTATCAGAGAAGGTACTCCTATATGAAGACTGTTCCTCAGGACTGATAATGATACTAATCCCTATATTTATATCTATCACTTTACGTCCTCGGCATGGTAGGTCTGGATACTCTTGCACTGCGACGTAAGTGTGCTTTAATGGTATACTATATATATATATATATATATATATTGACTACACGGTTGGCCTAGTGGTTTCAGTGGTCGCCACACCACTTCCTACTGCGCCAAGTGTTGTGGGTTCAAATCCTACATGGGACAACACTTTGTGTGATCCATAAATTATTGTTCTAAGTCTGGGTGTACTTTGTGTCCGTTTCATGTATGTTTATAAAGATCCTCGCGACACAGGAATGTATATGACTAAAGCGGGAGTTGCCTTGAAAAAAAAAAAAAAGAAAAACTATTGTTTGTCATTATATAATAAAATAGAAAATCCAAATACTTTGTCTCGTTGCATGTTGTGGGTACCAGTATATACGGCTACGATCTTGCCGTCTCCTCGCCGCAAGTGTGGACGTGTACGGCACAATACGCTCTCACGAGCCAGGCAGTTAGCCTGCTAAACTCTCTGATTGCTCAGTACCCAGATATTGACTTATTCCATACCAATTTGAGCACGTTTTTTAAATTTTGTATATTTTTTCTTAGTGGTAGGTAATATTAGTATATAATAGACATTAATTCATGTGTTTAACATTATTTATTATTGTACTGGCTCGCTGTACGTATTGAGCAAACTATAAATGCAGTGAGCAGCTGATTAAATAAATAAATATATATACATACCTATCACTGAACTTCCTGTACACCAAGATCCACACAAGTGACCCACGAACTTACCGATTTATGGCACTTGTGGTGTTCCAGGTAAAGTGAAACTATAACAAAATTAATCACAAAAAAAAACAATTCTTGGATATATAATAGTAACGTTGTTCGTCAAGACTTTATCATAAGCAAAAAATGGACCTAAGACCGGCCCTTGGAGAACTCTGCACACGGCTTCCCTTTGACATGACCCATCTAACACTTTTACAATATAGACCAATCGTGATAATTCTTAAATTTTTTTGCAGATACGGCACCTAGAGTAACAATTAGAGAATAGCCATACGCAAATGTTCTCCTCTGTCTAAGTACATTAAGAACACGAATGAATTCACGTGTGCGTAAAATTCTGTATGTTTTGTTTTTAATTATTTTGTGTGAGTTTGTATTGACATGTGATTACTTTTGCAAGTGAGTCTAAAATGTGTATGTGTGAAGATTTCCCCGCGTTTAGTATCGGGAAAAGACTACACGGCTGCTCTCCTCCGTTCAGTGGTCCATATTGCTCTATGGTCCAACATTTTTTAATTGGTTGAATTGGTCCCCTGACAATTTTTTTCAGACATAAGTTCGATAATATCAATTAAGAAGTTTTGAACAAACAAAAGAACATTAAAACGTGACGATTATCGCTTTCTACAGCTATTGTTAGCTTTACTTCAAAATTCATTTATACTTTTTTCTTCTACGAAACTATGAATGGATTCCAACAAAACTATTGTACTAACGGCATTCTTCTTTGGATGCAATAGCCATGTCGGATTCAGTCACGAATAGTAATTTTGTTGCTTTTAAATGAAAGCGTTGCTGTTTTCTGATTTTAAACTAGAATTTAATATTTTAGCGTTACTACATAACTGATTCAGATTATTCGTAGAGTTGGAATTCGTAGATTTTTTTTAACTTAGTCGTGATATCCATACTTAATATTATAAATTCGGAAGTAAGTATATATGTCTGAAACACTTTTATGCCTAAACCGCCGCACCAATTGCAATGACATTTGGTATGGCGATACTTAGATTCTTGAGGAAGGACTTCAAGTAATCTTACCACGATAATCGACATATACGCGGGCGTACACACAAACTAACTAGACCCTGCCAATCTTTACTGTGACACATAGGGGTAATAAATAAATTAATATATTATTATTCGGTGCACTGGGTTACCACCAAGAACTTAGTGTCCCAAGCAAACGTGACCTGCAAGTGGTGGATCGACCGACGATACTCTGGCAAACTAAACATCCATATTACTTGCAAAAAGTGAGCATTTAATAAGACTCTGCCTAATGTATGCAGATTGATACTGTGATAATATTTTTTAACATCAAGGAGTAGATCCTTAAAAAGTTTCCAGCAGCAAAACAGACTAAGGGGTAAAAAATAATATTACTATATTATTTTATTATATAATATATAATATATTATTATTTATCATATGCTAACCACAAAAATAACTGAATACCTTTCTTGATCTATCAAACAGAGTTAAAATTATTGGCAATTCCCAAATATTTATCTTATTCAGAAACATTTTATTCACATTTCGTTCATTATTTTGCTTCTACATTTTTTTTAAAACATCAAACAAATACTGATAGATTATCATTAATACCAAGGGTTATTCGAGATGTTAGTCTACTTTCAGTGTGTATGTTTGTTATATTCAAGGAAGGACGGACTGCTTCTTTGTCCTTTGTTATCTTTACTTTATTAATTAAATTTTTGTAATACAATAGGGCATAGGGATATAGGTGGTTTTATTGGAAATTGAAGCTACGACAAATAAAGGTGTTGCTGAGATCGGTCCGCGTAGGCGTATACGTTCTATTCACCTCAGCCAAATTTCAGATTTAGTTATAGATTAGTGACCCAGTACTGCGGGTGCGCACTACACATTGATTGAATTCTTGTGATGTTCTTATATGATGCAGCTGGGAGTGAAACCATTGCGCGAGATAATTCGCTCCTAACGCCATCTATTGAAGCAGTTGGAAGATAATGTTTCATTTATACATAATTTTATTGGCCAAGGACCTAGGCCTCTCCTTAGGTCAAGAACTATTATGGATGTAAGTGTATGAAATCCTTAAATGAATCATTACAGAATGATCAATCTTGAAGTACTGTTAGATTATAGGCACATCGAATAAAATCCTCTAGGTAGTACTAGACTACCTACATAAACAATGGATTAACATATATATTATTTATTGTAGCCATATATATTTAGCAATTAAATATATTGTTATTACGTTAATAATCATACTAAACGTTATCCAGACTGTACCTATTACAGTTATTATTTCATAATTATGTACGATAGTCAGCAATTAATGTTACGAAATGGACCAATTTTACTTCCATTATTCGTTTATTTCTAATGAAAAAATACATACAATACAATGTGTATTGTTTATATCCATTTATGACTGCATTGTCGGTGGTATCCTTCTTACGAAAACCTTTAAAAATATTTTTTACAAATAAATCCGTACTACAGATACCGACGGATCTTTTTTATGCCTGAGCCTGTCAAAATGACTCCACTTTGCCTAATGGAAATCATGAGCAGAATCCAAGGGTAGTGGTCATCATACTCATTGCGAATGCAACACTGTAGCTTGGTTACCCACACTATGGCGGCCTATTGAGATGCTTCTGCATCATTGGGCCTCCGGTCTAAATCTCGCCAACAAAGCACGACAGCACAAATGCTATCATTATAGGTTCGCTTCCGTGCGAGGGTAGTACCGCCCTGGTTAGCCTACCCTAATCATCATCATCATCAGTCTATCGCAGTCCACTGCTGGATATAGGCCTCTCCAATTTCACGCCACTTAGTTCGATCTATGGCTTCTCGCATCCAACTCCTGCCAGCCGTCTTGCGCAAATCATCGCTCCATCTGGCCTGTGGACGTCCTACACTACGTTTGCCGAGACGCGGTCTCCAGTCAAGAACTCGTTTACCCCAACGGTTATCGGTTCTTCGGCAAATATGGCCAGTCCACTGCCACTTTAGCTTGCTAATCCTGTGGGCTACGTCCATGACCCTGGTTCTTTGTCGGATCATCTCGTTTCTGATACGATCCCTTAGAGAAACACCGAGCATAGCCTTCTCTATAGCGCGCTGAGCGACTTTCAACTTATGGACCAGTCGAACCGTAAATTTCCACGTTTCCTACGTACCCTACCCGTACGTAGCCTACCCGTTTGTACTAAAAGCAGCGTGGCTCTACTACCCAGTAGTCGTGGTCGTGGTGTTAATGATTCTAACTGGTGAGTCAAAGCTTGTGTACCTATGTTTTCTGACCTATATAAGTACGTTTATTAGCAGTCTGGTTAATTTAAGGTCAAACACATCGCACATTATAAAAACAGCTTTTCATAGTCCACTATTAGAAATAGACCTCTTCCTAATACTTTTAATGGAATTGTGGGCAAATGAACAGAAGTATCGTCTGATGATTACCGCCACCCATGGACAGCGGCAAAACCAGAGACGTCACAAGTACGTTGCCGGCCTTCGGGGATGGAAATGGGTATGGGGGAGGGGTTGGGGTATGGGCCTCCCGATCTCAGAGAAACACAGCGCGAGCGCTGTTTCAAACCGGTTTTCAGTGAGGCCGTGGTATCACCCCGGTCGAGCCTGCCCATTCATGTCGAAGCGTGACTCTTCCACGATTTAGAATTGATATAGAATGGAGATCAGACGGATTATTATTATCACACAAGCTCTTGATTTGCCAGATTCTGACCAAATACTATGGTTTATAAGTAACGCTTTTATTTTTGTATCTTTTTACTTTATAATTTAAGACTACACAGGTCGATTCACCTCTTGACGAGGCCCCGCTGGGCTTTAACTGGTCAGGCATCCGTTATTTATACCTATGACTAAACGATATTTAAAGAGTACCTGCCTTTTGATTTGGCTTCGGGGAACAGTCCCTTTTTTAACCCCTGACACAAAAATAGGGATGTTATAAGTTTAACGTCGATGTCTCTCTGTGTGTATCTATCTGAGTCATCGTAACTCTCATATATATGGACCGATTTCGATGAGCTTTCTTACATTTGAAGGTTTAAAATGAAGTTTCATTTCAATTTAGTTTCCTTGCGGTGGTTCTTAGCTATGTTTGGTTAGTATCGGTCCAGCAGAGTAAGAGTGTCAGCTCTTTTCCAAAATGATATAAGGTATTAATGGCGTATGATTACTCGATTAAGTGCTAGTGTAGAAGGTATTTAATTTTTCGAATTTTATATTGCCAGTATTAAAGTTATCATATGTGTGTCCTATTAGAAAAAAATCTTTACTACTTTGTTATGAATGATAAAATAGTTAACAAAAAAAAGTTTAAAAAAACTATCACCCGACTACATAGAATAGAATAGAATAAACTTTATTGTACGCCAGATAAAACATTTTACATTCAGGAGCATAACATAATAACGACCATGTACAAATGGCGGCCTTATCGCTAAAAATTTTTTCCTGGCAATCTTTGATAAAATTTATACAGCGTACGTCACCCGGATTAAAACGAATCATTGAATGATTGATTTAAATCGGTTAGGGGGCTTAGGCGCTGCGGTGGAACATAGACAGACCCCCAAAACTATTACTCTTCCTTTTGGTTTCACCGTAGTCGCGTACAAGCAAGTAATGAATTAATTCCAAAAAAAACGACTACCTACTCTTTTTTGTTTTTTTTTTATTTAGATAGTACCCAGTTCCACTCTCACGACTAAAACGAATCTATTGATACCACTCACATAAAAATACGACAAGCCGTTTAGGCTCTAGGGCGTGCCAAAGAAATATACACACATATATACATACGTACAAACATACACTTGAAAAATATAACCCTCATTCCTTCGCAGTTAGGTAAAAATAAATAAGCTAATTCTTATTGCACACACATAATCATTACCCACGGCTCCTACCACGTGATGTCGGCTATCGCGATAAAAAGTAGGCTATATCCTTTCTCAAGAATCAATCTATCTCCATCTCAATTTTCATTGAAAGCGGTTTAGCTGTGAAAGTGTAAAAGATTGACAGAGCTACTTTCGAATTTGATATTAGTATAGATTTGTATGGATTAGAATACTGAACTTTATCCCCTTCTGGGTCAAAACTTGATGATGAAAACGTCAACTAGACTCAAAACATTGCAATACCTATAGTCTGAGTGTGTGTGAGGACAGTGTAACGGATAAGTGGAATGGCGAAGTAATATAGACTTTGGAGCCATGGAAGAGGCGGTTATTGTGAACTAAGCACCATTTTTGAGAAGTTTTATTTACTGTCTGTTATATAAGATATCCATACTAATATTAAAAATTCTAAAATACCTCTATCTGTCTGTCTGTTTTGCGCTTTCGATGAAATTTGCCGTGGAGATAATTTCATTCTTGAGGAAGAACATTAGCTAATCTTACGCTAGCTAAGCTACTCTTCAACTCAATAACCAACATAGAAGCTGCGTAGCCGCGTGCAAAAACCAATATTGTATTAGCTTTAATTGACTGCATGGATTAGGTTGATGTTGGGAACTTGTATATATGTTAATCGACGCGAGAACTTCTATTGCGCGATTTAGGATTGGTAGTTTCTTACTTTTGTTCGTTGCTCCGTAGTTCGATGTTTCTTCGGTAGATGGCGCTGTAGTGTATTTTATTTTGACGCTGTATGTGGAAGTCACCACGTAATATTATTATAAAATATATTCATAATGTTTGTGTATTTGCATATGTATCTATGTATGTAATGTATGTTTTGAAATAGTTAAGTACGAAACCTATGCGCGCCTACCTCTCAAGATTTCCACACCACCCTAAGGTTGACTGGTAGAGAATTATGGGCATTAAGTCCGCCTATTTACTTAAGTGATGCGAAAGTGACTAAATAAATAAATAAATATAGAAGTTATCACGCCGATTAGCATCAATAAAACCTTCCGACATCAATTGTTAGGCAGTAGCCCGCCAGGAATGATCACCTCGCCTTTTCGGAGTGATCATGCCTGGCGGGCCACTGCCCACTGCTCAAAGGGAGGATCCTTTATGTTTCAGAGACATGGCCTGTTTTTCGACAGGGTGATTAAATTGTGGTTAAGCATATTGTAGCTAATTAAATTATTGAACTCACAAGTAAATTCTGAAATTCCACACAGAACATGTTTTTTGTTCACAGACAGTTTTCAGCTATACTCTTAACAGTTATAAAATTCTTTATTGGTTGTTTTAAACCATTAGTGTATAGTTGCATCAATAAGAATTAATTTTGAATAAATAACAAATGGTCTTAATAAAGATTTATACAATCATATAAATTGGTAATTAAATTTTGAATAGTGGCAATTCAGGCAAAATACGATGTCGTTATGTATTAATTGACCACGATGAATTGTCCATTCACTTTGGAATTTAAACTAGATCAGAGATTACACATTTCTACTTAATATATTTCATGTTATCCACTAAAAGCATATAATAAAAAATTCTTAATTTTAAAACCCCCCTGTAACAACAAAACAAGTACTTCAACGAGTAATCATACGCTAAAACTGCATTACATCATTTTGAAAAAAAGCTGATACTTTTACATTGCTGGACCCATATTTACCGAACATAGCTAAAATTCACCGCAAGGAAACTGACTTTCAAATGTAAAAAACCCGCATCGAAATCAGTCCATCCGTTTGAGAGCTACGATGACACAGACAGACAAACACAGATGACGACTTCGACGTTAAACTTATAACACCCCTCTATTGGCGTTGGGGGTTAAAAATAAGCAATTTTAAACATTTTTCTAGGTATATTTTTTTACCTTTGTTAAGTTCGTCGTAAACGTTTTATATCGAGCCAAGCTAGTGACAAAAAAGTTATTTAGTTGGTCATTTCAATTGTATGTTTTGAAATTCAACTGATACAAATGAAAAATAGTAAATATCTTCATTGTTTATACGACAAATTACATGCACAAAAATTAGTTTAGAAATTCGAGGCATTTTTAGGACTAAAAAAACGAACTTTTATAAGTTAGATGTTATTAGGATATTTTATTATTTGGGCAAGTCAAGCTTATACACAAATGTGTGATCTTGACTGGAGTAATACCAAGACCTAATTAAATTAGTGAAAAGAGAAATTCCCTTCCAACCCTCAAACCCATCGAACCGCCAAATCTACCCCAGGTGAAGTAACCCATCTGCAAGTTTCCATAAAAAGTTTTAAACTATAGTCATTATAGCCATAACGATTATTTAAAGTTTCATGGCTCAATAGCTATTTCACAGGGCAAATACACATATGTGCCAGCCCGTAGTCGGGTCGGCATCGGCTTTGCTATTGTACTAGGGTTGAACGAATACTTTTCCGATAGATTTACCCTTGTAAGCCAGTCATTTGCCATCCTCATTTGTATATGTTTTCTTCACAGATCTGTTTCAATGGGTTTGTTATGGGCTTTATATCGTTTCTAATTTTCTGTAAATATTCCTTTTATTTTAATTCTAATCTGAAATTTGAGACCCTGTTTTTATCAATTAATCTCCCTATCACCAAAGTTGCGTAGTCTACGGCTGATTCAGGCCATCTTTACATCGGTCTGTTTGGAAGTAATTCAAGGATTCTTGTTGAGTCGTAATGATCAAATGAATATGATGGTGATATGATAATGTTAGGGATGAGTAGGCAGACTTTTAACTGTAAAAAAAAGAGAATGCTATTGAAGTTAACAAAGTTGCAGACTTTTAAGATGACAAGATCATGTCAGGGTTGGTCCCAGTTTTGTATTCAGTCTGTATTTTTATTCATTTATTGTTAAACTTATTTGCAAGTACATCTATTTCCACAGCGTTCAACGAGCTAGAAAACATATACAGTATTTAGGTATGTTTTAACTTTAAATCAGAAATTCTTGTATATATAATTTGAATAGATGAAGGCTCCATTGATTTTCATGATACTTAGCATGGACCAAGAGGATCATCGGTCATCTAGGTACTTATTTTAAATAGCTAAATTTCTGTAAGAAAAAGAAGTTACAAGTTCCCTTTTCCATGTTCCATTCCTTATACATCCCAAAAGTATGCTTAAAACTTACGTTAACTTAATCTTACCAAATTTGATTAAAAAATGCTTTACAATTTGTTAAAACACTTGTGTCATAATGTCTTAGAACCTGTTTTACAAGAACTCTTAAGTTGATTCAAACAAATTGTCGTTATGCAAATCTGCTTTAGACTTCTCGAGGTTAATTTTTACTTTTTATCTTGTATTTTCTTTTTTTTTAAGTAAAACAATGGTTTTTGGATTTAGAAACTCTTGGTAAAGTCTACTATACTCACTTAAGCAAGTACTCTTTTTGTAATTCAAGGTAAGCAAAACACGAAAGAGTCATGAGGACTGCCGACAGAAGTGAAAGCTTAAAACTATAAACAAACGGCTATTATTATTGCATATTCATATTAATTATTTGATCTACAATTAAAAATTCGTCTTTGAACTAACTCACAAGGGTATATCTATGTACATATATACACAGTATAGATATTGCTCATGGGAAGCGTGCGGTGCATTTTACGTCAACTAGTTTAATTAGCCATTCAGTCAACGGCCTAGCCTTGACTAACTCGTTACCGAACAGCGCCGTTCAACTAGCGGTTAGGTTAACTAAAGTTTTTTTTTCTTTTAAAACAAAAAATAGCTTGCTAATAAAACAACACATTGTTCGAATTGATTCCTGCCGCTTCTTTCCACCATCCTGCTATGCAACATAAATTTCATCCCGATCATTGAGATGATTGACAGTCCACAACTGTACGCCTTTGCAGAAACTTTCTGCCTCGCACAGCAGAAATATGGAATGAACTGTCAATCTGTCCTGACTATAGAATGGCTGTATTTTGGGTTCAAATCCTTTATGGAACAACACTTTCTGTGTTGTGAGTCCGGGCGTTCATTGTATGACGACATAGAATGTATATTCCCAATGCAGAATTTATATTTTTTAAAAAGAGAAAAAAAAGGAATAACCGATTAAAAATATCATCATCAACATCAGCATACCAGAGTCCACTGCTGGACAAAGGCCTCTCCTATTGTACACAATTGTTTCGATCCTCGGCGTCTTGCATCCAGCTCCTGCTAGCTTCACTCCACCTGGCCTGTGGGTGTCCTTCGCCGTCTCGGCAACGCGATCTCCACTCAAGTACCTGGTTAAATTATATTGAAATCAAAATAATTGCAAAGCCTGTAGAAGAACCAAGGGCGTTATTAATGAAGTATTAGGTCTTTAGTACCTATATTTTTCAAACAAAGTATTCGGGCTTTTCTTCTTTAACTGGAAACTTGTTCTAAGTAGGCGGTCTGGGCCAACTTTTTTACTGACACACTTAATTAATTAATTTGGGAAATATCTATCCATCTATTTATGAATTTATGGCAGAGGAACCACAAAGAATTTCGTTATTTTAAAATATATTGGACTTTTTACTGAAAAAAATATACAGGGGATTGATTTTAAAAAAAATCGTCCAGTTCTTAAACGCAGTTGATGTTGTACATTTATAACCGCGAGTAACAAAGTGAGGCAAAGCTAGCCTAAAGAAGAGTAGCTTAAGTTAGTATATATTACATCAGCTATCTGCCAGTGAAATCAAAATAAAAAGTCAGTTGTTCCAGAGATTAGCCAGAACAAACAGACAAACAGAAAGACAGACAAAATACATATGCATTTAGTGAAAAGCGGTTATTTTAATATTAAAAAAACACTCCAATTCTATTTATTTTTATTAATGGGATATAACTCTTCTTGCAACTTTTTCATGAAACTTTTATTTTTATAGTATTCGTTACAAACATTTCGTATTTATTTATTTCATTTACTTATATCATATATACTAACCGTACACATACGACACTCTCTTAAACAATATAACACAGAAATATTACCTAGTATGCGTACCATTTACAAGTACACACTACATTGACCATATGAGATAAGATACCACCCCACAACACAGTATTAGGAGTAAGGTAATAGTTACAAAAATACAAAAGGTATAGGAACACATTGATGACATTCAGTCACTATATTTATAACAATAATTCCTAATATATCTTGCAAATTCAGCTCAAAAATTGAAAATAATTTCTAATTTTAGCTTCCCTGATTTGAGAACCATTATCATCGGCCTATCGCAGTCCACTGCTGGAAATAGGCCTCTCCAATTTCACTTCACTTAGTTCAATTTTCGGCTTCTCGCATCCAGTTTTTTTTTTTCGAGACCTTTGCTGCATTTGTGAATAGTTTATGTAACATGTCGCATTTATGCCTACTGTTCTAATATAGACGGTCTCAATATTAAAAAGTTTCTTTATTAATAACATACTTTTCGTTAAAAGTATTTTGGAATCATAAACTTTGTAATAGAGTATTGCTTTTACTTTTAGTATAAATTCCAATGCTGTGACTATAGTAATTTGAGTAGATATAAATGTGTAAATGCTCCTTAAACAATAAACGCAGTTCAACTCGAATCGAATTAAGAATAGAATAGAATAAGATAGAATAGAATAGAATACACAATACATTTATTATACACCAGATATAGCAGTTTACATGAATGTATAATTTACATAATACATCAATTGAATGAACGTGTACAAATGGCGGCCTTATCCCTAAAAAGCTATTTCTTCCAGGTAACCTTGGGACGGAAAAAAAAATTGTAAAAAACAAAACGAATACGAATTTACAACTCCAAATGTTGACAAACAATTTTTACATAGCTCAGTGTATTTACATGCCTTGGTAACCAAACCATCGCGCGACTCAGACCGAGTCAACGCCGTCTATCGAGTGGTAGGTTAAACTATTTAAAACAACTAAGCCTTTTTACCTGTCTCTCCAGTTTGGTAAACGGAAACGTAGAAGCGAGTACCTAAGGTACAGGGAAATACTGAAAGAAATTAAAAATAAACAAATAAAAGATACCTCGTTGACCTCTTCCTTTGTCAGAAAATTGAATCTCATCATACAGAGTGATGAACGGGTTTACGTCACCCCGGCGGTGACGTAAACTCCAACTATTTTGAATTGGCTCGTAGGGCTGCACTAGACCTCAAACGGGACACCATTAAATCCTGGCCACCTGCTTCTATCCCCTATAATTATACAAATGATATGCTGACATATGCTCAATGTGCGTTAAATTCTAATAATTTCTAATAAATTTCAAATAAATAGCTCCTAACTCTGATTGAAGTCATAAAGCAGGCGAAACCTGTAGTTGTATTCACCAGATGAAGCCAATGGGGTCGTCCTCCTCTAACTACCTATGTTATACCTCTGTTCAAACACCTCAGTGGCGTAGTGATAGCGTATGCGATTGCTGTGCTTGAGGTCTCAGGTTTGGTTCCCGGGTCGGACCAAATCTTTGTATAATTAGCTAATATTTGTTCCGGAGTTTGGGTGGTATGTATAATATGTATGTATTTACAAAAAAAAATAGTATCTATGTTATTATGAGACAATCTTTTTTTTTGCATATTCCCTATTATGTAGATGTTGAGTCGGCAACTTCTTCTATCAAATATTGATTTACTTCTATTTTAAAAGAAAAAGTGTTGATGGGCATCCTGATTTCGAGAAAGAGCTCATTCCAAAGTAGAGCGGACTGATCAACAAAAGATGAGCCAACAAATTCAGGTATACGGTAGGGACAACGAAAAAAAACATGTATGTGATGGATTCTGGAAGTCTATTACATAGGGTTGACCCTAGTATATATTTTTTGTTATATATTGTATAGTATATAGACATTTGTGATAAGAGAAATAAATGCAATATAATATAATTACTATAAAATCCTATTTAAAAAAGCCACAGGTCAGTACAATTAGAAGCTTTCTTAATTGTGGTATATAATGTATTCTAAAAAAATACGAAAAATAAAAGTAGTACTAGATATATCGACTTGCGTGAGTTCCCTTCCGTAACGGGTGTAAAAAGGAATGCTTTTCGCAGCCGAATTTATGCGGCAGTCAATATGATGTCATGGTCTATTTACATATTTCGGTTAGGGAATCCTTCAGTTAAGTAACTTTCTGGACATTATCAAAATATTATTAAGATTTGAAAAACCCCATACATGGTATAGTATGATATTGCGTGTCGTTCTTGTAATATTGATTTATACTATACACTGCAATGTTGGCCTAGTAGCTTAAGCGGTCGCCACGCAACTTTCTACAGCGCCAAGTGTTGTAAGCCCAGAACCGACTTTGTGTGATCCACAAATTGTTGTTCTGAGTCTGGGTGTTCATATATATAAATATAAATAAAATGAGTCACAAAAAAAGATTAATACAACAATTGGCGGTCTTATCGCTCACGGCGATCTCTTCCACACAACCATATCATGGACATCAAGTGTATATAATTTTTGGAGCAGTACACACAAGTAATACGTTTATTATAATAAGAATTTAAAAAATATAAAAAAGGAAAAAAGAAATATAAATTAAAAAGAGTAATAATAATAAAAATAAATCAATAGAGGTCCATACCTGCTCAAATACACACTCATTCTCTAATATTTATCCTTAACCAAATAAATACATTAGATAAGTTGTGCATTTATTGTGTCTTTTACAGCATATTATTAAAATTAAACTGTCTTGGTGGCGCAGTGATAGCGTATGCGACTGCTATGCCGGAGGTCTCGGGTTTGATTCCTGAGTCGGACCAAATGTTTGTATGATCTGAAAATATATGTTTCGGAGTATGGGTTGTTTTCTATGTATAATATGTATGTATTTACAAAAAATGGTATATATGTATTAAAATCAGTTATCTAGTACCCATAGTACAAGCTTAGTTTAGGACTAGATGGCGTGGTGTGTTATTAAATATCCGAAAATTATTTATTTATATATAAACGAATGAATCCGTGGGAGAGTCACGCTTCGGCATGAATGGGCCGGGTAACCAGTGATACCGCGGCCTCAGTGGAAACCGGCGAGAAACAGTGTTTGCGCTGTATTTCACCTACGGAGTGAGGATACTGAAGGCCCATACCCCCATTCTTCCTCCCATCTCTCAACCCTTCCCTCTATTCCACTCTACAACTCTACAACCTCCAAAGGCCGGCAACGTACTCGTGACGCCTCTGGTGTTGCGAGTGTCTATGGGCGGCGGTAATCGGTTACTATCAGGCGATACGTTTGATCGTTTGCCCACTATTCCATATAAAAGGATACCTTTGAAGGTACCAGAGAGTTAAAGTGCATTGTCAGAGTGACCAACGCCGATTATACCCGTGCGAAACCGCGTCGGGACGCTAGTTTAACAAAACCAGTTAAATGTAGAAGTACATATATAACGAACCATGTACTGAAACCTCTATAAAGAAGTACACGTATATTAAATTACCTTGTATAGTAAATCCATGTTGACAAAATGTTGTAACAACAGCTGTAGTTACCAAAGTGTTTCACACCGGTTTTCTGTGAGCCGTGGTATCACTCGGCACATCGGTCGAACCGGCCCATTCGTGGCGAAGTGTGGCGCTAAAAATGTATCAATTGGAAAGATGTTTGTTTTAACATTTCTATAATTAAAGAGAACATATTATATAGTTATATGTACTTTATTTGCTGCGTTTAGACACTTATATTTGATTACAAAGATTAACCAAAATTGATGTGTTCATTGGAACTTTGTTTACGTGTACTCCTTTTAGAAGCTGACTTTAGTAGCTAATTTTCAATTAGGGTAATAAATCATAGTCGTTACATTAATCATACAGTAACCAATATTATAAATAACAAAAAACTTTTGGGAAAACAATATGTTGAAAATTTAGTTAAAATTAAAATCCTTACGCAAGTACTAAATCAAATAATCACACGCCAAAAATATCTTACATTATTACGGAAAAGACCTGATACTCTTAAACTGCTGCACCGATATTAGCCGAGCCAGCCAAGTTAAGAATCAACGCAAGGAAACTGGCTTTCAAATGATAAAAACCGTATCGAAATCGGTCCATCGATTTGAGAGCTACGATGCCACCGAGGCGCTCATAGCCCAGTTGCACTCGGTGATTAGAAACAATCACCGAGGGTAAGCAACGACGCTGCGGTCAGTACCTGGATGGGTGACTGCTGGTGGCATGTTACCATGAGCGTGTCCGTGATTTGGAGGTCACGTTAAGCAGTCGGTCTCGGTTGTAATCATACTTCTGCATTAGAGATATACATCCTTTAAACCAAGCAGGCGGACATAGCCCAGTTGCACTCGGTGATTAGAAATAATCACCGAGGGTAAGCAACGAGGACGCGGTCAGTACCTGGATGGTTGACCGCTGGTGGCATGGCTGGGCACGTTAAGCAGTCGATACTGGTTGTTATCGTAAGATAACAGTCGTGAAGCTTAGTTGGAGGCTAGTGGGCGGCTTAAAAACATCCAGCGGCAAGTCACAACGTTGTCTTGCCAATCCTCCAACCCGCACTTGGCCAGCATGGGGACGTACGGCCTTAACTCTCTCCTGAGATTTGACCCGAGCCCAGTAAGGGAACATTATGGTTTGTTGATGATGCCACAGACACAGATACAAACACACAAACACAGACATCGACAACAACCTTAAACCACCCCTCTTTTTGCGTCAGGGGTTAAAAACTAAAACCGGACTACGTAAAAACTTGATAAAATTTATATAGTTGATGTCACTCTGGCTATTATTAAGAATCTATTAACACAGCGTTCATTAAAATCGGTGAAGAATAAAAAGAAATTCATAGCCATACTATTATTTCTTAGGAGGAATTGCTTCAATAGTAGTTGAATTGACGATAGCCATAAAAAATCACTTATCGGAAACGTTTTATGTGAGTGAGTGAAGATATTTGGTTTATGGAGCAAGAAAAATGTCTATCGTCTCTTACGATTTATACGCTTTCTTGGTTTAGAAATGACAGCTTATTAATAACAATTCTTCAGAAATAGCAGCGAAATACTTATAAGGTCGGTAAGTGGTGAATGATTACTGTGCTCACATATAAGCTTAAATATCTGTTACGTAAAAGAGTAACATTATATAAATTAGTTTATAGAACTAAATTTTTATCTGTCTGTAATTGTGTGTGTCTGTAATTTATCGATATAATAGTATATGTTTGCATGATGTTATTGATTTGGTAAGCATAGTATTCTCAGTTTAGTTTTTTACTTGGTTGTTATCGACTGCCTCTGTGGCGCAGTGGTAGCGAATGCGACTGTGCAAGGTCTCGGGTTCGATTCCTGAGTCGGACCAAATGTTTGTATGATTTGCAAATATTTGTTTTTGAGTTTGAGTGTTTTCTATGTATAATATGTATGTATTTACAAAAAAAATATAAATATTAATATCAGTTGTCTAGTACCCATAGTACAAGCTCTGTTTAGTTTGGGACTAGATGGCGTTGTCTGTAAAAAAAGACATAAAAAATAATACTAATAAACTGTCGGGTATGAAACATCTCTATTATACTTGTTAATATTATTACCATCATATATGGGATACTACTTTGAGACTAGTCGTCTGGAGTCTAGTCGTCTAGTCTACGTCTGGAGTTGGCGATGGACTAGCGTCCTAATTCTTGACTTTTTTTATGATATACAGACGGATCGCATGATGGTAAGCGATTACCGCCGCCCATGGACAACCCGCAACAACAGAGGAGTCACACGTGCGTTGCTGGCCTTTTAAGAAAGAGTACGCTCTTTTCTTGAAAGGTCGTATTGGTCCGGGAAAACCGCAGGCGACAGTTCATTCCACAATTTTGTTAGAAACAGCATGAAGTTCCTTGAAAAGCACACAGTTGTGGACTGACAACCATTTAGATGATGGGGATGAAATTTCTGTCGTGATAGACGACGACGGAAAGAGACGGCAGGAATCAGCCCGAACAATTCCTCGGAGCACTCCCCATGGTAAATACGGTAAAAGATGCAGTGTGAAGCCACATCTCTATGCAGCACCAATCAGTCTAGCCGAATTGAAAGTTCTTGGGAATCGACAATTCGAGACGGTCTCCGTTGCAATTTTGTATTAGGGAGTTAAAGAGCAGGCACCTTCAGGCAGGCAGTTACCTGAAAGGTCACATCAAGACACAAGAGATCCAAGTGCGTTACCGTCCTCATTATTCGGAGATAACCAAATAGTAATTGCTTAGCATTATTTTCTGCGAACTATTTTACTACGATTGTACTGGTTCATGTGTGCCGAAGTATGACTCCATCAGGGGGATACCGGTATTCAAAAATAAAATTTCGTTCCCGGATAATTTATACGGGCCGAAAAGAAAGAAGAAGAAAGAAGTTGCATTGTGCACCATGCTGGACGGCAACTACCAATCTTAATCTACTCTTACTCATCCTTGCTTTCAGATAGAGTAGAGACATTCTGACTGGCTAATAATTAAGTACAGATATATTTGTAAAGTGATAATTTATAATTATAAAAAAATAATAGATTTTATGATGGAACAAATAACTTTGTTTATGTGGTGTACATATGTATTTGCAGCAAAATTTTATAAAAAACATATAAAAAATAACATCAAACCTGTCAAACTTTTTAGTTTCTATCTTAAGTACATGGTCTTTGAAATTTTACCAGAACTCTTATTCATATATAATTTACGTGCTACATGCAAATGTTCTACGTGTCACAGGCTAATAAAATTCCAATTCTGTTGGCGTATATTTCATTTTCATAATACACTTGCTTCAACAAGCCTCACAAATACGCAGCCTTCTAACAGCCCCGTGCATCGAATACCAAATAAGAATTGAGCTCTATATTTCGTATTGTTTTCTCGCCTTGCAAAAAAATATGTCAATTTACTCGTAAATTTGAATATTGAGTAAAAACATTTATGTTGTTTGATATTATATATGTATCGTGGGAGAGCCACGCTTTGGCATGAATGGGCCGACTCGACCGGAGTGATAGCACGGCCTCACAGAAAACCGGTGTGAAACAGCGCCTGCGCTGTGTTTCATCGAGTGAATGAGGATACCGGAGGTCCATACACCAGCCCCTCTTCCCATCCCCGTTCTCCTCCTCATCCCCTAAAGGCCGGCACTTGTGACGCTTCTGGTGTTGCAGGTGTCCATGGGCGGCGGTAATCGCTTACTATCAGGCAATACGTCTGCTTGTTTGCCAGCGATTCCATAAAAAAATAAAAATAAAATATATTATGGGAAAAGTTTCAAGGATTTATTGGTCTGCATCAGGCCATTTAGGCCTTTTACATAGAAGTGCCATGATATCGTAAATACAGGTGATAGTTCGATGTGTCTCGCTCACTCTTACTCAAGATATATTTCATAATTCATTTGCTTAGCCTTTAGTATTGCCATGATTATTTGAGGTCGGCAACTAGTTCAACCGGTTTTACCTGAATATTAGTTTTTCCACGGAGCGACTGTAATCGGACCTCCGCAACGCAGAGGGTGAACTGAATTCGAAGATTGAACTAGTTGTCAGTATATTTGAGGGCACCAACTTCCCAATAACGATTGCCATAGATATTCATGACAATCGAGACCGACGTCTTAGCGTGCTCTCCGAGGCACGGGCCGTCTTCCATATACCAGGCTGCTGCTAAAAATTTCTCTCGGGAAAAATCCAACAGCAGTCCGACCCGGGAATTGAACCAGAGACTTCTTGATTGGCAGTCGCTTACGTTAACCAACAAACCAATAGGGCAGTAAAATATATTTCATATTCAAGATATTTGTAAAATTTGTGTATGGTAAGCCTTTTTAAAATACATACGCTTTCCAGCTATCAATTTAAAAAAAAAAATAATTGCAGTACCTAAAATATTTTATTTTTCTTTTAAACAAACCATTAGTAGTCATTATTTACATGAGCTTATTAACATCATAATATAGAGCCTTGATTTCTACCGCTAGGTTTTTCGAGATAGCAAAGTAATCACACACCAAAATTACCAATTACACGTTCTCAGAAAAAAATCTCTTTGTTAATCGCAAGAGGGACCAATCCAGTAATCATCCGAAGCCAGGGTCACTGTCGTGGATTCGATGAATGTGCTGATTGAAAATGAGCCCTATTTCTGCGTATTACCCAAGAGTAAACATCGGTTGAATTCAATCATCTACGCAGTGTAATTGCTTTCAAACTAGTTCGTTGTGTTTATGTTGTCGGAGAATCCACAGTATATATGAAATGGCTCGTCACTTTATGGTAGAATCTATGGAATATTTTAGGATGATGTTACAAAAAAAGAGGTATCATTGTCTTCAAAGCATCTATAAAAGACTGCAATTTTCATTATATAGAACATTTGTAACCCGCAAAAATACAGCTGAATTGAGATGTTCCTCTCTTTTGACGTTGGTTAAAAATGATAGATATAATTTTATGTAAGTGTAAGGGGTAAGAATATGTTACAACACTGTTTCCACACATGAGAGTCATTTGTAAGTTGTAGATCAGACGTGATACTATAAATATCGTTTCCAGGTTATATCTAATTTTAGGTCACTAGAACCAAGCACCCTTTTAGCCGGCTTAAAACTGGAATAGTTGGGACATATGGGTATATTCCACACAAGGTTGTCAGGGTGGTACCAAAATCGCGGCGGACCGTTATATTATTTAAGCTCTCATCGGCACTAAATCTATTTGAGCTTTCCAAAATACACACTGCTGAATTTAAGTGTTTACCTTAAGCATTCAAGCTTCGTGTCGGTATTTGTGAATCGGTTCTATTTTTAGTCTTACATTTTTTGTGCACTAAAATCTTATCACATCTAAATACCTTTTTGTTCAACAACATGTATATATAACTTTTTCAGATTTTTAACTATTTCATTTTGTTCGAACTTGCAGCATTTTTCCTATTGAATGAGATTCTACCTAAAAAAAATTATGGAACAAAAAATGTGCTGTACATATAAATGAATGTTTGATCTTTGCTCCGTTTTTTTCTTGCAAAACTTTCTAAAAATTTATCCAATCTAGATCAATTTATCGCCTCCAAAACGCTCTGCATTCTAAATTTCATTGAAATTGTTGGAGCCGTTTCTGAGATTCATATTGTATATGTACAATAATTGCTCGTTTAAGGGTATTAGATAGATAGATAGACAGATACTACAATGACAAAGACCCGATTTTCCTTTTTTTCTAATTTTTGTATTCTTCACTAGCTTTTCCGGCAGTTTTAAATGTATTGTTGCGCCATTTTAAGATTAATGTAAAATATTTTTCAAAATTCTGTCTAAAACCTAAAAATACTTTACATATGTTGAAATGCGTTTACTTTTCTTCCTATCATACATAAATACGTCCAATATTGAACATGGCCTTCCCCAATTTCCTCGACAACGACCAAATCAAAAAAATCTAAAAAATCTTCAGTGCCTTCTTTTGTTAACATAAAACTATCGTGTGAAACAAATATTACTTTCTTTCACTTATACTAAAGTATCTTCCATCTATTCAGTATTATTACCCATTAAAAATAATATCTAAACTAAATGATACCTTTTAATTTGTTTATTCCACCGCGATGTGTAGTTGTTTCTCACACGAAGCTTCCCCGGATGTTATGAACATTTTTCAACTTCCACAGGCAGAACTCGTGACATCATATTCATAGTTTCATTATAGCCAACGTACGTTTAGAAATGAGAAATATTTCTGGCGCGCATCCTAACTGATACATACATAACTCTTGGTAGAAAACATTAATGGAATTGGAACTAGATTAAATTTTAGAAGTGATTGGTGTCTTTGTAGAGTTTTTGAGAACAGAGAAGTGCAAGAATAAGGGATATAGAAACGAAAGGTACACATAAATACATGACAGAGGCCAAAGTTATATATACCTAAACAAAACAATTATATTTAACACTATTGATTTAATCACGTTTAAGTGATAGAAGAACAAGTCTTTTACCGTCTCACTAAAATTACAAATGCGAATGTGAGTTATTCATTTTTTTCACCAAGCTTTTGCAGCCAAAACTATAAATCGCTTTTAAAAGTTCAATGACTGGGTAATAAAATTAATTCTGTTTAGTAGATGTGTTGATAGTTTAAGTATCAATTCAAGCTTTAAATAATGTTACGATTTTGAAATCATTAGTAAGAAGGCTAACTTTATCAGTATAATACTACATACCTTAAAACTGCATGATAAACAAGCAGTTTTAAGGTATGTATGTGATTCTAATATAAGTAATAATATCGAGACCATAGCAAGGATAATCTTTGCACAAAATGTAATCATAGTTCTAAATCCTATTTTTATTAAGGTAACAAATATTATACTATAGCTTTATAATGGCCATTTTATTTATTTGCCAATGTTCTAAGACTTGGTAATCTCTCACAAAGTTCAAGGCAGAGTTTCTTAACAATTTCTCACTACGATGCGTCAATTTCTAACTATCGGCATAATTTGAATTTCTTGTCAGTTGCTAACTTTATATACGTTCTGTTTTTAACGAATATACGAATGTATAATTGAGATCGTCTTTTTGCACCAAAACAAAAAACAAATTCAGTATTTTGATTATAAATAAGGGTTTCAGAATTTGCTGGCGTTTAGGTAGAAAAACATTATCACGATTTAAATTGATAGGAGAAGATAATTCTATATCTGCAGTCGAGGCTTCTATAAGCTACAGTAGTTATTTATCATCAGTCACCTAAAAAATAATAATATTTATTCCATAAGTATTAACAGATTTTTTACAATAAATTTCGTCACTTTCGTGGAGTAGGTTAAAGAAAATAATAATGTACATATGGAATTATTCTAAGGGAGAACATTTTAGTTTACTATACCCTGCCATGTGCTTCATAAGCGGCTTCTTATCCATCATATTCTCGTATGTTTAAAATCTGGTTTTCTGTAAAGTTAAAATGAAATGGTGAACGGCACTCTACTAATAGTTTAAAGCAAGCGATACTTAAACCAATTTGCTCACCATCTTGCAGTGTTAATAAACCCCTTTCACAAGTCTTAGTCTCGTAATGTCCCTTTCTATTCGTATAATTTCGTCTTTATTTCTTGCAGCAACCATCTTGTTGCTTTTGTTGTATGAAATTTAATGTTGATTTTGCTGAGAACTGTTTGCACAAAGCTTGTTATTATGCATAAATTTGTATTTATAATCTCAGCTTTGTGCGCCCTTTTCTATGCAACGGGATTTGAATAATCTAAATATCCAGATGTGATGACAAAAAACAAACTAGATCGCTCATTTTCTCATCCTTTGTTTGAGAGACAACGTAGTAAATTTTTAATTTTGAAATTGATTAAAACAGTACATTTGAGGAAGGAGAAAATATTTTGAACAATGATCTACCAAAAATGCACTAAGCAATTATGAAGATATTTGTGTAAGTGATGTTGCCAGAGGCCAAAAAAATTTGAGGTGGCTCACAGTCTTAAGAACCATATTATTATTCGCAGTAAGACATAGCTGATCCGAATGGAGACGGATTCAGAATCAGTGTGATGATATATGAAGAATATGGAGTGTTACCACACGAGTAGGAACTCATCTCATGTATTTCGGATGTATTTCATGTAATTCATGATCGTGTTACATATTAATGTTAAACATTTTGTTCGTCTATCTGTGTAAAGACGGGTAAAGAACAAATTACGTAAAACAACATCACTGCAAGAAGAGAAAAAATATTTGAAATAAACACTATACCCATCCATTAGCCATCGCGTCGCAGGGCGTTTTACACAATGTTTGCCTAATCGTGGTCTCCAGTCAAGCATTTCCCGGTTCCAGGGACCATCAGTCCGCCTGGTTAACCTACTTCTACTGCCATGCCTCTTTTACTTTATATTTGAGAAAAACCTTGTGATGTTAGATAAAGATAATATGTCTTAATATTGTTTACTGTAAACGCGAATAGGAAGCAAAACACGACAGTTTTTGGCAATTACTTTACAACTTAATCCATTACTGTGAGTTCCATCTCTTTTAAAGTACTTACCGTGAAAGTTTATTATTCATTTTGCTTGAGGCCAAGTTTCCTTATCCTCATAACAGTATTTAATAATACCTAAAACGTCAGGCTTACGATCCTGAAGAGAGGTTTCAAACTTCCTACAAGTTTACCGCTGTTATAAAACTGTCCCTCAAAAGTTGATAAAATTCTAATGATGTGTTGGAGACATATCCGTTTGTTGTTCTTATCTAGGTTATTAAACTTCAATCCCTGCTTAATGTGTATTTCTATTTGTTTTCACTTACTTGTTTTGCTGTCTGTGAAAACTTTTAATTGGTCTTTCTTTTTCGTACTAAGCCTGTATCATGTATTAATATAGCTGTAAGTTTTCCTACAATTATAAAATAAAATAAACAAAGGCTATGTGACATCGAATGAAATGTCAGTAGATAACTACTATTTCACTAAAAACATTCTGCGTCTCGGGAACTATACAAACATTCCTGAACGGGCATAAAGAATAGGTACCCAGACTCGGAACAACTTGTGGATCACACAAAGTGTTTCCCCACGTAGCAGCAATGCAGCACGATGCTCCATTATCTGCACATGTAGCATTTTAATAGGCCCACACTATGGCCTATTGAGATGATTCTGTGTCATCAAATATAAAAGTCACAGTCTCTGGCTAAAACTAAAATATAATATCTATAATGCCATAAATAATACTTAGAAATATAAATCAATATTTGGGTACTGTTATATTTTACATACGTTGTAGTTTTTGTATGCATGGGTAAAATTTATTGAAATTTTCTACTACTGAAATTGAACTTAGTTTGGATGAAACATTTTTTATCGTTATAAACAAATGTGTCTAAGATAGAGTTCGTTCTTGCCGTAGTGTCATGTCTGCATAATATATTTTCTAAATTTCTTTTATATTTCGGACATCTACGAAGCAACACCGTCTAGTCCCAAATTAAGCAGAGCTTTTACTATGGGTACTAAACAACTAACATAAATACATGTATCTTTTTTTGTATGTACATACATTTTATATATAAAAAACATCTAAACTCCGAAACACACAACTAAACAAACTACATTCTAATCGGTTCGGTGGCCTAGTTGTGAAAGCGCTACAGACAAAAAGAGTTACTAGTTATTCAAAACATGAAAAGGATTATCAACAATCTAATTATAGTACGGACACTTCCCAATATGGAATCAGTCGGCCGTATGTGAGTTGTCTCGAGTAATTATTATTATTAAACTAGCTAAGCCCCACCATGTTACCCGGTAGTAAAATAGTAACACCACGGGGCGAAGCTAGTCTAAAAAAGTAGCCGATGCTACTTCTTATATCATCAGCTATCTGTCAGTGAAGTTTCGTCAAAATCATTACAGCCGTTCCAGAGATTACTGAAACAGACCGACAGACATTTTTTTTTTTTAATTTAAGTACCGAATACATTTAGAGCTTTCATATATTAGTGAAACGCTGGTCATTTGATAGTACAAACAGAAAATTAAGTTTTAATTATTTGTTTATATAATGTGGCATATATTTATTTGTTTAAAAACTTTATGCACTAAACCTGTACATTGGAGGACTTAATGCCCAGGGCATTCTCTTCCAGCCGACCTTCAGGTGGTGTAAAAATGTTGTGAGATAGGTGCACAGAGGTTTCACATTACACTAATATAAAAATACATAGAAAAAATAAATTCGAACCCTCTGGGGTTAAATGCCCAAATTGACCGTCTATCGTTATACTAAATACAAAAGTAAAACATGAGAACGAGAATACACCAATGAATGAGCGTTTTCAGTCAATTTACATACAGAAATACATCACTTCTAATATTTATTTGCTCAAGACGGAATTAGCATTTGAGAAATTTGCAGGGAGAACATATTTACTGAATTCAATACCTCATTTCTGGCAACATCGCTTCATTCTTAACTAGACATGAAAAGAAAACGACCTAGTAGGACCTGTTTTTGTATTCGCTACATTCTTTTTCCTACACAAATACTGAAGTAAATGAGGGATTCATTAATATAGTTCCTTTTTATACAATTATGGCCCCTAATAGAGCGATGAGTTTGCAGATTGTGGCTTATTTAGATTACTGCCTTTTGTTGTCGTTAAAGGTTATGTTCCTTCGGCAGCAGGGCGGAGTGGTATGGTGCACGGTCAAATAGCAGACTTGTATATTACTGAACTTAAAGGGATCTTAGATTGCATAAGTTACGAGGTAGGCCATAAAACTTTAATAGTAGCAAAGTTAGGTTTTAGCAGAAAAGGGTCGGCTAGATGGGAGTGGTAACAAGACCTTCTAGAAAGCAGTGTTAGCAAATCTCACGTTGCATCTTATCCAGTAGAACCTCATTGCTGAGGAGACGCCTATGTCCAGCAGTGGACTGTAAAAAGCTGTCGATGATCTTATCTAGTAAGGAGGATGAGCAAAACAGTTGGCTATAGGCAAACCTAATAAAAGACATCCCAAGTTGCATCGTTCATAGTCAAATACGACAATACGATACCTATATTCATTTCTCCTAACACGAAACTTGCTCTCCGATACCATAAACATGTATGTAAAATATTTTCAATATGTTGCATTTTTAGTTTTTCTAATGGGGAACAAAAAATCTCGTTCCGCTTTCAAGGAAACGCACCTTCAATATTCTCTGTAAAGAAAAGAAAAAAATTAGTACATTAGTAGTAAATAAAGTTCTTTGTTTGAGGCTTGTTTAAATACATGGATATAACTATGGTGGCTACCACCGCCTATAGGCGATGATACGTTTGTAGCCGAATCCCAAAAAAATGGTTAAAGTGGGCGATACCCACTCGAAAAGGTATCGAGAAAATTTCTTAATACCGATTTTCTTCATGAAAACAAACAAACAAACAACAACCCATAATGTCCAACTGCTGGGCTCGGGACTCCTCTCAGAAAAGGGTTAAGGCCATACGTCCCCACGCTGGCCAAGTGCGGGTTAGGGACTGGCAAGAATACGTTGTGGCTACGTAAATCTTGCCGGTGGATGTTTTTAAGCCGCCCGAAGGCCTCCAACTAAGCTTCACGACTGTTATCGTATGATAACAACCGGGACCGACTGCTTAACGTGAGCTCCGAATCACGGAGACGCTCACGGTAACATGCCACGAGCGGTCACCCATCCAGATACTGACCGCGTCATCGTTGCTTACCCTCGATGATTGTTTCTAATCACTGAGTGCAACTGGGCTATGAGCGCCGCTTCTTCATGAAACATTGTTCGAACTATGAACAATATTTTCAAGTATTTGAATGAATTGATGTAAGTTGTTCACGCTGTGAGCTTTTCTCGGATATCAAAAGTGACAATATAATGAAATTATATTTATTTTTTTAGCTTAAAATATCTTAAACTGTCTGATCTAATATGTTGACATACATACTTGTACATTTCTAAATGCATATCTAATACTTTACATCTTATTTCCGATAGTCATAGTATCATACGTGAATGGCTGGGACAATTTCGCTAGGAATATATTTTATTGTGTTTATTATTGTCAGGAGAAAGTTCTTTGAAAGAAAAAATTCATTGTTGCAAACATTTATTAAATTTCTTTAGCTTACTACCATCCAAAGAGGCGATATTCATGGCGTAGACAGGTCAACGTCTGTCGGGTCAGATAGTCTATGATAGATAACATGCATGTCAAATGCCCATGCCAAACACACACATTGGGTAAACATCATTAACAACTATTGCTATTAAACCTTCATTACAAAAATCAATATTTAGAAATATAAACATGAGATTTTGTAATGTTTTCACTCAGGATAATATTATCTCCAAGATAATAGAGTGTTAATAGCTAAAGCGTTAAAAGTGTCACAGATAAATAGGTAGCAGCGTCACCAATTTATCTGTCACACCGTCATCACATCATATTCTTACCACAAAAATATGGTGACAACACATCTTATACCACGTGACGGCCCAAAGCCATTACCTTTATTTCGTTTTTCTTTGTCTAATTAAAATTAATGGGCACAAACGATGCGTCAATTCTCATTAACGCCTCGCCTAAAGCATTAGGAATTACGGTACTCTATAACATTCCAAATGAATACAACATTCGGGAAATAACGAGGGACTTAGAGTTTTGTACGAAAATTAAACTTTACCTTTAGAATATTTTGTTTCCGAAGCAACGGGGATTGTTTTGAGGAATTAATTTGTATTTATAGTAAATTAAAAAGAATAATACCATTTTTGGAATTAATAATATTTTATGACGTAAAAGTGGCAGGTCTCTCCAATACAAATAGAAGATCCTCCGACCAAGCGATGTGATCATCATCAGGTTGCGGTCTAATGCTCGTTGTTAGGATATTGTTTACATACTAATCAGCGCGAGAACTTCTATAACGCAATACAGGATAGCTTACACCGTAGTACGATGTGTCTTCCGTAGATGGCGTTGTGGTATGTTTTATTGCGATGTGGAAGTCGCATCAATGGTATAACTTGCATATAATCATAAGAGTATAATTTTCACTTCATAACTTTCGAAGCATCTTTAATACGATTTCTGTAAAAGATAATTCCATTAAATTTCAGTAAAAATGTATGCTTTAACGTAGAAAGCCATTGATTTAGATTCTAATAATTTCCATATATCCGATGTAACGTTCTTAATTAAAAATCTAATGACATCTAAATAACCAAAATTCATCAAGCCGTTTAAGACTTCATAGTGTAACAAAAAATACGAAAAACATGATCCTCCAGGCACGATCTGATATGAGAGTTTTTTTTATAAATCTACAACCCGACTGCGCAATTATTTTTACTTTATGCATTAATACGGTTTAGTAATTGCACTCATTAGGGACAAAAGAAACCTACTGATATTTTTAAATTACCTTTATTTTTATATTTATATACGAATGAATGATAAAAATATAATTTTCATTTGAAAATTAGATTTTTATCATTCATTCTTCAAGCTTCATTCAAAGCTTGTTAAAAAAGTGGCCCTTTAATTTCAAAAGTTGGTCAATTGACATTCAGGAACATGTCTGTACTCAATTGAGTTCAATGACTTCTTATGGGTTAATCGAAACGGTGGACAAACACAAACAGTTTTTTTTAAGACAACTTCTGTATTAGAGATATACATCCTTTAAACCAGGCAGGCGGTCATAGCCCAGTTGCACTCGGTGATTAGAAATAATCCCCGAAGGTAAGCAACGACGGCGCGGTCAGTACTTGGATGGGTGACCGCTGGTGGCATGGCTGGTCACGTTAAGCAGTCGGTCCCGGTTGTTATCGTAAGATAACAGTCGTGAAGCTTAGTTGGAGGCCTTTGGGGGGCTTAAAAACATCCAACGTTAAGATTACGTAGCCACAACGTTGTCTTGCCAGTCCTCAACCCGCACTTGGCCAGTGTGGAGTTATATGGCCTTAACCCTCTCCTGAGAGGAGACCCGAGCCCAGCAGTGGGACAATATGGGTTGTTGATTGATTGATTGATCCTTTAAGCTACTAGACCAACCGTGCCAATAAAGCAGTTTTAAATAAATATTAATAACAAAATCAAGTTGTAGCCCCAGTAAATAAACCACTGCATTGAGCTATCAAAGAGTGAATAAACCCAATTAAACCTCTTAATTCCTTTGTATAAAAACGAAGTTACCACAAAAATTCCTATCCAACAATTTTCCAGTTTCAACAGACCGACAAAAGTCCAATATAGTTTTACAACGATCTCGATAACAGCAATCCAATACTTTGTTCCGCACTGAAAATAGAGTTAAGTCCTATTTTGAACACAAAATGCTTTGGTTTATCGCCTTTTGAGTTTTTAAATATAACACATATAGTTCGATTTATTTGTTTAATTAAAAAGTAAGCGGGACCTATGGGTACTATGGCAACGAAATTGCTTATAAACATACTTATTTATTAGGTACCTATAAATGAAATTGGCGTTTTATATGGGAGGAATGAAAAGTCGTTTTTTGTTTAAAATATATTTAATCAAACAAAGTATGTACGATTATTAACTATGCATATTTGAAATCTTATTGGTAGTTCATTGATCCCTTTACTAAGAGAAACATAGGGGTGATAATCAATAAACTCTCTGCAGGCAGTATGGACTACCACATCGGAGATAAAAAAAATCCTTGTAGGTAAGAAGTTATCTGAATTTCGGAAAAGAAACGGTAAGCTGTTGGAGCAAGGCCGAACTCCTACGAGTGCGAGTTATAAAGCTACCTTATAACTCAAGTTGTCCATTGTGCGAGATGAGTGACACCAAAGAAATAACTAATGAGGAAAAAACAAATAAATGACTGTTTTCGAAACTCAAATATACCAGCTAAATAGACTTATAACTTTGAATTTGAAACTCTTAACCAAAAAAAATATATTTGAGATCAAAGTGGCTAGTGCGATGAAACGCCAATTTGATATGTAAGGAAATAATATACTGTACTAATGTTATTTCATGTAAACATTTCTTTATAATTTTTAAAAAATTACAACGCCTTTGTAACATATCCGGTGTTGCGGGGAACTTCACAAACATGAATGAATCAGAGACACAATAAAGACACCGAAATAGTCGATAACTAGTTACTCCTACGCACCACCCACTAACCAACTCAAGTATTTCGACAGTTACCAAGAGATGAGACCCATGAATTTTGAAAATTATATTTACCCTTCTTACCTTTAACATAGGCTGACGTAACGAGGGAAAATTTACATTTTGACAAGCTTCTGACAAGGTTTTAAGTGATAATATATATAGCGTTAATAGTATATAACTTGGTTGGTTAGTTGGAGATGATTGACTACACATTTATTTGAATTATTAATATCTAAATATCTTAAAAAATGTCGTAGAAGTGATTTCAAGAAATTCTTAATAAACGCCTGGAGTATGGAAGTTGGTTAGTTCACGCTCACGCTTCGGGGAGCACGTTAAACAATCGGTGACGATTATCATAAAATTGATGTCAGTGCCCTCAAATGTACTAACAACTAGTTCAGCCTTGGAATTTAGATCACTCTCAGGGTTGTGGAGATCCGATGCCAGCCGCTCCGTAGATAAATTGATTATCAGGAAAAACCAGTTGAATTAGTAGCCGATCCCCAATAGTCATGGGAATAATAAAGGCTAGGAAGATGGTGACTACAAAACTATTATTTACATTTAATTTTGATCGTATCGAGAGAGAGCCATCCTACTCCACAAATAAGCCGGCTCAACCGAGGTGATAGCACGGCCTCAATGAGAACCAGTGTTTAACTTTCATCATTATTTTTCATTGCATGAATTAGATTGCCAGAACCTGAAACCTCACGTCTCTTTTTAATGGAGGTGGAGTGGACTCAAGCGGCTGTGACAACTGAGTTGTAGGTATGGAAAGTATGTTAAGTGATGATGATGATGATGTTCTCCTAGCCGATTTCGGCCACGGCGGCCAGTCTCAACAGAGACTAGCCAACTGCGCAAGAGATATTATAGTGCACTAGGGTGAGCGCAAACACAGGTGCACTCTCTGTTCCCTCTCTCTCATAACCCGATGGGACGGATAACCGACACGACCGGGCAGAGAGCCTATTAAAAAGTTCAAGATAGTGGGTTTGGTTACTGTTTAGTTTAACTATTTATACGGTTGAAAAATTCTTATTACTTTTGTCCATGCATTTCTTATGTACTAAATGCTAATTTTGAGACCTGACGATGTTATTATTATGTCTTCAAATATTATTGTAATTTTAAGAATTCCGTCAAGTAAAACGTATCCCTGAACAAAAAGTTAACGGAATCATGAAACAAAATTTATGATCAACTTTTGCGCACAATAAACTTTGTAAGCCTTATTAAGAAAGTTTTGCATTTGTGAATAAATTATGACATAATCGAGAAGAATATACATAATTGTTGCATCCCTACTGGACCAGCAAGCACTGCTATGTTATTAAGGAAAAGAATAATTATTTATTCACTGCCCCTAATAGGTAACATTATAAATTTTAAAGTAACTCTCTCTCTGTTATGTTTAAACCGCTGCACTGATTTCAAAGAAACTCGGCATTCCTAAGATGAGTACGTTCAACCAACTAATAAACAAACTTTTACCTTAACAGTATTAGTATAGAAGTAAAAAGAAGAATGGTTTTTAAATATTTATTACCTACTTAGTAAATAAATAGCATTGAATCGACTATTTCAAACAAAAAGTTTTACTTGCAAATAGACCCTACCCGATTCACATAGACGGACCAAGTTGCTAATGAGATTGAACTCCACTTTGGGTTAACTGCCTAATAAAATAAAGTATTCAAACTAAACAAGGACCAAATTAGTTTTTTCCCTTATCCTTAAAACCTGATGGAAAATAATCAAGTTTAATTATTAAAGGTATTTGAGACTGGATCCAAAAAGAAGGTCGTTCGTATTGCGTAATACATTGCACACCTCATGTTTATGTTTTTTTTCATTTATTGAATAAAAACTATATAAATTTACAGCTCAAAAAACCAAGACGCCTACATGTTTTGTCAAAATAATGATTTTTGGACACACATTTACAAGTAAAGCAAAATAAATTCAATTATAAATAACTTAAATACAAAAAATATCAACAAAATCAGATCGTAAGTTTAAAAAACGTCAGTACTTTTAATTTCATGTCCATGATATATCAATAAATATCACCATCAAATTTAAATATAATTATTTAGAGTTATTCAGGTATGTTAATTTATTAATTAAATAACATGCCTGAATATTTTTTATATTAATTCAGGCACGTAAATTAGTATAAAATACTCAAGTCTCCTCAAAAAATATGTCTGCATTAGAGCTAGCTTTCAAAAGTTCATTTATTAAATAAATTGATCGCTGTAACGGCCCCTGCCGGCGTATTATTAGTTTTTATAATATGATACACGAGCAGTGATGCTGTCTACGACCACAAACCACGCAAGTAAATTGTCAGGCACGTAGAGATGAACAGACTCACGCACCGATGGATTGTCCACTTTATTATTTATTAACAAATAGTAGTACGTTATAAGCATATACTTCCGTCGGAGATCCAGAGTGTCCCGGTCAACCATTCCGGAAACTAAAATGTTATCCACAGTCCAACCAAAAAATTAGACAGATTTACGTATATTTTTTTAATACTTTTATAATTTTATTAATCGACTGAGGCGAAGAAAAAACAGGACAATAATTTTATGAATCTATATATATATATATATATATATATATATATATATATGTTTGTATATTCCACCGTAGCACCTAAAGAACTAAAACCCGGGTGACATGATTTCATAATTTTTGTAAAAAGTTTTACGTAGTCAAGTTACAGTTTTTAAATGTTTTTTTGTTAATAATAATTAAATATAAAACAACCTACTTACACTGATATCTCAGAGTAAGATTGACAATTTAGTTAGTGACAATAAATATGGTGAAGTGTCTTTTATGCAAAGCAAATTTCTACACACGCTTTTTTTTGAGGAGTGCATACAGAAACCGTTTTGTTAACAGCGTGGGTGGCAATGGCTACTTACTATCAGGTGATTAAATACCTAATTTGGCCCTATAGTATATACAAACCAAGAGTACTGATCAACAGCTGACGTCCCTGCGCCAAGAAGTGCTGTAGATATTTAAAAACTCATTTAGATCCGACTTGTAATAAAAAATTTTCAAGAAACAAAAAGTTGAGGCCAAAGAACCCTAAACTCTACGACATTTTGATAAAATATGTTTTGCCGTAAAAATATATAGTGTTGTTAAGTCTATAGTCTTTAAAGTGGCAGGTAGATCGCAAGGGCATAAACAGCTCCTGGCCACCCGGTAAGAGAGACGAGGTGAATTTGATTTGTAGCTTGTTTTTAATATTTAATATTTTCTAAATATACCTACTCTAAATCACTATAATTTAATTAAATCCCATTACTGTTTATGTATATTCAAGCTATGAAATAGACGCTCATTATCAAATATATTGTTAAATTGAATCTCACAAACATTGCGTACAGTATCTTAACATACTAACGATCCCTCCACGAATGCAGTTGCATACTAATGACGCTTACAATGCTACTACAGACTTTACGCAGAGTTAAATGAGACAGGCTGAATAACAGCGTCAGTTAGACTGGAGATTCACTAAACACTGGATAGCTTACATCTTTGCGTAAAAAAATATATTTGATTCAATTTCAAAATCAAAATAATTTATTCAATTAAGACACTAAGTATCATTTATGAACGTTAAATTAAAGCTACAGATAAAAATCATAGATCGACACAGACAGACGCTACAGATATACTGTATTGCCAATGTGAATTAGGTGAAAACACCTAAATCCATGTCTGCCTGTGTCGATTCATAATCCTCCAGTTTCCAAAATACGTAAAGCCTTATGAGAAGAACACTGGCAAAGAAACTCATGGCCAAATTTGAGTTAGCAATTGCATTACCGTATCCTGGGACAAAGTTTTATTCCCATCTGCTTTTGTATGTTTGAATGTTTCTATGTGTGTTACATTTTTACTATTCATAAATAGTAGTGAACTCCTGGCGGTCAAAGGCGTAACTTAATTAATGATTATTTTCACTGAATCTTGATTTATTTCACTGATCAGAAAATATATTAATAAAAATCTCACACGTCTTCACGCGATCGTGTGCCTAAAGTAGGCAGTTCCTGTACTATAGCAAAGAGGCTCACCGAAAGAGTGGGATAACGAACCCAGACTTTGTCCAGGGAGGAGGGGGATACTAACTTCACATCAGCCTTTAACAGTTGACTGCTAGATATAGGCCTTTCTGTAGAAACGACTCAGGCTTAGGGTTTGTTTCAAGTCATTGCAGTGAAGATATCCTTCGCAGTATGATCCCTTAGTCGCTTTTGACGACAGCCATGGAATCAGTATGTATTCTTTTAACGTAACTTTTTATTTAAGCTGATTACGGCCAGTCTCAACGGAGACCAGCCTACTATGCAGGAGATATTATAGTGCACAAGTATGTGCGCAACCACAGGTGCACTCTTTGTTCCCTCACTCTGATAATCCAATGGGACGGTTAACCGACACGATCAGGGAGAGATCAGGCGCAGGACCAACAGTTTTTCGTGCTCTCCGAGGCACGGGGGTTCAGACCCAACTTCCAAACTCCGAGCTGCTATTAAGTATATATAATCAGAAAAACTCAATAACACTTTTGGCCCGACCCAGGATTTGAACTCGAGACCTTTTGATTGGCAGTCGAATACTTCAACCGCTAGACCAACGAGGCAGTTTAAACTATACACATGTATTAAAAATACATTTAAGTAAGCATAAAAGATTATACATAATGTGGGCAAAGATGACGACATCACATAATCATTTATGGAATACATAAAATACAAATATTATGGATGAGCAAATTTACTCACGCCGATGTGCAATTTCCTCCACACTTCGCGAAAATCGGCCCCTTCTATCATCATTCATCAGACTTTGCTCCATCCGCATCCTGGCATATAAGAAAACAGTAAAAAATTAGGTCAAACTGGTTTTGATAGGGAAATATCACGTACAGTAAAACTGTTATGAAATTATTTCGCCATAATTTTTACTACGCTTTAATCAAAACTAATCCATACTCATTATATAAATTTAAGAGTATCTCTGTCTCTCTATCTGTCTAGTACCCTTTTACGGCTGAACCGATGAGGATGAAATTTACAATGGACATCTTCTGATTTTTACCCAACAGTAGAGATTAGTATCTGTATGACATTTGGACAAAAAATATTCTAATTAAAACAGAATCCACCACAAGAGGATTGATACGAAACTGGAATGTGTTTAATATACTACCAAATAAAATGGGACACTGAAAAACGAGTATCACAAAAATAATCCTTGTTCTTTATCCGTCCTATTCCTGAGGGTATAAATGAAAAGACACAACTCATTTTACCTTCAAAACAGGTAAACTGGTACGAAAAAGGTAAATAAAGTTTTCGTGTTAATTCTGATCCCTTTTCGTTACACTTTTGAAGTATTTTTTCCTAACATTTATACTTTTGTTATGAACGACTTAATTTAGCTGGGTCAGTTTAGATAATTGTCGAAGTTGGTTTTTCCTATAAAGTTCTTAAAATGATTTTTTAGGTTGTGAAGAACTTAGGAGTGTTTTCGTCATGGATATTTGGTGTTTTGAAGTTAAATTACCTACTGTAATTGTTCTTTGTGCATTTTTGGGTAAGTAATAATAATGTTTAATATAAGAAATTTCGGACATTGTGCGTCAGATACATAATGCCATCTAGTACCAAACAAAGCAGAGCTTGTACTATGGGTACTAGAGAACTGATATAAATACAGATGGTCTAAGATTCGAGGTAAGATCAACCTTCATCCATCTGTTATCCAGAAACATTTAGTACGTCCCGGAAATCGTATCCAAGACATAAAACATTCCTCATATACGCTATCACTACAATATCAAGGCAGTAATTGCTTTATTATTTTTATTTAACGTGGTAGAAAATCCTTTTAGATCTTCTGGTTGTCGGAGGCGCAGGTGCCTGGAGTATGTGGTGTTTCCACTAAATCCCTCGAAATGGTTCTCGTCAAGCGTTCTTCTCTAGACATAACCCAGACTATGATGTACCAGGTCCTCTCTAAAACATGTCATCTATACCAACTAATGAATGTCATATTAAATAACGCCTAGTAAGTATTTACCTCAACCAGCTGTGGGCGTATGTAATGAATTAAGTAAAATATGTGAGCAAACCAATAAAAAATAATGAAAGTATACGCAAGCATCGTTAATACTCTATCCTTGTTTTATTGCGATTGAACCCTTTTAGGTCTGACCAAATATAAACTAATCTATGAAAGATTCATGTATTAGGTGTGAAATATATTATCTAGGCAAAACAGCACATGCTTTTGATGAGATAAAACATACATTATCTTGTTTTTTTGTATTGGTGGTACGTCCGTCTGGTGTCAGGTCGAGGAAATGCGGAGTCTCATCGTCCCTATTCCACTCGTGGGTATCTTAAGAGGTGAAGAAGGAAGAAATCGTCGTAGGACAACAGTGTGGTATGGTAAGTACAAATAGTAAGAACAACAAGTTGTAAATGCCGCAAACTGCTGTTCCATGCAGAGTTTGAACTCACATTAGTCAGCGCAGTAGAAATCGGCACGTGGCTGCCCTGTTTACCTCTAAGCCAACCGTGCAGTAATATATACCCCAAAAAATACTATAGTAAAATACCCATTATAAAAGTCAAAAAACTTAATTAAACCAGAAGAGAGAAACCGTGGCTGAACTGGGTTTTGAGACAATTAAAACAATCGCAACAGTTTAAAAGCAACCAGCTTTTATTTTTTCATCTTCTCACTTGTTGAGGTTTTGTTGTGCAAAATAATGAATTCATCAGACTTGCATTATTCCTGCTAGAATAACACTTTTTGCATTCAGGTCTGGGAGGTAGTGCTAGCGCTTTTAAAGCTCAACTTTATCGTATATTATACCTACTGTATGTATATCGTGTATAAACTCTGATGTGGGATGTGAAATGCAGCCATTCTGTGACACACCAAAAAATTTAATCGAAAAAAATATTCTACAGTAAAATCCTAGTGCTATCGTAATCGTTTAATTTTATCATCAGGGTATTTAAATCCTCAGAGCTCCACCACAGCCTCATCATATTATGTTATGGTTCACAAAAAAAAGAAGTCAAGTTTCGTTAAATAACTTTTGCAACATCTAATAAGGCCCAAGTACCAAAAGTACCAAGTATCAAAACAAAAAAGAGTTCAAAGTCCCTTATAGGGAATATTTAAACAATTTATTCTAGATTTATAAAAATCAAAGATTTGGGAGTTTTCATAATGGCTTGCAGATCAAAAACCGCTATAAGCACGTCTGTCCTTTTTTGACAGCTCCTTTTTCTGATCTAGACAATGCTTTTCCTTTCAAATGTTGCTCATAAGCCTTCTGTAGATTCCTTTTGTTTCCTCGTTGGAATTGTTGTTTGTTTCGCAAAGGTCATGAGCATCATTTTTCGGAATGTGAAATAAAATATTAAATTGTGTATTGAAAATATGATTAAAGGTTGATGATGCATAGCATATTATAAATTTTTATCATCCCATAATTCTTTATAATCTCGGTATAGATCCGTAAGTGACTCTTTGTTTGTTGTTAATTCCCTTGTAGTTTGTGCGCAAAGGTAATGAAACTTGATTCTAGGATAGAGTTGATAAATGTGATGATACTTTATTTTATTTCATTTTCTATTTTGAAGTGATTGCCCTGCTTTCCTCTTTTGTCATCTTGTATAAAACCACCTTCCTCTTTTATAAAGAGCAGTCTTAATACATTGATCGCTAATACTCACGAGTAACTTTAAGGAATGTCTTGCAGACTCTAATACGAATACCGTTAACCAAAGAAAAATCCAGATTTAAGTGCTTTAAGATTTTGAGTTCTGCTGTATCTATGTTTAGGCGTAATAAATTCAGCATATCGTATGATAAAATTCCTTTGTTTTTAAATGTCACCTAACTTCCAAAATTATCGAAAAAAGTTTTGTGTAGTACTTCACTTATTTTATCTCTGCATTTTAATTTACATTTATTGTTACATGGGGCTAGCAGGCACAAGGGCACAAGCGGGGGTAGTTTAATTTCACAATGTCCTCACATCAATTATAGTTCACAATTGCAATTCTACACAATAATATTACAACACTGCGGCGCGCCAACAAGCGCGGGCAATATTCGGCAATCAAATCGCGACGTGAATTTTCAATAAAACAATCAAATTCAATAGTTTTCAATACAAGGCGACTCGTCGTTGAGTCTGAGTTTCAAGTTTTAAGTGAAATGACATTTGAAGTGACAGTTAAAACATTCAAACTGCATGCCAGAGACAAGCAAGGTTAAAGCAATGTTACACGAAGCAATTTGAGACGATACAATTAAAATATGATCAAGTATCGCTTACATAGCTACCGCTTTGCGAAGGTCTATAGGCCTTACTAAAGGAAGTTCATTAATTCATGGTAGCCTAGCCTATTTTGGTCGTGCCCCAGGCTGAAACCCCAGTACGGTCCCAAAATATACTTACTAAATGTTTTTTTAAAGAAAATTAAGCGGGCTTATCCAGAGAGGCAAGAAAGTTGAAAAGGTTAACTTATGTATAAAAGATGAATTTTGCGGTTTAGTTTTGACGTGAATATTCTAGGGTTAAAATTTTCTACGTTCTCTCTAATACGTCTTTGAGGGACTTAATGGACTTGAATATTCGGATCGCTTTTTGTAATATGTATAGTAAATTAGAATTTGAGTGTGACAACATCAACATTTTGAGCTCTGTATTGTTTTTTAAATTTAAAAATATATAACTGTCTATATTAATGTTAATTGAGTGGTAAATATAACCATTATCCTCTAGTGCATTAAGTTACTTCTCTATTATACCTTTTCACNCTATGTCCTTACATTTTGCACTATCCTCTGTTCACTCAGGGTTTGCTGGCAGAAAACTCAATGTTGAGTTAAGCACGCCTTTTGTACATGACACTTCCTTGTATTTTGTTCATACTTGTATTTTCAATGTGTACAATAAAGAATAAATGAAAATGAAATAAATTAAATGGTTAGATGTTTGGAGGTGTATGAAACATCTGCATGATTGACCTGTGAAAATTCTAATACATTCTCATAATATTGGATAAAAACGAGTAGATAGGTTCACATCACATCAGTCTTTAACAGTCCATTGCTGGAATAGGTCTTTTCTCAAAAAATATATTTAGTTAAATATATATATACTGGATTTAAATTACTAGCAGTAATAAATAGCAGTGCTACATTAATTTAGTCTGTACAGAGTTTCGTCTATCTAAATAACAGCAAAATCCGAAATAACTTTCGGCATAAATATGCAAAATAGAGCTACGAAGGCGAGCCGTTGTATTTACACCTCACACTATATTCCGAGTAATATTTTGGACACACGAACGAGTTATGAATGCAACGCGAGATTACAAGAGCGGTTTTTTTGCAAAAATGTTTAACGACAATGGTTTTTTGCATTATTTTATGGAATAGGGGCAAACGTGCAGATGCATCATCTAATGGTAAGCAATTACCACCACCCATGGACACCTGCAATACCAGAGGCATCAGAAGTGCGTTGTCGGTCTTTGGGTAATGGGACGAGGGATGGAAGAGGGTTTGGGGTTTGGACCTTTGTTATACTCACTCACTCGGTGAAACACAGCGCAAGCGTTGTTTCACACCAGTTTTCTGTGAGGCCGTGGTTTCACCCCAGTCAAGCCGGCCCATTTATGCCGAAACGGTAAAATTTGCATGCCTGCATATTTCAATGAAGTTTTGCGTACATGGTTATTGCAACCTAGGTTATTGATTTTAGAAAAGAAAGTTATTTTACTGAATTCTTGGTTTGCGCTGTTAAGGATTAAAACATAGAATAGTTTTGACCTAACATTGTACACATTTTGTCAACAATCTACAAGGGTCATAAAAATATCGATGAAATTACACACGCGGAGCGCATAGTTTTTTGAAAACCCAAATAAGCGTTCATATTTAATTATAAGTTTATACAAGTATTTTCGTCATACAACAAGCAATACGCATACTTATTTAATCATTTTCGCCTGAGTGTAGGAAATGTAATCTGTAACAAAGAGATTTCAGTGGGGTTAAAAAACCAGCAGAATAAATAAATTGCTCACAAAATATACTAGCTGGAACCGAAAAGTAGTTCCATTAAAGAGCAAAGTTGAGTTTGTTACGAATTTTTCTTCTGGAAATATCAGGATACTAATTACATATTTGGTTGTAGGATTTACTACCAAATAATTCGGTTTATAGTTGTTGTTGTATGGTTTTGATCTGGCCGACCTATTGCTTACATACTCCAAATTTATTTTTATTTTCAATAGCTGATCTCTTTGGTACAATAACAACCGCGTATAACGTCACTGTATTCAGAGCCTATCACTCTAGACGCTCCAGAAATTAACTGGAACAAATAGACAAATAGACAGATAGACAAATATTTTAGCAATTGTTGTTTTTATGAAAGTAGCGTAAATACTTTCATATGCATTTAGTGAAAAGCTGTTAAATAAAAATCAGATAGAAGTAAGTATAGATATCATTTTCTTATCATTTAGTTTTTTCTCTTACCTGCCTTCCTGAGAGTGTTATGTTAACAAACGTCTTTACATGTATAGGTAATTACTTTTCGTTGCTATGAGGTTTTAATAATTTTATCTAAATTCTAACGTATCCAAACAATTTACACTATAACACTATAATCCATTTTTTTTTTATGGAATAGGGGGGCAAACTAGCAGATGTATCGCCTAATGGTAAGCGATTACCACCGCCCATGGACTCCCGCAACACCAGAAGCGTCATAAATGCGTTGCCGGTCTTGGGAGATGGAGAGGGGGATGAAGGGAAGGGCTGGATTATGGACCGCCGGTATCCTCACTCGCTCGGTGAAACACAGCGCAGGTGCTGTTTCACACCGGTTTTCTGTGAGGCCATGGTATCACTCTGGTCGAGCCGACCCATGTATGCCGAAGCGTGGCTTTCCCACGGTAAAATGTATATATGTATATGGTATATAATGTAATCTATAAGATTACTTAGCATGTATTGCTTGCAAATGAATCGACTGCAACGGAATGATGCCACGACTTCTTGCAAATAATTATTCGCATGAAAAAACTCTAAAACTCATCACAAACGTAGATTTCACACGGTACGGAGATGTCTCACCATGATCTTTGAACGTCCAAAAAATAATTATTTTTTATATGAGAACACAGTTACTAATTTCTTATTCTTTTTTCTTCCACAAGTGTCAAAACCGTTTTGAGAATTTAAGGTAACGCAACGCCTGTTAAAATAATTATAACAAGCGAGGAATCGGCAGTAAGTTGCATTTGTAAAATTAATTTTACCGTAAAAATCTGATTGATTTTAGTAGCAACATTTATAGTCGTTTATAATAATACACACTTTAGTGAAAATATAAAACAGACTTCCATCATCAATCGAATTAAAATCATACAATAATTAACTACTTGGCTTCATCGGCAGACCGTAGCTATATTTTAGTACTGATGTGATGGTTGGTTCATTGTCGAAACATATAAAATGAGACTGAGAATATAGAAATGATAGAAATAAAGAAGTTTCATGACAGTTTGACTATAACAAGGAGGTTAAAATTCACTTCTGAGATCTTTTAGTTTCTTTGCTTTCATTGGAAGTAGACGGAATTAAACAGCATAAAATGTAATGTAAATGTATACTCTTTTCACTTATGGTCGATTTGAGGAAACTTGTTGAAATACATTCTAGAATTGAATTAACTTGCATTTATATCAAGATTTTTATTACCTTTAAACCTAAGCTTTGCCTTATGGACACCACAGGCATTATCAAAGGTAACGTAAACATATTGGATTAAGAACAAGTAAATGCGGACAGAAAATAATCTGCTGCTCTTATGTTCTTCTCATCATTCAGATTTCATTAACTCTTCTTTCTTTATCCACAAACCGTTTTACTTTCAAAAAGAAGTTACACGATTTTATTCTCAGTGAAACGGCAGAAAGTTCCAACCGATAGCTGTTTTACCTTATATTCGGGTTATCATAATGTACGAACGTAATGTATTTGTATCAGTATACATATATGTATATGGATATGTATGTGTATGTATAGGTATGTGTATATATGTATATATATGTGTGCGTGTGTGTATATTATTTATATATATTATATGTATTTATATGTTTTTTTTTTCTGTGTAAAGCTTCTTTCTATTGATAATGTTACCTCTGTNTATCTGTCACCCAGTTGTAGAGTCGTCGCGTAGCTACGTAAATGTTGTCCCATCTCGACTTGTGCATGTAACTTTTAGTCACAAAGTGAACTAGATGGTAGAAAATAAGTGTTTCATAATGACGGTTTTAATGTTCTGTGAATTTTAAGTTAAGTATATTTTACATACACTGTTTTAATCAAAAATCAAAAATAGTTTATTTCGTTAACAAGAAACAATGTCGTACAATAGAAGTTGGACCCTCCTTTTAAGCAAAAAAATGCCTGTATTAGGAGGGACTGCTCTCGCATATTTTTTATATACAAATGTGTTATTCATTTTACAATAACAACTAAAAATTATATAAAATTACAGAAAAAAAGAAAAACTAGTAACTAAATACAAAAATAATGAAAATTAATCAACTGAGGAAAGTTACAGGATTATGGTGCCTTAGCTTGTTTACTTAGTTTTGTGAGTGTGTGTGTGTGTGTGTGTGTGTGTGTGTGTGTGTGTGTGTGTTTGTGTGTGTGTGTGTGTGTGCATGTTCATTTGTGTGTGTGTGTCTATTTAATGGTCTCAAGGAGTGTCTCCGTTTTTAAGATAAGTGAGTGGCCCGATCCAATTCAATATTACTCTTTTGTAGTCGTAATATTGAGATGAGCGTATGTCTATGTATTTGTTTATGTTATTATATAGTTGTGCCGAACGTTTTTCATATTGTCTACTAGCAAACGAACTATTTAATCAATATATTATTCATCTTAACAAACATATTTATACTTATATACGGACATTTTTGGCCTTCAAAATATTTTAGGTTTGTTTTATATTAATTACTGCCTCGTTGTTCTAGCGGTAAGCGTATAGGTCTCGGGTTCTATTTCCGAGACGAGGCTTAAAGTGTTATTAGGTTATTCTTATAAGGAATTCTTAATAACAGCCCGAAGTATGGAAGATTGGCGGTGTTTTACGCCCATGCTTTGGAGAGACCGATAAGTCATCAGCCCCGGCTATCATAAAATCTATGGTAACCTTTATTGGGAAGTCACTGACCTTAAATATACTGACAATTAGTTCAATCTTTGGATTCAGTTCCCTCTCAGGGTGGCGGAGGTCTGATGCCGGTCGCTCCGTGGAAAAACTGACACTCAGTTAAAAGTGATTGAGCTAGTCGTAACCGACCCCAAATAATATTGAGAATAAAAAAGGCTAGGAAGAAAAAGAAGAGAATTTTATCCTCAATATCGACCCGGCTTTGCATGGACGTTAGCACATCATAATGCGCTAAATTCTGGAAGCGTAACATGTTTTAAGTAGTAAAATATTAAACATTTAACGTCCAACGTCATCAACGGCCTTTAGAGTCCACTGTTGGATATAGGTACCTATTCAAAAAGGAGGACGACGTTTGTTGTAGTATGATTAGTATGAATGCGACCGAAAGTCGAATCGCTATTCTTCTTGTCTTGATTACTTTACTGCAAAAATACGTTATAAGACATTTGTGAAAGATAAAGTAAAATAGATCAAACCCAGATAGAGTAAACGTAGTAAAGTCACGCTGATTCTCTCGCCATTCGTGCTGTCGTGTTTCGTTGGTGAGGGCGATCGTGTGAGACCGGAGGCCAAATGATCCCGAAGCATCACTAGGCCACAATGGTGCGGGGTCACCATGCTTATTGTTGCATTGTCTGCATTCGCAATGAGTATGGTGCGGATCACTCTTGTATTATGTGTATACTTTCCACCAAGCAGAGTAGAGTCACTTTGGCAGTCATATGTCACATACATTAAAAAAAAATATTTTTAACCAACTTTTACTTCAAGAGTGGACCTTCTATTATATTCTATTCTATATTTGTTCTGTTTCTACTCAGGAAATAGGAATGCCAACTGGATAATAGAAAACTAATTTTAGTTCACCGAAACCCCATTTTTACTTATTTTTTACTTAACAACTAAGAATGGCTGATGAAAATATATAAATGTTGACTGTTTTTATTTAGGTATTAAAATAATAAACATGGCCTAACTTTTATTCTTTTTTTGCATTTATTTAGGAATAAAATATTAAGAATCACGTAAGCTCCGTGGGAAGCGAAGGAGTCCGTCCGCTTTTTATATTTTTAAATTTTTTCGTATCCTTATATCAATAACACGCTTTCTATTATTAATGACAGGTATTATTATCAGTGCATCTACATATATTATTTAAAAGTACTAGCACATGTGTGAATAAGATTTTGTTTTATCTAAAATACATTTTTATTTTTGATAATTATATGTACTGTTATATGTTAATATTCTATTACAAATTAATTGGAACTGGTTTAAAGTCATCCATTTCACAATAAATAGAATTCGGTCTAGTCGGTCACCAAAACTGTATCTTCAGTCTCATTTTATCCCTTACTCCTTGTACAGCACGCTTAATTCTCCTTTCTCATAGTTCCTGCTTTATCAAATGTTTGAGTATCTTTATTTCTTGAGCAACAAGGTTCATTTTTATAGTCTTCGCATTAATTACATTTGAATGGTCTACCGCAGGGCCCTGGTCTTCCATGATCGTCTTGAACCTCAATGAGGCTCACAGTGATCAGGACTGAAATGGTGTGGATCAAAGATGTTCCTTCGGCCAAATCTCGGACTAAAACCATGGTGGTGATGATGCCCTCCTTTAGGACCTTTTCCAGGCCCACATTGCTTTTCGAATCCACGAGTACACCTTTCTTTTTTATGGTCACCATGATGGCTTATTCGAGGTCTACGACCGCACCTCGGAAACCCATTGTGCCCAGGTGACAACATCGATCTTGTTGCCAGCCATGATGACCAAATGGAAATCGAAATCTCCGTCCTTCCGGTTCACTCGGGAGGGAAGGTGACCTATGTCGGTAATGATGTCTATAATGAGGGGGACCGAAGCAGTTAGTAAATTCAGGCGGTCCATAAGGCCTACACCCAGGCCTATTGAAGTTTGGCCTTCCAGCAGTGCGTCCACAAAAAGGTCCGAAGATATCCCACGAGCTAAAGTGAGGAGGAAATGGCGGGAATCGGGACAACTCGTGCGCTAACTGGTGCGCTAAATAGATAAGTTGCTCAACGTTTGAAAAATTTTAAGAAGTTATTGTGTACTAAAGCGGTACTATAAAGAAACCTTAAACACTGATTTTAAGTTTACTACAATAGTTTTTACCAACATTTTTTTTAACTTCTCATAGTTTACATACTTACTTTTGCCTGTGATCTTCTTTTGTTTGTATAAGTATGGTATAAAGAGCAACTCAGGTAATATATATAATTATAATAAATACTGAAGATAGTAGAGCCACGTTGATGTCAGCACAAACGGGACGGTATTACCCTCTCACAAAGTCTAACCAACTACACAACCAACTGCCAACCTAAAATGGCAGCATTCGTGCTGTCATATTTCTTTGGTGAGCGTGAAACCGGAGGCTGCCATAGGTTGGTTACTATACTACATTGTTGCATTATCTGCATTCGCAATGAATATTGTGACCACTCTTGGATTCTGGTTATGCTTCCATCGGGCAGAGAAGTCACTTTTAATACCTCATTTATTTTAAATAAACACAAACTTATTTTGGCCGTAATATTGTTTTGCTTCTGCAAATATGGTATACAAAGCAAATGATTAAATGGGTCGTCTGAAACGTTAAGTAATTACTTTGTAATTATATAACTCATAAACAGCTTTGTACAGTTCAAAATTGAACGTAATACTTTCCTTAGCAAGAAAACCTTTTTTCTTCTGCGATGAAATTGACAATTGTCAAATTGACTGAGAGAATCGCTCGGAAATAAAAAATTCAACTTTGTGGCGCACTATTTTTGTACGGCATCAGTTCCATACCTCTGCTTATCCATTATTTCGCAACGCAGTACAAAAATCTTGTGACAAGGGAGAAAAATCGAGGATTGCTACCGCCTCCCCTTCACCTGTACTCAGTTGGCCAGCTTACAAGTGACGGCATAGTGCTGAATGTTATTGTTTTATGGCCCTGTGTCTTTCAAAAAAAGGTATCCTGGCGGTTCACATGACCCATCAATTTTCGATACAGGCCCCTAGTCTACCAAGGCCTCTGTCTGTTCACGGAAGAGGAGGTTATCATAGATCTAACTGACTGAGAGAAGCGCAGTGTCTCATATCTGGAAGTGCAAGAAAGTAATAGACGTATAAACGGAACATTTTCGTGTACCTAAAAAACCTTTTTACTCTAAACATTGAATTCGTAGATTAAATTTATACCGAGAAATGAGGAAGATAATTTTGTTTTCCGCTTATTAAAACCCTTTGAAAAATTAATGTCTTTAAAAGGGGTAGGCAATTAATATAAGTTAGTTACTTCGTACATTAAGGGCCTAAAATGAGATCAAAAGTTGAGCAATATAAATATTTTTTGATATATTGATGTCTACTTATTTTTACATAATTGTCTGTCTGTCTGTTACGTTTACACGGCTAAACCGCTGCATTGATTTTTATGAAAATTAGCGTGGAGACACTTTGATTCTTGAGGAAGTACATAGTCTAACACATACAACAGCTATTTATTAATACATTAAATACCTATTTATATACACCTATATTTCAAACAGACACACATTTTATAATCAACAACAACAGTCTCTAACAGCCCACTACTGGACATAGGCCTCTCTTTATAATATTTATTAGTTTTACAATGTTGGACTTAAAATTACTAGCAGTTGTCAAATAGCTGAATATATCGAGTTTTGTTCATCTAAATAACGGCAACATCAATATAAATGACTGCACGGTTGGCCAAGTGTTTTAAATGGTTGGGTCCGGATGGCGTAAGAAAGCGGTTCCCGGATCTCTCCCGTCTCAGGCGCAGAGTGGCACACCGTGGTGGTTTAGTGGGTAGTCTGGCGAGTCAGTCAGGAGTCCCACACAATGCGAACCCCCTGTCCCCGCGGGGGGGAGCGAAGTGCGTAAAGGCATTCCACCACGTAAAAAAAAAAAGTGTTTNGCGCAAGCGCCGGGAGGGGTCCGGATGGCGTAAGAAAGCGGTTCCCGGATCCCTCCCGCCTCAGGCGCAGAGTGGCACACCGTGGTGGTTTAGTGGGTAGTCTGGCGAGTCAGTCAGGAGTCCCACACAATGCGAACCCCCTGTCCCCGCGGGGGGGAGCGAAGTGCGTAAAGGCATTCCACCACGTAAAAAAAAAAAGTGTTTTAAATGGTTCTGGTAGGGGTCCGGATGGCGTAAGAAAGCGGTTCCCGGATCTCTCCCGTCTCAGGCGCAGAGTGGCACACCGTGTGGTTTTAGTCGGTTCGATTCCGACACACCGCCCCGCCGCAAACCCCGGTGGGGTGAAGGCCCGAGGGGGCTTCCACACGTAAAAAAAAAAGAAAAGTGGTTTAAGCGGTTGCCACGTAGCTTTCACGGGACAACGCTTTGCGTGATCCACAAATTATCTAAGTAAGTAAGTAAAGTCTCCGTGACACAGGATATACATTTCAAATGTGGGAGTTGCCTTTTAAAAAATAAAGAAATATTTGCATGTCTGAAATGTAATGTAAATGAAATCTGTAATAGAGTAATTTAAGTTGGATTAAAAAAGAGTACAATAAATGAAATCACAAGTATACTAACTGGGAATGGAATAGAATCACGTTAACAAGCAAAGTTGCGTTTGTTACTAATTTTTGGTCTAGACTTATCGGGAAACGGATTACAAGTTAGTTGTGCGATTCACTACCAAATTACTTGTGGCATAGAGTTCGATTTGTCCTGCAGGAACGCAATTCTTATCTGACCGATCTATTACTTACATACTCCAATTCTCACTTATTTTTAATATCACTTTCTTATCTCATAGCTTTCCCGTCTACCTAGCTTCTTGAGAGATTTATGTTAACATGCTTGTATGCATGTTTAATTATGTTCGTCGTTATGAGGGAGGGACTTTTTCTACCTATATTCTAACGTGTCCAGACGCTTTTGAATATAAACCATTAAATACTTCAATATTACCAACCATTCATTTGCAACATCCAAAAGACACTAATAATCTGTTTAAGCACATAATATCTAATTATTTGCTATTTTTAACCGACTTCAAAAAACGAGGTGTTTATCAATTCGACAGTGTTTTATGTTTGTTACCTCATAACTTTCGATGGGGTGAACCGATTTCGATGATTCTTTTTTTATTTGAAAGCTGGTGTTTTCTGTGTGGTTTTATTTAAATGTGGTTTAGTTCTTAAGTCATTTTTTTGTTAAAATTTGTGAATATAGAATTTATGTTAACGCAACGCCGGATAAAATAATTATAGCAATCATAGAATCAGCAAGTTACATCTATGAAATTAATTTTACTTTGTTGTTATTTATTTATATACAACTTTAGTAAAGCTATAAACCAGACTTTATTCATGTATCAAATTTAAAATAAATAACCAATTCACTACTAGGTTTTATGACACCTAGTAATTATGGATTATAAATGTTGTCCCATCTCGACTTGTGCTACAAGCATGCTTTTTGATAGTATTTTAGTATTTAATGAAGTAAAGTTTGTATTAGTATATATCAAAGTGTATGTATATCATCAAGAACCCATAATGTCCTACTGCTGGGCTCGGGTCTCCTCTCAGCAGAGGGTTCAGGCCATACGTCCCCATGCTGACCGAGTGCGGATTGGGTATGTATGTAGAGTTTATTACTGTTTATATATATCTGTTTGTATTTTATGTATATGTTTAGTTAGATGTATACTTAATTTTTCTATATATTTATATTATGTAAGTTTATGTCAGTCCCTTAAATTATGACAATTACAACTTCTGACTCCGGGCACAACGCACCTACATCACAAAATTTCTACACCATCTAAAATTAGGCTTGTAGAAAATGCATTGAGCATTAAGCCCGCCGTTGTACATGTGTACATGAAGTTTTAAAATAAATAAAAATGAGGGTTTTAATATTCTGTAAGTTTTAAGTTAAGTATATTTTTACAAATACCGTTTTAATCAATATACATCTGAAGAAACATATTTATACGGTCATTTTGGGCTTCAAAATATTTTAGATTTGTTTTAAACTTAAATAGCTGACCCGTGCCCACATTTTTGGGCGATAAACATTTTTACTTGTAACTAAATTATGATTGTGGTTCGGTTAGTACTGAGTCCTATGGTTTATTTCGTAACTGTTAAAAGGAGTGTTCTATTTTAACTGTTAATTTATGTGGGTATTTGCATGCTTATTTGGTTATATTGATAGGTTTCAAATGGGTGAAATTGAATAAATTATGTTTATATGTTTATATTATTTGTTCAAAATTTTCTATATACAATATTAGATGTAATGTTATCAGGGATTTATTGCAAAAATACGTTACAAGAAATTTGTGAAATCGAAAATGAAATAGATTAAACCCAGGTAGAGTAAACGCAGTAGAGCCACGCTAATACCCGCCTGACCGGAGCGGTACTGCCCTCGCATAGAAGATCAACCTGAAATGACAGCTTTCGTGCCGTCGTGTTTTTTGGTGAGTGCGAGACCGAAGGGTCAATGATGCAGAAGCCAAGCTGCCGTGGTGTGGGTCACCATGCTGCATTGTTGCACTGTCTGCATTCGCAATGAGTATAGTGCCCACCACTTTTGTATTCTATGTATGCTCACCACCAGGCAGAGTAGAGTCACTGGCAAGCATATTCATAAAAATAATGGACTTTTAATTCAAGAGTTGATCTTCAGTATATTTGTCCTGTTTCTACTCAAGATATAGAAATAAAAACTAGATATCGTAAAACTAATTATAGTACACCACAACCTCATTTTTAGAAAGAAACCCATGTCCAGCTATGAACTAATAATGGTAATTGTTAATGCAAAAAAAAACTCCTAAATATTGACTGTTTTTTATTTGGGTTTTTAAATAATAAAAATAGCTTAATTTTTATTCATATATTGTATTTATTACAGAAAAAATATTATATATATTACCTACAACTAAATCTTCGTTTTTTTTTTATTTTACATCGTTTTTTCGTAGAATCACATAGGCCCCGTGCGAACCGAAAGACTCCTTCCGCTTTTTATATGTTTAAAATTTTTCTTATCATAATATCAATAACACAATTTTAGTTATCAATGATATGCAATAGTATCAGCATATGTGTGAATAAGATAGTGTTTCATCAACATCAATACATCTTTATTATTGATAATCATATTTGATCATATCAATGATATATATGATATCAATTATATTATAGGTAAATATTCTTTTACGCATTAATTGAAACTGGTTTAAAGTCATCTATTTCACTTTAAATAGATTTCGGTCTAGTTGGCGCTCTTTCCACAATTATCCGTTGCACCAAAACTGTATCTCCAGATTCATCTTGATTCTTATTTCTTGCGCAGCAAGATGTATTCTTCTTTCTCATCGTTCCTGCTTTATTAGATGTTTGTGCATCTTTGTTTCCTGGGCAACAAGGTTCATTTCTACAGTCTTCGCATTCATTACATCCGGACGGTCTACCGTAAGGCCCTTGTCTTCGATGACCAAGCCTTGGTCCCCAATGAGGCTCACAGTTATCAGGACCAAAAGGCCAGTGGTGATGATGATGTCCTCCTTTCGCTCCTTGGCCAGGCCCACATCGCTTTTCAAATCCACGAGTACACCTTTCATTTTCATGGTCACCATGATGACCTATTTGAGGTCCACGACCGCACCTTGGAAACCCATGGTGCCCAGGTGACTTGCATCGATCGTGTCGCCCGCCATGATGACCAAATGGAAATGGAAATCTCGGTCCTTCCGGTTCACTCGGCGGGGAAGGTGACCTATGTCGGTCATGACGTCTATGGTGAGGGGGACCGAAGCAGTTAGTAAATCCAGGTGGTCCATGAGGCCTACATCCAGGCCTATTGAAGTTAGGCCATCCAGTTCTGCGTCCACAAAAAGGTCCGAAGCCATCCCACGGTCCGAAGTGAGGAGGAAATGGCGGGAATTGGAACAACTCGTGCTCGAAGTGGTTTCTCATCTTGGCGAAGATATGATGTGTTCTTTCCGAAGATTGAAGCTCGAATGCCGAAATGATGCATCGTAGATATATATGTATAGATACTGTTGCTCAATATGATGAAATCAATTTCACATAAGGCTTTACTCATCTGAAAACCCTGAAAAAAAGGCATGACGCAATATTTTCTCTGAATGGTCTGAAATTTTATAATGTACGTTTTTTTCCAGATATTGTTTGTGTTTCATTATTTTTATCTTTTTGACCTTTTCCCGAGTTTATCAAAGCGATAAAGGTTTTAGCTGGTTTATTTCATGATTAGACGACTTTCGTCACTTCAGTTATCTTCAATCAAAAAAAGAGAAAAAAGAATCCGAAATGACTACCCGTGTACACTGTAAATCAAGAGACCAGCATGTCGCCGCTCTTTGAGTGCAACAATTGTAAAACACCGTTTTTCTGTTACAATATCACATAACACATTATCAGTATTTTACAGTTCACAGCTGGACATAGATCTTTCGGTAGTAAGGAGGTTATGGTCTACTGTACCACGCTGGCCAGGCGGGTTGGTATAGGGTTTGTTTCACGGCTTATTTTGGACGGTGTGTTTTTGCAAATTTTATATTGATTTATTGAATATACAGGTTGACAAACAAACTCACATTCGATTTTTGATTACTAAGTAGGATAGTTAGAATAATGACAGCAGTTATAATCATAACAATCACTAACGTTCATTGTCGCCTTTTGAATCACAACACATGACATCACTTCCTGTTGCTTGTGGTTGTGCAATAATAATATTGACTTACGTACATGTTACAAAACTTGTTTAATGTTGTGCAAATTTAGAATATTTTACTGTTTTAAAGAATTTTCACTCAGTTTCTAATATCAGTTGAAGAAAAACAAGCGTCCTAACTCTGCCCAGTTGTCGCATTTCGTTTCGTCATCATCATCCCGTTGCACTGCACTACTGAACTTAGGCCTATCCCAAGGCCACAGAGCAAAAAAATGTTCTTTTTTATTTTCTTTAAAGCTTAGCCTGTAAACTATATTTTCTGCTCCTTAGTGGCAAAATATTGTTTTTTCTATTTAAATTTAATAAAATATGTAAGTAAGCATGTAACACTAACAAATGCTTAGTACAAGTAACGGTTACACAGAAAGACGTGTAAAGTGACATTGTTAGAAACTGTGAAAAAAAAAGAAAAAAAAAAGTATATAGTATAGTTAAGTAAATAGTAAAGAGCGTTATTAACACTCAAATTTAATCTAATATAACATACACGCTTTTATGAAATCTTACAATGTTTTACAACATTAACCTTGTGAGAGCCATTAATAGGGAGTGATCTGCGGCATCAGTCATTTCACTGACTGAAGTGAGTGAGTAAATTAAAGGAATGGCAGAATGTGCTCACCCTTCTTTCCAATTTTGTCGAGTATATTCTTAGGCGTGCACTCTCTTGTCCCTCCTGAGTTACAGGTATCCAAGGACGGTGGATCGTTATACATTTGGCGTTTTTTTTTTGTAAATATTCACATTTGAACAGATCTGAGATTTGTGCACCCTACTACTGGTACCCTTATTAATGTCACCAAATTATCCGTATAAAGGTTGTCTGTAAGAGATCGCCATGAGCGATAAGACCGCCAATTGTCACATTTGTATGTTGTAATTCTTTTTTTTTCTTTCTGTTAAGTGTGTACAATAAAGATAAATAAATAAATAAATAAATTATGCCCATTATGCTATAAAAAACATAAAGCAGTCACGAGGACTGCCGACAGAAGTGACAACTTGAAATTGTATGGGTATACTAGTGAGTAAATATATTTAAAATATATATAAAAACTAGCTGACCCGGTGAATTTCGTACCGCCCTATTTACATATATCTGTCACAGCTTCCCACAGGGAGCGTTATATTTTAATTCTTCTTGTACACAAATCTCGTCCTAACAATAACGAACAGATAAAAAAAGAATTATTTAATTTGGTGCAGCCAATCGGAAGTTATACGTCCATACATACATACATACATTCGGGATTTCGTTTTTATTTATAGATATGTATTATCGCATCTACAGATATATTTTAGTAGTAGCGGTTTTAACAATAACACGACACAACGTTGATGACGACTTACATTAATTCACTCCCATCCAAACCAGCCTACAATAAGTTTTCATTTCAAAAACAACTCAGGCTTATTCTTATTAAATTACCATTGCACATAGCTCAATCAGTACTGTTAATAATACCGAAAACAAGAAAAATAACAAAAAAAACCAACTTCAAGAACTATCGAAAGTTCTGAGTAGACAGACATAAAAAATACAGTCGAATTGAGAACAACCTTTTTTTGAAGTCGGAAAAAAATCAGTATTAAGTAAGAAAAGGATCACTCCTGAGAAAGCTAATATCAGACTCAACAAATACATCATATCATGGGTATTAAGTCAAACCCTTTTTATATTTGAAGTCTCTGGGTTTATGTACGCAAACAAAATTATATTTGTTCTTCAATACCATTTTTTTGACATGAAACAAATGTATAATATGTATTGATTTAATATATTTGATTCTGAATTTTATATCTAATAAAATAAATATATCAGGAAATGAAAAACAAGAATATTATTTACATACATGCGTTATGACTTCCTCTGTCTCCAAGTTAGTTAGTATCGTAGAATAAGCCACGATTGGGCTAACATATTATTTTATAAAAAAGCCTGTAAATAAATAAAGATATAAAAAATAATATATGCGTTAAAAATAATCTAATGAATTTATAGCAAAGACTTTGAGACCATCATCATCATCCTATCGCAGTCCACTGCTGGACATAGGCCTCTCTAATTTCACGTCACTTAGTTCGATCTATGGCTTCTCGCATCCAGCTCCTGCCAGCCGTCTTGCGCAAATCATCTCTCCACCTGGCCTGTGGACGTCCTACACTACGTTTGCCGAGACGCGGTCTCCACTCAAGAACTCGTTTACCCCAATGGTTATTAGTTTTTCGGCAAATGTGGTCAGCCCACTGCCACTTCAGCTTGCTAATCCTGTGGGCTATGTCGATGACCCTGGTTCTTTGTCGGATCACCTCGTTTCGGATGCGATCCCATCATGAGTTTGAGACCAGATAAAAGAAATCGCTAGTAAGGATATGACCTAAGCAATTTTAATAGTTCATGAATTTTAATTCAGTTCAAAAGTATTTTTAATGATACAGGAAAGCAAACGAGCACCTGATAGTAATAATAATAAATCATTTACTTATTCTCTCACACAAGTATTCATTATTTTACTATCCATGGACACCTACAACTGCGCTTTCGCACCTTGAGTTACTACAAAACCCCCTCTCTCCCTCTCCGAAATTCTAGGAGGAATGGTTTGAGTGCAATAACCTCAGTTAGGTATGTCCATGGCAATTTTTCGAGACAGCTCATTTGTGACAAAGCATTGGCCTTCCATGAATTGAAGCGTTTGTTGCTTAGTATAGAACATCTGCCCTTGGGTTTTACAAGATCTGAGGAAAGAGACGGTACTATGTAACTAAGAGAGAAAGGAAGAAATTTAGTTGGTGAGTGCTATATTGCTAGAGATGTACGGTGAACTGTCATATCATGTACGACTACTATAGGGCTCGCCCGTATTACTGTTATATAAGACTTACGCATAAATAATCGACAATAATTCTATTATGTTATAATTAGTTATACTGAAGATAAGTCACATTTAAATTTGAATAAAATGTTCCAGTTCACAAAATGAATTCATTTATCAAGTTCATATTTATTTTTAAACTTCATGCAGGACGTAATTTTAAGTTTTTCTTACATATTATCTCACATAGCTAGCTGGACATAGTTTATTGAAAACGGCCGTTAATCAAAAAATGAGATACTGAACGCGATCTCTCAAAATTTGTCGAGGCCACTCAAAGATAGACAACGCATTTATGCCTCTTTCATCATATGTGTCCGAGGACGATAGTTGTCACGACCAGGCGCCTGGTCTGCATGTTAAACCACAATACCTACTTTTAAAAATACATTTAGACCAATGCAGATAAACGTATTCCTGCGTACAAGCTTACTGTCCTGTTAGGAAAAATTTCATACATGAATAAGGCAGATTTACACTTAAATAGCTATCACTGTAACTTCAAACTGCCAGTACATAACGCACTGTTTAGAAGAGCACCGATAGCAGATTTATCGCTTGTCGCCCTGGGAGAGCCTTATGTTCATCAGTGAACGTTTACCTTTATTATTATATTATAAAATGTTATTTTTATTCTTTTTTTTAAGACAATTCCCGTATTAGGAATATACATTCCTGTGTCACGGGGATCTTTACAAAAATACATGAAACGGACACAAAGTACACCCAGACTTAGAACAACAATTTATGGATCACACAAAGTGTTGCCCCATGTAGGATTTGAACCCACAACACTTGGCGCAGTAGGAAGCAGTGTGTTGACCACTGAAACCACTAGGTCAACCGTGTAGTCATAAAATTATACATTTATATACGCCTACATCTGTGAAAATATAGATACAAATAAAATTAAGGCTAACATTTCAACAACTTATATTTTAGTGCTAATGAAATATATAAAGAGAGATATTCTTCATCACTATCATAGGGTACTTTGAAGTTAAGATAAGAAGGTTGGGAGAGATCATTGAAAGGTACTGATATATGAGAAAACTCAGAGGTAATTTGGCTATAAGCACTGTACCAGGCTATTAGGCTAAACCGTGACAGATAATATTGCTATACTACGGTGTCGCAAAAAACTGTGTTTAAACAGTATTTTCGAGGCTGCCTCCGTATGATTTAGGTTACTGGAGCCCTAACCTCCAATTCTGAAGGAGAGGTAATCAAAAACGGTATCGCGTTTGTAATTCTTGTACGGAAAATAACATTAGATGACTCGTCAGCTCAATTGGATCTTATGCCTTAATAAAAACAATTACACGTATACGTATTTATTATTACTATCATCTTTTGGGGTTTTTTACATCTACGCATAATGCCATCTATTTTGGGACTAAGCAAAAGTTGTATTATGGGTACTAGGTGACTGATATAAATATATGTATATATAATAAATAGATAATAAATAAATATATGTAAGACATTTTAACATACAACGCCATCTAGTCCCAAACTAAGCAGAGCTTGTACTATGAGTACTAGATAACTGATATTAATACTTATATACTTTTTTTGTAAATACATACATATTATACATAGAAAACACCCAAACTTCAAAACAAATATTTGCAGATCATACAAACATTTGGCAATCCATTGTGGCACAGCAGTCGCATTCGCTACCACTGCGCCACAATGGATTTTTTTATAAATACATAAATATTATACATAGAAAACACCCAAACACCTAAACTAATATTTGGTTCGACCCGGTTATCGAACCCAAGACCTCAAGCAAAGCAGTCGCAAACGCTACCACTGCGATACTGAGACAATCAAAGTAAATACTCTCCTTCCAGGGCCAAAAGTAAGGGTTTCAACGCATTCTTACATACTTCAAACTTCATTTTATTTCTGATCCAGTTGAACTTGTAGCCAACCCGAAATAATCTTTGGAATAATAAAGATGAGGAGAAGAAAACAGAGACGATTTATTTTTGATTATTTTGACACATGACGTATATAACTTAGTACGATTATTATTAGCCTCCGTTCCGTAGCCATAATGGAAAAAATCAAACCCGTATAGTTTCATCACGTCAATTTGTTTTTCCGTTTGTCCACACTATATCTCACAGGCCATTGGTGCTCGAAACATGTAATTTGGCATTGAAATACGAACTAATCACACCACTAAAAGCTTGGTAAAATGTAAACAAAATGATTTCTTTTTTTTTTCAATGTGCCTCTAGTGCCTTAAAATATTAGTATTAAGAGATATAAAAGAACTTACGTTGGAAGTATATACGAAGAATTTAAAAGAAAGCGATCACAACTCAAAAGAATATAATAGTTTACGAGTAAAATTCGACCATATATATCTTATCGTTATGGGCTGCAAAAATTTTGGACTTGGTCAATAGCATCGTATAGTATAGTTGCCGATGTACAGATGTAGTGCATAAAGTTTTTAAATAAATAAAAAAAAAATAGCGCAATGCTATACTTAAGGTCTAGAGTACCGATGATGATGTCCGGGTCGAACCAAATGTTTGTACAAGTTTTAGTTAGTTTAGGGCTAAAAACCGTTAATGTAAAATAACGTAAAGTAAAATACTTATGTCATGAAATACAGAACCGCTTACTACGGAACCATATATTGGCCGTGTCTAAAAGTATGTTTGGATAGTTTTATTTCAATTTGTTCATACTCAACTAACAACCCATAATGTCCCACTGCAGAGCTCGGGTCTCCTCTCAGGAGAGGGTTAAGGCCATACGTCCCCACGCTGGCCAAGTGCGGGTTGGGGACTGGCAAGAATACGTTGTGGCTACGTAAATCTTGCCGTTAGATGTTTTTAAACCGCCCGAAGGCCTCCAACTAAGCTTCACGACTGTTTTCATATGATAACAACCGGGACCGACTGATTAACTTGACCTCCGAATCACGCTCATGGTAGCATGCCACCAGCGGTCACCCATCCAGGTACTGACCGCGCCGTCGTTGCTTGCCCTCGGTGATTGTTTCTAATCAAATCAATAATAAAAAAAAGAATATCACAGATTATATCTAAACGTCAATTATTGTTTTTCAAATCTGTCTGTGAGAAAGTTTTAACGTGCATATCACAATACATCTTTTTCGATCATTCAATTTTCAGTTTTGCATGGCAACAATAATTATTTTATTTTTATTACACAAGTTGTTTATTTATAGCATTAATCAGGTATTTCAAATATTTGAAATAATTTCCTCGTATTGCATCACAACAAATGCTACTTAGTACTAGCTTTTCAACTCTTGCCATAAGCGAGGCAAAAGTCTCAGCGTTAACAACTATTGTACCAAAAGTTCGGTTAGGTAAAAAAGTTATTGTTTTGTGTTTCATTCAAATTAAATAATATAGTAACTGAATTACAGTGAAGTGAAGAGCAAGTATGTGATAAATCAATCCTCGGGTTGCGCATACGGCTTGCAGGCTCATAAAGACAATTAATTATCAGTGAATTTAATGTCAATAACTTCAGGTTCCTGTAAGCTTAAATATTTGTTGAAAAACGAGCTGCCTTCTAAGGCCTTTATAATTTTAATGATATCACGGTTCTGCGAGAAACGGGTCAAAGCTGATGCAAACGATATCTAACTACACATTGGATATAAATTCAAAACGTTTCACTAGTGATTTGTAGTTTAGCGAGGCAAAAGAACTATGTAGATATCCGATTATAACCATTAAAGAATCAATTAGTTTGTAAAAAGTTTCCTAAAACAAGATTTCAAATTAAAGTTCAATTTTGAAACTGTGAAACTGCTTCAAAATATTTTTTGACAACGATTTATCGATTAAAATCTAAGTAATCGTTTGGTTCAACAATGTTTAACATACCAAGTCGTCATCAACATCAGCCTTCCGATTATTCGTCTCTAAACCTAGAAGTGAATCGACTAAAGCTTGTCGTGACTGACATCAAATCTCAGAATGCTGAATTAGAAAGCATACTCTCAAATGTTTGTATTAACATGAAAGAAATGGCTAGCAAATATAATGCGGTATTAAAAATGAAAGATTATGAAATTGCTACATTAAAAAAAAACATACATGAACTCTCTGAAATAAATGACTTTGCAGAAAGGTCCGAAATAGAAGACAATCCAGAACTAATACAGTCAGAGGTTATATCTGACGTTGAAAATGATGTGCCAAGATGGTACAGTAGTTGTAGTAATTCCTCAACTTCAGACACTGACGATTCGAGTCAAAAATCTCAATCGTCAGATGAGAGTAACTCAACAATAAAAGATAATGTTGAGAAATCTGAAGTTGATAAACAAATTATCACTAGCCCTAACATTGACGAATGGACTGTTGTGAACAAGAAACGGAAAGATCATGTGAACAAAAAGAAGATTAAAAAAATGCAAGCTACTTATCCTCCAAGCCTGGAAGTGGAAAATGGATGGACTCACCTTCATTTATATAATGTCCTATTAGGAACGACTGAAAAAACAGTTTTAACATACATTAAGTCCTTGTGTGGATATTCTGATTGTACAGTTAAACTTTTAAAAACCCGTGCGGAATATGCTTCTTTTAAAATTGGAGTGCCAGTTGAACTTGCAGAAAGAATATTGATGAAAGAAAACTGGACTGGGAATATACGTATAAAGCCGTGGAAAATGAACACTCCTCCTAGAAAACTTCTGAAGGATCCTATTTCTGACAACTCTAAGACTGATGAAAAAGATAAGGCGTCAATAACGACACAAAATCTTATTCTGAATAAAGCTATAAGCAACACTAATTCTGGCAATTCTAAGACTGATTCAAAAGAGAAGGAAGTATCATCCATACAAAACCTTCCTGCAAAGAAGATTGTAAAGAACACCAGTTCTGTTAACTCCAAGACTGAAGAAAAGAATAAGATATCTACAGCGAACCAAAAGGATTTTAAATCTAAAACATCTAAATCAAAGAAAAATTAGTTTATTAATGTCTTTTTTTAAATATTTCAGTTTTATTTTATCATAGAGAGTGTTCCAAGAATTTTCCTGATTTGAAAATGACTTTATTAAGCTGTTAAAAACTTAAAGAAAAAAGTTTTGGTAACAACTTTAATGCGTTATAATGTGCATGTGATCTCTAAAGGACGAAGAGTGCAGTGAACTAATTTATATCTATGGATTATTTGGCACATACACATAGTGTAAATTTATGGAAATCCTTGAAATTAATCTTAACTAAATACTAGTCTTAAATATTTTTTTGTATTTTATGTTAAAAATAAAGTACATTTTATATGTTTTTCTACGTGTGCCTTTGTGTTCAAGTAAATATGTCGGACATCTAACACACAATACCAGTCCCAAACAACTCAAATTCTATAAATAACTATTATGTATGCGTGTATTTATAAAAAAATGTGAACATGAATGTATGAATAACATCTAAACCACAACATCATCTAGCCCTAAACGAAGCAGAGCTTGTATTGTGGGTATTAGACAACTGTGTCATTCATGGAAAACTCCCATATTCCTAAAACAGATATTTGCAGATCGTACAATCATTTGGTTCGAGCCCGGAATCAAACCAGACACCTCAAGCTCAGCAGTCGTATACGCTGCTACTGCGCCACTGAGGTAGTCAAAGTATATACTCTTCTTCTTACAAGGGTCATATGCAAGAGTTTCAACGCATCACTTCATAGCTCATCTTATTTATCATTAAATGCTCTATTTGTATGATAAATGGGGGCAAGCAAGCAGACGTGTCATCTGATGGTAAGTGAGTTATCGCTACTCGCGATCACCTGTGACTCTGGAGTCGCTAAAGTGTCCACCGACAACCTCATTAACTCATTGGACAGCGATAAAAAGTAGCTTAACTTCGATGTTCTGAGAAATCGTAGTATTTCTCTAGTTCAAAGTTTTTCCAACGGCATAAAAAATAAAAATAACGACCATTATCTTAGTAAAGATACAAGCCAAATAAAGTATCCGGCTTATTCATGCTGATAAAATGATGTAATAATAAAATTGTTGATAGTATATTCCTAAAACCAAACACGATTATCATTAAAATAACGCACCGCTTACTCGTTCATCGTAAAATGTTTTATCGCAACATGACTCAGAAAGTTGATACTAGAGAAAAACTGTTATTGTATGCTATTTTCCCTATACGGTGGCGGTGGTGGTCAACAGCAAATACTGGAGGTGATAAAGCTGACGTTTGAAAAAAGAACTTTAAAACCGTAAAGTATAATCTAGTATGTAAAGTCTTTAGTAGTTCACTAACTGAACATGGAGGAGAACAGAGTTTAAGCAAGGAGGTTTTAATCTACGACACCACGCTGGCCAAAAAGTTTTGTAAAGGGTTTGTGTCTTGTTTACCTTCTCTTTGCTGACCTGTGGTTTGTTTCCTTGATTGGCTCTTACGTCATCCACAGAGTGAATAGGAATACTCTGTATTGTCCATCTGTATCCAAATATTCGTATAAAATTACAAAAGAACTACAAAAGTTACAGTTTTCTAGCAATACCAACAAATAATTTTTCCGTGCTTTTTTTGTTTTTTGTTTGTCAGTCAAATAAATTGAAATACATTCAATGTAAATTAAACCCTGCTTTAAAATATTATCTGACTCATAGATAAAACCGATATAAAAACCTTTTTCATGAATAAAGAGGTGCTAGGTGATTTCATTCATATAAACATATGCGTAAAGTGACGTTATATAATATTGTGAACATATAAATTGGTACATATTATACAATCTTTATACAAATAAAGAAAAAAGCATGAGTACAAGCTCAAACTGAGTCTAGTATAATAGACTCAAATGTATTTGTGAAAAGCTGATAATTTGAAAATGCACACACTCACATAATTTTTTATTTATTTGAAGATAGATGTAGAGGGCAGGTTCCAGTATAACGGTCAACACGAGTTCAGTGTTTTGTTTCGCAAAATACTTTCGCAAATTTTGGATATCGTGATCTCGCAGAACATATTCCTTCATTGACTCGCTCACTGCCTGACTAAGTATTGAAACGGGGGACAGAACAACCTCCCTCTGAGTCTTGTTTTGGTGAAACATTTAAAAGTAAGTATTTCATATCCATGGGCATAGGTAGCGTTTCAGGATTAAGTGCTTGCTCTGCACGTGCGTACCCTATACCGACTCTAAGAACAAGACAATCAGACCCATTGGACCCAGAATACAGATAAACATGTTCCTCCGTCCAAGTTTACTGACCCATTGGAACAGATGTTAGACTTGAACTATGAAGATTAAGGTATGAATGACTAATGAAACTGCCAGTACATCACGTACTGTCAGTTTAATTACCAAAAATTTTGTTTTGTCCGAATTAAGTACAATTCCGTTATCATGTGACCATTGAACTATTGCATATACATCTTTCTGTACTAAGCGGCAAGTCTCTACCAAGTTGGTGCCGGCTCGCAGAGTACAGAGGTCGTCAGCAAACATATGTGCCGAGCACTGACTTAATACACCACATAGTCCATTAACATGCATAAGATAACAGACTGAAGCACATTCCGACCCCTGAGCCACCCCGCATTTGACGTTCCTCTCCTCACATTTAAATTGTATATTACTGGAAATAAAGGCTTTTTTATTTAGACTAACCTCTCTTTTTATATAGGAAAATTTCCTTTCAATAATCTCTTCATTTTATAGTTCAAACTCTGAATTAAATATGATGGCAACGAGAATGCTTCCTATTATAAGTATGTTTAAACAGCACTATTTTTTTATAATTGGGACGTTTATGTTTCCTCTCTTTTTGCTTTCAAAGATGTAAGCGGGCGTGTATAGTATAATTTTAATTTTACATTTTATCATCGACAAAGACGTATCCTACGGGACATGGGCCTCCCAAAGGCAGTGAGTGTAAATGTGCCATTTGCGCTCTTCTAAACAGTACGCGATATACCGACAGTTGGAACTGTCATTCATGCGTTAATCTCCCTTGTTTAAGTTGAGCATCTGTTTTAATAGGTGCAGTAGGCTTGGACGGAGGAATACGTTTATCCGTATGGCGACTTCCACTTAAAGCGGCAACAATAACATATGACAACGCCGTCTACCGAAGCTATGTTGAACTAAGGAATAACGTAGTGTACGAAGATGCTACCAATCCTGCATCGCGCAATAGAAGTTCTCGCACTGATTAACACATATAGAATTTTCCAATATCAACCGTTGGGCAGTGGCCCGCCAGGCATGATTACCTCGCCTGGTCGGATGATCCTCCCTTTGTGTTGGAGGGACATGTGGACCGTTTCACCACAATCTGTATTGGTCTGATTGTCTTGTTCTTAGAATCCATATAGGGTACGCACGTGCAGAGCAAGCACTTAATCGTGAGAGGCTACCGATGCACATTTATATGAGATGCTTACGTTTGAGTGCACCCGCCAAAACAAGACTTAGAGGGAGGTTGTTCTGTCTCCCGTTTCTCAGTTAGTGAGTGAGTCAGTCAATAAAAGAATATGTTCTGTGCGGTTAGTTATCCAAATTTGCGAAAGTATTTTGTGAAAAAAGACACTAAAACGCTGTGACCGTTGCACTGCAACCTAACCTTTACATATACCTTAAAAAAAAATTGTGAGTGTTTGCATTTTTAAATTATCAGCTTTTCACTAAATGCATTTCATAGCATATAGCTTGCTCAAAATTTTTAACAAGCTGAAATTTGACAGGCACGTAATTGATACTACTCTTAGGAAATCCTCTAACGCTATTTTGATAATTGTCTTGATTACGGTTTTAAAAAATATTAAAAATGACTTTAACTGGCAAATAGCTGATGATATAAGGAGTAACTTAAGCTTTAGACTATAGATTTGCTACCTTTATAACTGCGATTTTACCCGCGGTGACACCGTTGTTTGTTGTAATTTTATTTATCTATCAACGCCAAGGTGTAAGGTGGGTAAAATTTGATACGGCTATTTAAGTACAAAATTTTGGTTAAGATTAACTATAGATCATTACAATACAAAAATTATTATCCATAATTATTATTTTTATGATAGGAACTGCGTGCATATTTGCTGGATGTCATTTCCGGACGTTCGATTATGTTTGGCATTGCAACAATATAATTTATTTCGTGTCTATTACACAATTTGCAAAATATTGTATTAATCAGGTATTACATGGATTAACATATTTCAACAAATATTACACCACACCAAAAGTTACATTAATTGGGCTTTTGAACATTTGCCATAAGCGAGACAACAGTCTCGGCGTTAGCAACTACTGTTAGAATAATTCTATGTAATGTGTTCAATAAAATAACAAAATACATACGTTTTCAAACTAAATAGTATACTACAATGAAGTAAAGAACTAATTGTAGGAGAAAGTGTCAAGTATGTGATAAATCAATTATCGGCTCTCAAGCTTATTGAATCAATTTATCATCAGTGAACTCGACGTCAATAACCTCAGATTCCGAACAGTAAACATAAATATTATTCTACATTTACATGTGGCCACGAAAAACGAATTGTCTTCTAGGACTTGGGGTTTTAACGATATCACTATCAGTTTATTACGGTAAAAAAGCTGTGGAGACATCCGACTATAAACATTAAAGAATCAATGGATTTGTACAAAAGTTTCATGAAAAAAGATTTAAAATTTATAGTTTAAATTTGAATATTGTGAAACTCATAAATAATTTTTCTGACATCAAAACTCGGAATGCAGAATTATAAAACGTGCTCTCAAATATATGTATAACCATGAGAGAAATGACTTCCAAATACGATACGGAATTAAATATTAAAGATTGTGAAATTTCTGTATTAAAGAAAAAAATACATGAAAGCTCTGAAATAAATGATTTTGTAGAAAGGATAGAATCAGAAGGCAATCAAGAACTAATACAGTCAGAGGCTATTTTTGACGTTGAAAATGATGTAGCAAGATGGTACAGTAGTTGCAGTTCTTCTTCAATTTCAGTCACTGATAGTTCGAGTGAAAAATCTCCGTCGCCACTTAATAGTAGCTCAACTTTAAAAACTAATGTTGAGAACACTCAAGTTGATAAAAAAACTACCACTAGCCCTAACTTTGAAGAATGGACTGTTGTGAGCAAGAAACGGAAAGATCTTGTAGACTCAAAGGCAATTAAAAAAAGGAAGATATTTATCCTCCTGGCCTGGAAGTGGCCAATGGATGGACTCACCTTCATTTATACAATGTCCGATTGGGAACGACTGCTAAAACAGTTTCAACATGCATTAAGTCCTTGTGTGGATATTCTGATTGTACAGTTGTACTTTTAAAAACTCGTGCGGAATACGCTTCTTTTAAAATTGGAGTACCAGTTGAACTTGCAGAAAGAATATTAATGAAAGAAAACTGGACTGGAAATATACGTATAAAGCCATGGAAAATGAACGCTCCTCCTAGGAAAGTTCTGAAGGATCCTCGTTTTGATAACTCTAAAACTGATGGAAAAGATAAGGCGTCAATAACGACACGAAACTTTACTCTGAATAAAACTATAAGCAACACTAATTCTAGCAATTCTAAGCCTGATGCAAAAGAGACGGTGGTGATATCCACACAAAACCTTCCTGCAAAGAAGATTGTAAAGAACACTAGTTCTGTTAACCCCAAGACTGAAGAAAAAGATAAGAAAGCTACAGTGAACCACAAAGATTTGATATCTACATCTAATCCAAAGAAAAAAATCTTTAATTAATACCTTTTTCATATATAGTTTTATTTTATCATAGAGAATGTTTCCAGAATTTCACAGAAATGAAAATGACTTTTACTGCTAAAAACTTAAAGAAAGTTGTGTTTTCAACATTTATGCATTATAATGTACATATGATTTATAAAGGACGAAGAGAGCAGTGAACCTTATTTAATGCATTTCTAATTACCATAATAAATTTTAATGAAGTGTATAAACGCTGTGGACATATGATGAAAAAATTGTATTTCCTTGCATACTAAACCTAATGAAATTTCTCAGTTTGCTTAAGTACACAGTTTATAAAAGAAAAATCTTGAAATTATTCGATGTAGCTAAATACTAGTCTGAAAATATTTTTGTATAAATAAAATTAGAAATAAAAAAATCTGATGATCGTGTAAATTAATTATTTTTTCCTTTGTGTTTAAGCAAATATTCTCTATCTCAGTCAACTACGCAAGAGATATTACAGTGCACAAGTATGTGCCCAAACATAGGTGCACTTTTTGTTCCCTGAGTCTCATAATCCGAAAGAGCGGTTATCCAATACGACCGGGGATATATCAGGCGCAGGACCAAGTGCCTTACATTTTCTGCGAGGGACGGGAGAAAAGACCCCAACTCCCAAACTCCATAACATAGTAACATCTTTTAGCCCGACCCGGGATTCGAACCCTAGACCTCATGATCATGATTTATTAGAGTAAGGTATTATCATAAAATGAAAGCTGATAATGGAGAAAAACTATTACTATGCACTATTTTGCGCATATGGTGGCGCCAACAGCAAAGACACTATGTGACAAAGTTGAAATATGAAAAAAAAACTTCGATGGTGATAATTCTGTTCTTACTTACCAAATTGAAACTCTTTATAATATTTTCTTCTTCTTTTGATGAGATGGCAATGCCGGATCAGCTATTTCTGCCAATATCAGTCTTCAAGTCTTCGTCGTGATGGAGTTAATGATAAAAATTATAAAAAATGTGGATGACATGAAATGGGGACCGTCTTTCGAAAAAACAAAAAACGATCCTTTACAATATTTTCTTTTCTCTTATTTAAATGAAGCAATTTTCAAAGTGACATTTTTCCATTAAAGTATTTAAATAATGTCAATTTTTAGTTTGACATACCCAATTTTAGTTCATTTTTGACATTTAGATCGTCGTTTGACAGCACAAAACTATTTTTTTAGTTTAGAGAGTCTTCGAACAAAAGAATTAGCATCATTTTGTATTGAAAATAGCTTACTTCATACGTACTAATGGCATAAGTCACTGAATATATTAAATTTACGTATAATCAGGTATGTCGGCGTAGTTCAAAGGGTAGTATAACCCTTTGTTGTCACGTTGCACGCATCCAACAACATGTCGGCACATTCTTCAGTGCTGCAAGAGAACGCCTTTTGATCTAAGCCGACCCTATTTTGTAATCAACTATACAGAAGAAATATTTTTAGGTAGTTAATTTCAACTGTTACAGTGATATTTGTACATCTGAATATTCAAATTATTTTTAAATTTATATTTATACTAGCTATTGTCCCTGACTAAGGTCGTATTCTTTCTGCCTAGCCTACGTGTTCTTTCTGCCTATGTGTTAATGGGGAGAGGGGTTTGGGTATGGGCCTCCGGTATCCTCATTCTCTCGGTGAAACACAGCATAAGCGCATCTTCTCACCCTCTCATACATACACACACACACACACACACACACACACACACACACACACACACACACACACACACACACACACTCGGGGCAGAAGAGATACTGCTACCGGGCGCGTCTCCCCGAGCGGATGGGAGAATGCTCGCTGTCCTTGGANACACACACACACACACACACACTCACACACACACACACACACACACACCATTAACTGAAGAGCCACTATTTTTCAGTATGCTTTTTCCATAGTTTTCAATTTGCACTATACAAACTGTATGACGTATGGAACTTCTATGTTTGTAGTAAAAGACAGAAAGTGCGACTTCTTAAGTGAAGAGTGCTGATAATAGAGGCCCCAAGTTAAATGTATTATTTTCACCCAAACCTAAAATTGAAAACTGTGTACTATTTAAAATACTGTTTAATGAATAAATTATAATATTATATTATATAATAAATTTAATTATTATTAATATATTAATAAATAATATTGTCAAAAAAATACTTAACTACGTTAAAGCCAAAATAAAAAAAGAGTCGTCTAGACTGTTTAGGTTCCGCAGTTGCCAATGGGATTAATAATATTTTTATAATTTCATTATTTTTGTTTTTATTGATTAAAGGTCTTATTAATTGATGTTATTTATTTAAATTAATCAATTTGATCTGTTAGCATTTGATTTCGTATTTGGTTTTATTAACCATAGTATAACTTACAATGCAAGGAACAAAATGAATACAAAATGATCTGAACTAAATTATTATTATTATTATTATTATTAAATAAATATAATAATGTTGATAGGTATGAGGATAACAATAGCTATTGTTACTTGTTGCAAGCTGGAAATATGCAAACGTTAACCAAAGTTCAACTATTTATGGTTTGGCAAGGGTATTAATTGGTCCGTTTGTCTAGTGGTTACTAATTCTGACAGCTAAGATGTAGATTGTGTGTTTTATTCCCAATCGGGGTAAATAAATTTATAACGAAAATGATCATAGGTTCCATGTCTAGATGTTTATCTATACATATAATACATGTAAGCATGTAAATCAACTTTTTGCTTGTGGTAGTAGTAACGGCGGTACTGTGAGATGTGTGAAATTATTATAATATTGAATGCTATTAAAATCAGCTTCCTAGCCAAGATTTATTCTCCAAAAGTAAACGTAATTTAAAACTAATAAATGTATTGGAATTACGATTCTCAAAACAAAGTCACGAGTAAGTACAAAATATTAGCCAATAATACAAGATAATAGAGGCGTAAGCGATTGTAGAAAGAGAATCGACACAAAACACTTGCAACTGGTCTTAAGGGACCAAAGAGGATAAATGGGGATAAACTTCTTCGGAATTATACAGTAAAGCAAAATAGGAAGTGAAAAAAGAGTACGGCTTAGATTAATGTACGTAAACCAAGTGAAGTAGACAGTACGAGTTGTGGCGTATCCAGAAGTCAACGTGATCGCAGGAAATAGAGAGGAGTAGTAATTAGCTCATTGTCAAGGTTAGCTCTTAAATTGAGACAGAGAAGTCGCGTCGACAGCTATTAAAACCGCAACTTAAGTCCAAGATACTTTACCACAAAGGACCGATATTATCCTATACCACAAACAATATTATACTACATAATCTAATACTAGGTTATCGCTTTACTCGGGTAACCTTGGAGGTTGCGTACTATCAGTTTCGAACAAATATATATATCGTTATATTTATAAAAAATATCTATAAACGTATGATACAATAGGTGAAGTTTACTTTTAAACTTTGTGTAAGATGAAGTCATTTGGAATTTCCATTAATATATTTTAATACAATACTGTTGTTTTTGGTTTTCCCCTTACAGCCTAAAACAATAGAATAATATTACTTATCAGTATCTCGTTAAATGAATCACTTTTGCCATGAATAACTTTTTTCCTTATTTTTCTACAGCATTTTTAATTACGATCTTGATTTACATGATATCTAAGTGTTAATCGGCATCTTAACAGGTTACAAAACTAAGCAAATACATTCTCGGTATTCCCAGACCAAAACGACCTTCAAAAAATTGTTCATGGCATTTAAAAAAAACATTCAAGAAAAGAGAGAATTCTTAAAAGGCCGGCAACGCACTTGTGACGCCTCTGGTGTTGCGCGTGTCCTTCGGCGGCGGTAATCGCCTACCATCAGACGATACGTCTGCTCGTCAGATTGAGAATACGTGACTATTCTTAACACTTTGAGACACCTCGGTGCTTAGCAGATCACGTTAAATAGTCAGTCCCGTTTGTAATATGAACATCTGTGCAAATCGTTTAGATTATTGAAGGTCTTAAAATTCAGATAAAGATCTTTCTGCTTAATTTCGCTATCGTCTTGTGCATGGAACCACAACCCATCTGATGGCTCAGCCGCTTCGCGTAGAAAATCGAAATTCAGCCGTATTGTAGAACACTTCAGGAAACTCCAACCTAGTTTAAAAATACGTTTGGAGGAGGGTAGATGTACATGACTAAATGCTTTTTACTATGGACATATATTGCATATTTTATACAGTGAAAATGTGTATGCATGTGTATGTATTTATATGTTTTAGTTAACACCGCCATAGATTTCAAAAACTACACTTTATTGCGTTCATTTTTTTTCTCCTGTCAATATATCCACGCAAAGGTTGCCTGGAAGAGGTTGCTGATAGCCATAAGCCTACTATTTTAATAAAGTATTTTCTAAACAAAGATTTTGATAATGATTAGGTAAGTATCAATAGTTATACTTTAATTCAATGAGTTAGTATAAGTAAAAAAATGACATCTTGTCAATAGCAGTTTTGTGTATGACATAACAAGGCAATGTATCAAATGGGTCATTCAAAGCTAGTATATCAACTATTAACATCGAATTAAGTGGTTTAGGATTCTGTTTGTAAGAAAGCAATAAAAAACATTTTAACACCGGTTTTCTATAAGACATATCACTCCGGAACACATGGGATGAGCAAATAATGAACACACAACTGCAATACTGGGTTTTTAATATAAAATTACAAAAATAATTATAACTATTTTAATAAGTATAAACTTTGGATCAGTATACTTCTAATATATGACTTCAGATAATTACTCAAGTTAATAAGCGAAATTATTATTATATATCGCCACAACGTTAATGCATTTGATTAAAGTGTAACAGGGTCCGTAGAAATGCATTGAAACAAGTTCACCGCGGTTTACGTTCTATAGAAATAAAATGCACATTATAACGTATCAACATTTTGTGACATAATTTTTTCCTTCGAATTTTTTGTAGATAAATGAATACAAAATTCTCATATCAGCAAATTCTTAAAATTATTGGATTTCTCTCTCAATAAATAAAACAATAAAAAAACCAAATATCAATTAAATATTGTTTTTCTTTGGTTTAGATGTCTTGGATTTCAAATCTTTTTGGTTTACTGTAAATGACTTATCTTTTTCATCAGTTTTGGGGTTAACAGAACTAGTGTTCTTGACAAACTTCTTCGCAGCAAGGTTATGTGTAGATGTTACCACCTTCTCTTTCGCATCAGTCTTAGAATTGGTAGAATTAGTATTGCTTATAGCATTATTCAAAGTAAGGTTTAGTGTCGTTATTAACGCCTTATTTTTTTCATCAGTCTTAGAGTTATCAGAACTTGGATCTTTTAGAAGTTTCCTAGGAGGAGCATTCATTTTCCACGGCTTTATACGTATATTTCCAGTCCAGTTTTCTTTCATCAATATACTTTCTGCAAGTTCCACTGGTACTCCAATTTTAAAAGAAGCATATTCCGCACGAGTTTTTAAAAGGTCAACTGTACAATCAGGATATCCACTCAAGGACTTAATGTATGTTAAAACTGTTTTAGCAGTTGTTCCCAACTGGACATTATATAAGTGAAGGTAGGTCCATCCATTGACCACTTCCAGGCCTGGAGGATAAGTAACTTCCTTTTTATTTATCTTCTTTTTGTTCACATGATGTTTCCGTTTCTTGTTCACAACAGTCCATTCGTCAATGTTAGGATTAGTGATAATTTGCTTATCACCTTGAGTTATCTCAACATTCATTTTTAATGTTGAATTACTATTATCTGATGATTGAGATTTTAGACTCGAATCATCACTGTCTGAAATTGAAGAAGAACTACTGTACCATCTTGCTATTTCTATATGTTCTTGACAGTCTTTTATTTCATCGCTCTCATCTTTTACAAAATTGCTGCTTTCCAATTGCAGTAATTTCTTTTTTAATGTATAAATTTCATAATCTTTGATATCTAAATTGCTATATATATATGCCACAGTCGCAGAAATATTAGAAAGTATGTTTATTAGTTCAACATTCTGAATTTTGATATCGGTTACAAAAATCTTTAATTGATTCACTTTTAGGCTTAGTGACGTATAATCGGAAGGCTGACGCTGATAAGGGCATGATGGGTCACACATTCTGGCACCAACCAGCTTCTTGGTTTTAAATCGATCTATCGTTGTTAAAAAATATATTTCAAACTATTTCACAGTTTTTGTAGTATAGTTATTTTTTGTCAAACTTTTCTATAAATCAATGATTTTTTAATGTTCATAATCGGATATCTCCAAAGTTCTTTGGCCTCACCAAACTGTAAATCAATAGTAAGCCGATTTGATTTTCTTAGAGATGTGGAGGTAAATATTGTAATTAGCTTTGAACCGTTTCTTGCAGAACAGTGAAATCTTTAAAACCTTGTAAATGTCTTAGAAGACAACTCGTATTTCCCGTCCACATATGTATTTGTAGTAGTATAAGTATTTATTATTACTCCACGCAAAATAGACGCGAGTTCAAGATTCAAAATTTATTTGTAGAATAATACTTAAGTTTACTGTACGGAATCTGAGGTTATTGACATTGAATTCATTGGTGATTAATTATCTTTATGGCCTTGTGAGCCGTATGCAAAACCCGAGAATTGATTTATCACATACTTGACACTTTTTTCTGCAATAAGTTCCTCACTTCACTCTAGTTCAGTTACTGTATTATTTAGTTTGTATCAAACACGTTACACCGAATTATTGGAACAGTAGTTGTTAACGCTGAGACCGATGTATCGCTTATGTTGGGTGTTCTAAGGCCCAAACAAAGTAACATTTGTTGTGGTGCAATACGAGGAAATTTGTTGGAATGTGTTATTCCGTATAACATCCGATTGATAATATATATTGAAACTTGTGTAATAGAAACGAAATAAATATTGTTGCTATGTTAATTTTTTTGAATGACCGGAAATGATATCATGCAAACATGCACGTAGTTAAATTTTTATGATAAATGAAGTATAATAATTGTTGTAATGTATATAATAGTTGTTGATTTGATGTTCATCTTAATCAAAATATTGTATTTACAAACCATTATTTTTTAGGCAAGTCATATCTAATGACTACCTCATGGGGTTTATAGATAAAAAATGCAGGGCCGATAGAAGTGAAAACAGAGCTATTAGATTATTTTTGAATTAGTTTTGTTTTGCAAAGAAGTATCAATGACCTATTTAATAACGCACGAATGTATATCTATATACATATACACACAGTATAAATATAGCTCGTGGGAAGCCCGATGACGATGCCGCGAGTTACTGTTGCAAACATTTTTTACTAGAAAAAATATAATTAGGTCTGAGAAGAATGTTAAACAGTATTTTAAATTAATGCTCAGTAATTTATTTACCACCTTCATCGCATATATTTTACTGCCTCGTTAGCGCAGCGGTAGCGTATTCGACTGCTGTGCTTGAGGTGTCGATTCCCGGGTCGGACCAAAGTTTTGTATGAACTACAAATATTTGTTTCGGAGTTTGGGTGTTTTCTATGTATAATATGTATGTATTTACAAAAAAAAAGTAAATATGTATTTATACCACTTGTCTAGTATCATAACACAAGCTCTGCTTAGCTTGAAACTAGACGGCGTTGTATGGTAGAACTCCGAAATATTTATTTTTTATTCATATATTTAAGTAAAACAGTAAATGGAAAAATAAATTGAATTTATTTAGTAAAACTATGCGTATGTGTCGAAGGCTCATCTATTTCTATAGCCAATAAGCTACCAGGCTTGGCAGTCTAGTAAATATTATATGATAAGACTATTTTTTCCCCTGGCATATGTGGTTATCGCTATTAAAGTATCCTAGAAGATATTCTGATCCAATAGCTATATTACAATTAAGTTTCATCTAAATCAGTTCAGTGGTTTTGCGTGAAAGAGTAACTAACATCCACACATTCTCACAAACTTTGGTGTTTATAATATTATTAGGATAATTAGCTGGATGCGAGAAGCCATAGATCGAACTAAGTGGCGTGAAATTGGAGAGGCCTATGTCCAGCTGTGGACTGCGATAGGCTGATGATGATGATGATGATGATGAATATTAAAAGTACTCGAGTTATTCACGCATACCAACTCAATTGAAAATCTGACGCCAAAGAAACATTTACACTTTAACCCAGTTAATCTTAAGAAGTAACGGATCGTTCACTATCTAAAACCATTTTCATCCAATGCCTTAACCTCAAAACTATCATTAATGTGACCCCAGAACCACTTGTGAGTAAAATACGCCCACTAAATCTTCCATTAATTGCGGACCGTTTTGATTAAGAAGATGTTCTCCTTACGACCGTATTAATTGTGGTATAAATTGAATAGGCTCATATTTAAATATGATAGCAGTTTATCAGGGTAAAGGGCTGCTTTATAGACGGGTCTCTTCTTTCAGGATCAGGCTTCTTCTTCTTAGGTTTTGGCCTACTTGACTTGACCCTATTCTAACCTGCCTGGCCAACGAGGTATTCGTTGGCCAGGCAGGTTAGCAAGCGGTTCCTGGATCCCTCCCGTCTCAGGCGCAGAGTGGCATATCGTGTGTTTTTAGTCGGTTCGGTTCCGATACACCGCCCCGCCGCAAACCCCGGTGGGGTGAAGGCCCGAGGGGGCTTTCACACGTAAAAAAAAATGTTTGTGTCAAGTTTTTCTTCTTTTTACATCGCTTTTGTCCTATGTAGTTTTCTCCCTGAGTCAGTTCCTGCGACACCCATGGGATATTTAGAAGTGGTTAAACTCTCTGTATTCTTAATCGGTTACTACACGTATGATCAATCTTACAGTAGAAAGCAACGAAAAACTGCTAAGATCAGGTTGTCTGTAAGAGTATAGTATTACTCCATATCCATTTCATGTCGTATTAAGATTCACTCAAGTATTATAGTTAGGATAAAGGTTCAATACAGTTTCACGAAATTCAGTGTATTTATATTATTAAACACTTATTTCCAATTTATTTGCTCTTTAAACAAATAACGACTTCCGAACCCAAGTCAAACGGTATAAGCCAATTAAAATACCTAAAAGGAACAATAGGATAAACAGGAAAAATATATTATGAGACAATTATTGCTCCCCCGGGACCTCCTTAGGTAAATTTAATGTTCCTGAAAACATTTGGGTATTTCTTTTTAATCATTTAATTTATAGAAGTAATTAGTTGATTACAGATGGAGACTGATATTGTTTTATAAACTCGTAAATAAGAGTATTTCGGCTTGGATCTCGATCTCTTGGAGTTATTATTTCACTTAAATTGTCACATTACAGCCTTCAATACTGCACTCCTAAACCTCTTCTTAGAAAAGAACTTTTGACTTACTAAATCATTCTGGCCTGACGTACTACAGACTTTGTTTTAAGTTTTTCTTCTTTTTGCAGGGCTATTAAGTAACTGAGTGTAGCGAGCCTTGCCTACTTTGCTCCCTTAGTTGGGTCTTGCGATACTCACGGGATGCATAGGGGTGCTGACTAAATCCATCATCACACTGGGGTTATTGTGTAGATTTTTCAATTCATCCATATTAGTATGAATCTCGTTTTTTGAATAATTAGCACCATTAGCTCAATCAAAAGACGTATTGATCGCCATAGGCCTCTCTCAAAATTTTATGATTGAAACATCTATGGCCGCACGTAAAACCGATTTCTGGCGTGGCGACGCATGCCGTGGCGACGCTTCGCCACGCTATATGATGGTATATATATATACAGTCTATATGCAGTAGTGTGTACGGTGTATAAATTATATATATTGCAGTGCATTACTATTTCGTATTTTGCAAATTAGATTAAGTTTATTACTATTTCTATCAATCTATAATCTATTACAACTATGAAATAGTTTCATTGTTAATGTAAGAGATAAATATCATTTAATAATATTATTTTATAAAATCTTATTCTTTTAACATTAATTAATAATTATTTATAAGTTGGATACAGGATATAAATTGTTAATTTAATTTTTATATATTACGTTGCAATATTTATTAATGCAAGTTTAACAAATATATATTATTTAACGATCTTATTCTTTGTTACATATTTGTTAATAGTCATCGTTATCTGGAAAAAAAATAGTAATATTTTATTTTATCATTATGACATATACTAAATATGTTCCTATCATAATCTGTTCTTTTCTGCATATTACTTTTACAAAATAATGTCGATGTTTCTCATCTGCCAGGCGTCCCGTGACGGCTCACATTTTTTATAACAACTGCTCCCTCCATTTCAAACAAAATATTTGAACCACATTAAATCATACTAGTTGTTTTTTTTCATTTTTGGCTTTTTTGACCGATTTTTTATAGTTAACAGTAGAGTTTTGTGTCCCTGAACTGCATGTCTAAGAAAATGGTAGTTAATCGTCATCAAATGACCCGTCTGCTCATTTGCGCCTAGGTCTACCATATATATTCTATAAAATCACTTGCAGACTCGACGAGAAAGACCTTACAGACATTTACGTTTCATGGCAATGTGTGTAGCGTACTGATTATCTTCAGGCGCTGCAGTAAGAGCTGGTCCAACAATACTAGGTTTAGGTTCGTGAAACGTAAATTTTTAAGCTGGTCCATTTTGTGTACACAAGCATATGACATTTGAAATTATAAGTGGAAATAATAATAGTTCCTAAAACGGTGCTCGATGAGATTAAAAAGTTCTTGAGGTGTAACCGCATACCAAAAAGACAACGCGGGACTAGTTGTTGTGAAGAACCTTGTGGTAGACCTATGGCCTGCAGTAAACATATTTTCAGATGAGGAATAAGCGTAAAAGTTTAATAGAATATACCAAAAAACAAAACACATAAAACTAAAAAAGTCCAGAAAATGTTTCGACCTGTCCTGGCACAAAAATCTGTCCATTAGCAGCTCGATTTATACTGGTCGACCAAATAAAATAAGTCATTCAAATAGCCTTAACTTGACAGCTAATTTTAACTTGAATCAATACGATACTTCAACATTCCCATAAAATGTTTAGCTAATAGGAAAAAAATTATAGTGTAAGTATGTTGGTATATGGATTGCATATATATTATCATTATCATATATTGATGCAATATGTATATTGATATATGTTCATCGTAAAATAATTAATATGTATCATATATGACAAGTAACAAGCGTAATAACGTGTACAGAACCCGTAACGGTAAAGTGTAATTGTGGGTTTAGGGGTCCGTAATGACGGGCGAGACACCATATTTGGAATAGTCGGGCATTCGGAATAAATGTGATAGGGGTTGAAACAAATTTATTGTAATATGGTTAAAGGATATTGTTTTCTTTATGGTTATTCCGAAGTAATGCTTTTTATAGGATTTTATTTAGAGATTCTGGAAGGAACAATTGTGTTATGTAACAAGGTCTACTGCTTTTTAAGCTTTGGCTTCATAACATTTTTTAGGGTTTCGTATCTCAAAATAATACATAAGTAAATTAATATTTCAGATATCTAATGCAAAAAGAAACGGAACTTTTATAATACTATAATTTTTTAGTCTGTCTTTTATGAAGACCTTTATTTCGGGAACGCGTGCAAGTATTGAGTTGAAATTTGAACCGTATACTCAAGTCTACGGTTCCCTGAAGTTGCGGAATATCAATTTTCTAACTTTACGTACGTAAAATACGTCCATTTATTCAGTAAAACACGCATATTTCGATACTCCCAATGGAATCAAAAAACACAGGGTACTTCCCGTTGACCTAGATCTATGAAATTTATGCAGCGTTGGTCAAAATTTCAAATTGAAGCTACTAGTTCAAATGCAGCATCATCTGAAAGGGCTTGATGCAAATCATCATCATTTTCCTCTTTACTACTGATCCCACTTACGAACCCTGAATGGAAGAGTACAACTCGCACTTCTCTGGTTTTTTATACTGATGGGGGTAAAAGCAAAGGGATCGCCTGATGGAAAATACCTTACTCAGAACTTACAAACAAGTAGCTGGCCCTTGGACAACGAAGCGGTTTTATAGTTGGGCAGTCGTGGTCTCCACACACAAGGCAGGCATCTGTAAGCCGTAGATAAACCAAGATCCGTCGGAATACAAGAGCTTTCCTTCCTGTAAGCCGTAGTTAGCCCGCGGTTCTTCTGAATATTAGTGTCTTCCTTAATAACACCTGGTTTCCCCACTACCATCACTACCGTCCTACCATCAGCCTACTGTTCTAGGTGGTTCGACGCCCATGTAACCAATTCAATGGTGGCATGTATCCGAAAGAAATTTCCAAACAGAATAAAAGCTATGCAATCCCGTACCCTGTTCATCTGGTTGGCAAATTCACATATAATCTACTAAATACGACCAAAAGTTCTTAAATTGATCATTATAATGTAATTCTTTGATTAAATATATTTTCAATTATATATTTCAATGAAATCATTTATTTAATTCATTAAATACAGTACCTGATCTGTGATCTTCCTTAAGTTGTATAAATACATTTCTAAGAGAGGGACATTTAAGTATTTACCAAAGTAATTGTCAGCTGAGATATTTATTGCCAGTTCATGTGTCGTTGTAGCCAGTGATTTATGGTGACCTGAAAAGTCTAGGCCGCGAACATTTTGTTTTTTGGTTGTTTTATTTTATTTTAGAATAATGAATTGGTTCCCGGAGCTATTATTTCTGGTAAAAATAGGACTTTTATATTGTACTCTTAAACATCTGATGGTAAATTTTGTTTTGCTTTTTATACTTATTTGTTGTCATTTAAGGTTGTTTTTCTTAGAACAAAGTTGTGATCTGAAGTTTTAACAACAGACATTAAAAAGTTATAGAACATGAGCTCATTTATCTTTGCACACACGCACGTATTATACTAATGGCCGTAGTTTTGCTTGCGTGATTGTTTCTAATTCAGTGTTTTTAACTTTGAAATTACGATCTTCATTACAACCGTTCATCACTTATTTTAGGCATTTAAAAGTGATTTTTTTAAATCCTTGTTAAATGGGCTTACTGCAGCAATGACCCAAATTCTAAGTATCCAGATCCAATCAGTCAATCAATCGGAGCAAGTAAACTTATATGTATGAATTAATTTCCAAACCAGTTTAGCATATGACGGTTTGTTTGTTGATGGTGATCGTCTGTTCATAATATATATATAGACGGAATATTGCAGAGAATCTTTTGGAGCTTTTACCCGACTGCGTCCGAAGGAGGGTAATGTTTTTAATTGTATATGTAGGCAAATGAACAGGCAGATCACCTGATAGTATGTGACTACCACCGCCCATGAAATCAAATGTGAGTAGTCAGCTTTTGAGGGACATAAAACGCCTTCTTCCACAATATAAACAATAATTTAGGTTCGCTTTGACCGTGGAACGAAGCCAAAGGCTCAGTTATAATAGTCAAAGTTTCCACATAACTTACAGTAACTTTTTAATGGCTTCTTTGTTATTTTAATGGGTCAAGCACTCTTCAAAATGGTTTGTTTGTTTGAAATGATTTATTTTCACTATTTGAAATGTGTAATTATTAGAATTTAACTGGATTATTATTTGTTGATCCAACATGGACTCGAATGGCAAGGGATAGATGTGAATGGCGATCTTTAGAGGAGGCCTTTGTCGGAAGACAAGTTGAGGAGTAACTACCGTTTGCCAAATTATAACAGTTGGAGCTTTAGCGTCAAATAAATACTGCCTATATTTTTATCTGTTACCTATCTTCCCTGGTAATACAGTTCTAGCATCTTCAGAGGCTTTTTCTTAAACTAGGTTGGGCTCGGTTTCCAATCTTAGTGAAACGGCTGACTTTAGTTTTTACATGAATCAAATTTCTAGTTGATATCGAATTTTTGTAAATAGACTGTTGTTGGATTGTTTGTATGAGAACCAGGACCGACGGCTGAACGTGCTTTCGGAGGAAAGGGTCTCAATGGGTAAAAAATGCTCACATATAATAAAACTTGCAGCTTGAAGCTGGAATCGTTTAACTTTGCGATTTGTAAACTAAATCAGCGAGGCACGAGCACAATGCTGGATATATGTATTATAATCATTCCCGGGATGCCCGCATGACGGCAGAGAATAAGCCTTCCTGTCATACCTATCTTTTCATAGTTCAGACTAGGGTATATGCTGAATATCATCATGTCATGTCATGGCTCATGTTGGTTAACCGTCCCATCGGATTATGAGAGAGAGGGAACAGAGAGTGCACCTGTGTATGCGCACTTGTGCACTATATAATATCTCCTTAGTAGTTGGCTGGTCTCCATTAAGAATGGCTGCCGTGGCCCTAATTGGCTAGGAGAAAATAATATTTATCGAAAGACACTATGTCTGGCCACTAAGCTGGCATGAGTACGGCACCTTCTCGATTTTTATGGTAACCTAGAAAGGCCCTATTAGCGGCTGTAGTTTTTATAACCTTTTTCTTCAATTTAAAATTGTTTTACAAATTACACGGGATCTACCAACTGAAGTTGCCTAAAGGGTGATTTACATCAGACGAGCGAATGTTCATTCTATTTCAATGTTTTAGTGTAAACAGACATAGATCACACTTCCGTTTTCTGTCTGCATTCTTAAAGATTCCATAGAATATTCTAAGAATGCTCGCTCTCTTGATGTCAACGGCATTAGAGCGCGCGAACAGTTGCATCTTCGTGTAAATTCTATTTTAGCTTTTGGTTCTCTTTCTTGCTCATTGCTATTTCGGTGTAAACGCTGAAAACGAGTTTCGTTTACACTAAATGATTAAGAAAAAACGCTCTTGTACTCGCTCTTGTACTCCCTCATAAGATCATAAAAAAAATCACAATACTCACTAACCAACGCACATGTTCAAACAACATTCAACCTAAAAAGACTCGCTTACTCTTAGACTAAATGATTTATTTAACTCTGAGGGTATCGTAGGATAAATTACATTATAACTATTCTCTAGTCTGTTGGACGGTTCTGCAGGTAATAACTCATATAAGGGCTCACCTATTTATTCATAGGTGAGCGCTTTACATCCGTTCACGGCCATTATTTATCCGGGATAAGAGGCAGAGGTCGCGGTTCACCCAGAGTGTGACAGACTTAACCGGGATTTATTTATTCCATACCGCTTTCTACTGCGCCAAGAGTTGTGGGTTCAAATCCCACATGGGACAAAACTTGATCCACAAATTGTTGTTCTGAATCTGCTGTTCTTTGTGTCCGTTTCATTTATGTTTTTAAACTCCCTCGTGACGCAGGATGTATATTTATAATGCGAGAGTTGTCTTAAAAAATGAAATAAATGTATTTTAGATATTAGTAATTAAGCTTCATTGTAAAAGATGTTGTTTCTGTAACAGAAATAGCTCTGTATTTAGTAAGAGTGTATTATAATGTACATCGCTGGCTCGGTTGGTATTGCGCTTTTTTTCAAGTTTTCCTGCTTCCTTAGTCGGCTTTCGATATTCACGAGGTGAATATGAGTCTTGACTCTCTTCATTCTTAATCTGTCATTACAAAAACAGTATTTTAGATCCTGATACACCAATCAAATGGTTAATTTTGGAAAAAAGTTTCTTATATCAGTTATTAAGTGCGTGCATGCAAGCGAGGGTGCGTGTGTGCACGCGTGCGTGCATTTCGTTTGGTATTATTTATAATTTAATAGGTCTTTCTTTTAATGGAAAATATTTGTATTGCGTTATCGCTATGTTTGTAACTATTTTTATCAGTAACCACCCAATTGAATATCTAACCCGCAGGAAAATGTTTTGGCATAAATAGGCCGGCAAGATAGGGTAGCCTTATATGTATGTCGGAGAATGAAAGATTATTTATTTAATTTGTATATAATATTACCCTCATTGATGTTGACAGTCTGCCACTTCGATCTGTCAGTAGTGTGTACGTTAATAGAGTACTTCACTTGCTCCTGAGACGTCGCCTGCGCCGGGTGTGCACACTGATTGATCAAAAATATAAAATAAGGGACGAAGATATAAACCACGTGGATTCAAATCTTTTTGAATCTGTGACATGTTTGTAGAAAAACGTGGGAAGCAATTGTTTCGTTACTTTAAACTACCTGCGTGAAGTTACCAGACCCACAAACCCTCAAATTCTGGGAGGGAAGAAATATTACAGTACACATGTTCCTATTGAGTTGCAAGTGTTCATAAGTGTCTGAAATCAGTTATCATTACTGAACTTCTCTGCTCATTTGATCCCAATGCCACAAAGAAGTTTATGCCTTATATATGTAACTTAGATAAACAGTAGGCGCCACACCTCCATGCTAAGAAGAAGTCTTTGTAAAGCAGTGGACTGTAAAAGCCTGTTGACGTAATCATGATAAGTACATACTTCCAAAGTACTTTATATAAGTATACAGTTCCCAAGTTTTACCGCGGGAGAGCCACTCTTCGGCATGAATGGGCCGGTTCGACCGAAATTATACCACGGTCTCGCAGAAAACGGGTGTGAAATACCGCTTGTACTGTGTTTCACCGAGTGAGGATACCGGAGGCCCATATCTCAACCCCTCCTCCCTTCCCCATTCCCCAAACGCCGGCAACGCACTTGTGACTGCCTCTGGTGTTGCAGATGTCCATGGGCTGGGGTAATCGCTTACTATCAGCCGATACGTATGCTCGTTTGCCTCCGATCCATAAAAAAATGTCTTGATGTCGTGTGGTGTTAAATAACTGTTTCAATTAAATTAAATTTATTCTATTTCGTCTGCATATTGGGACCTTCAATATAAAACACTACTATCGAAATATTGATTGCTGCCTATTTCCTGTTATGATTTCAGTAACGAACAGTGATTTAAATTATTCACTGTTGAATATTACGCGTGAAATGCAACTTTAGATTCAAACTTCTTAAGGTTGAATTCCTTTTTTACAACTGACAATAGAAACTAAAGACTAGATTAAATTCATAGAGCAACACGGATCATCGAACGGAAGGGATTATTCATAGCGTCTATTTCCGATAAAAACAGTCTGTCACTTTTTGCAGGGGAAAATCTTGACACATACACATTTCGGACTCAAATACAAAAACAAACGTCGAACGCTGGTAACTTCAAAATCACACATAACAATTAAAACAGAAAAGTTTTTTCTTGTTTTTTTAAAAGACGGTCATTTCATATCATCCACATTTTTTTTATTTATATGATTAGTTTCATCATGACAAAGACTTGAAGACAAAAAACTTAAGATTTGAAGACTTTAAATACTTGACGTGGGCAGAAATAGCTGATTATCTGCTGCTGCTGCTATTTCATCAAAAGAAGAAAAAGTAAAACAAAACATCCCGAATTTCAGGCACACATAAATACGTACAGTGTTATAGCAGTACAGTGTAACGTATTCAGATATAAATCCAAATCATTTAATCTAACCATACGTCAAAGTATTTTAAATACCTAATTTTTTAATAGAATAATTGGTATTTAATAAAACCAAATCAACAAAGCAAATATTTTTTTTAAAAGTTTGCCCAGTACAAAAAGACGTTAGATGAAAATTAATACCTATATCACAAATATCAACAACATCGATGTATTGGGCATAATCGATTATTAAACAAAGTCCAGTTTAAATCGAAAACAAACTTCATTAATGAACTAGGATCACAGAAACCCTGTGTGATAATGTGGAATATGTTTATTCAGAAATCTTAATTTTAAAGAGATGTCTATATTGAGTTCGTAATACTCATTTAGACCCATATGAAATATAAATTAATTGATATTTCGTCGAAGTGTGTTAATTTTACCGTGTATTTTGGTAAGTCCTGCGAAAAGGGCGAATAATTAAATGTAAAATGCTTTTAAAATACCCGTACTTAACAACGCCTTTGGATGATTTTGGACAGTTTTATCGTCATATGTCAGCTTGAATTAGAAATGAAGTTACTTTGAACAAATTGTTTGCTTAATGGCCTATTATGGGAACGTTACATCATAGAGAGCGTGTTAACAAAGGGTGACAAAGAGTGATAACTAACTGAAGCGAGGAATAAGGAGCAAAATAATGACAAACTCAACAATGAATGATGTTTCTTATTTCTAAGTATTTAGCCACGGGAGAGCCACGGTTCAGCATGCATGGGCCGGATCGACCGGAGTGATACCACGGCCTAAGATAAAACCGGTGTGAAACAGAAAAGAGGTATTGGTCTAGTATACCTCGCCGGCCATTCGGGTTGGTTTACGTTTTATTTTAAGTTTATCTTCGCTTTGCAGAGATGGTAACCTGTGCAGTTTCTCCTTTTTTATGGAACCGCGTGCAAACGAGCAAATGTTCGCTAGGTGAAACACAGCGCAAGCGCTGTTTTATACCGGTTTTCTGTGAGGTCGTGGTATCACTCCGGTCGAGCCTGCGCATTCATGCCGAAGCGTGGCTCTCCCATGGAACGCAAGCAAGCGCAAGAGCTTAGCCGCGTCGTACGCCAGCTGTGGAACCAATAGGCGTGGTGACACACCGTAATTTGAAACTGTCACCATACCGAAACTGCAAAATTTCATTATGACTCTTGATACTTGGTTTACTTTCTTTACTATTGACAATTATATTCAAAAGAATCACAATTTAAAACTAACTTGAAACAAAAGATTGACGAAAAAGAAGAAATGTAATGAAGCTACAGTATAGCTACATTAGAGGAAGAACAAGGAGACAAAGAGTGAACACAAGTGACTGCTATAGAAACCATAATGGCTGTTAACTCGCAAGACTCGCTCACGACAAGCTTTATGTTGTTCCCATTAAACGGTAGACGATGTAATCCGGGATTACAGTAATAACTGTTAAATGATATAAATTGAGACCAGAGCGCCAGGAATTTTCAGATTAAAATCCTTTTGTAAAGCGAAAAAGTTTATGTAGGCTTAAGCAGTTAAAACGTTTGGTTTTATTTCAGGTAAGTTTTAGTTTATATTGGTAAATAAACAAATTTGGTTATTGGTTAAGACTTTTAGTTGGATGCAAGTTCAAGTTGCAGATATATGTTTATGAGCAAATTAATGCTCCATTATCCATTTTTTTAAGCAATCCTTAATTGCTAATAAAAGGGGCAAACAACAATACAGGTCACCTGGTCATAAAGTGATTATCACCGCCCAAAAATATACCTCTGAGGCAGAAGAACGCTCTTTTCTTGAAAGTTCGAAGATCTTATGGGTGCAACTCCGGAGTAATTTTTTAGTTGACGATACTTTCTCAAGATATAATTTCTTTATTTTGTCCCAAAGAACTGCTCAAAAATAATAAAATTTCTGTATAATAGGTGGTAACCGCAGCTCGGGTCTCGAAATGTTCCAAAAACTTTCTATATTTTGATGAGGACAAAAATGTTGTAATGGGATATTGTCCTTATTATTTTATTAATTTTCCTTGAATGTTTTAGCAGATAATAAATTGAAGTAAAGGTTAAAATGTTTGGTAAAAAGGATTTTAATGCTCATAAATGATAAAACCATTCATCAGCAAAAAAATACTAAACTAATTGGCTATATTTTCACACGTATTCCATATTGCATTAAAATTCTATCGGATAAACTTTACAAAGTTTTTCGAGGATAAAACTTGGAGTCACATTGTTGCAAATGTTTATAGAGATTCCTAATTAAAAATTTAATTTTATAATATTCTCAATCGTATAAATTACCAGTCACATTTATGTTTACTGTTAACAAATATTTGTTATAAAAACATTAAAAGTGAGATATAGCTGCATCAGGCTACTGCTTTGTTAATCCAATGAAAATTATTTCAGCTTGTACTCTAATATTTATAACTTTGGTTAGACTCCAAGATAGGTCTAACAATTTTATGAACTATATTAATAAGTTCTTAAAATGCACTTAAATACGTTAATTATATTTTTTCTTTCAGAGCGAAGTACATCTGAATGAAAATGTATAGAAAACTTTGAATCTCAGCTGTCTCGATATGAAGTCGATGTATACAAAATGAAGATTTACGGTATACGTACCTCAAAATTTGTTCATTCATGAATTCATAATTTATACTATAGTAAATGATCAGAATACTACTTTAAAATATTGTTTAATCTCTTTTAACACGACCAACATATAAGCAAACTAGGGTTTCCAATATCAGACAAATGGGTTTTGTCAAGAACTAGGTCACCATGATCAAAACACTACGCATGAAATATTGCTTAAACATTATATTCTTACAACACCTAATCATCACAGAACTTAAAAAAGAAAGAAATGGATAATAGAACAAGTTCCAACTGCTTTAAAAATCTTTACCTCAAATCAGGGCTTCATCCACTTGGATCCTCCTTGGATCCTTGGTTCATAAACAAAAATCCCCTAAATATTTATATTTTCATTTCGATTAAAATTGCTTTTACACTGTATGCACTTTTCATTAAAATCGTCAATCGCTCATTGTCATCTATTTAGCCTTTCGACGAATGGCCTTAACCCTCTCCTGAGAGGAGACCCGAGCCCAGCAGTGGGACATTATGGGTTGTTGTTAGCCTTTCGATAATTCTTTTATAATCAGCCTAAAGATCCCTTAGGAGATTATTGTAGACGAAAATTACACATGGATATCCCAGGGGATCTATCATCCAAGTGAAAGGAGCCTAAATAAGGAATAAAATTCTTGTAAACAATTTATCTAATACCTTTAAACGAGCAATATAATCTGAATCTCTGAAACGGCTATAACGATTTTAATGAATTTTAGTATGCAGCGGGTTTCGGGGGCAATCAATCGAAAAAATATCGAGCAAAGCTCGGTCATCCAGGTAGTGATTGTTTAAATAAAAGCCATGTTTAGACATTGACAACAAAGGACAATACTGTACGTTACTCTAAAGATAGTTGGCACCCAATTTGAAATTAGCATGGTAGATAAAAATGATACAAACTGTATTATTACCAGGGTATCAGTTTGGGTAATTTACTATCTCTAAAATATTATCTTTTCCCTTTTTACTATCGCGTGCCTCTTCTGATTAGCAGTCATTTTATTCATTTTGCATGAGGTATTGCATCAAGTAGAACTTGTCAGAACTTTCGTGACTCCAACTTTTTATATTATTAGTTAAGTTTAGTTTCTTTTCTTAGTGTTTAACTGCTAACAATTACCGGTTCTTTAGAATATTGTAGGTAACTTACAAAGTAATATATGATTGCAGAAATCTATGTATATAAATAAAATGTATCACTTAAACCTATGTACACAGATTTCTTCCGATCGGCTATATCAGATCAGATAATTCTTTTTTTTTATGTTTTAGTTATTGCCTGGATAAGGTTTGTATTAAAAAAATAAAAGAAAACCTGAAGTGTTATATTTTCTGAGTTCGCAACTGTACACTACCCATGAAAAGTTGAGGAAGGCATAGTTACTAAAACAAAACACACAACTTTTGGAAATTATTCATTAAAGAAAAGACAATACATACTTATTTCTAATACTCCTTTTTTTTATGTAGTTCTGTGCCAGAACAGAAACAGATAATAATGTAAAGAGAATATTTTAATTGGATTACAAAGTAAAATAAATATTTATTTATTAGTATAAGCTATATGAAATTCGTTTCCGTTTTAGGTAGTCTAGGCTCTCGAACTCATGTGACAAATTAAGTTGGCAGTGGTAAAGTATAAATTATAGAACAATGATGAGAAAATGCTGCTGTAAAGTTTTACAGTGAGAAGTATGAACAGAACAGAAACAGAACACGTCAAGGCCAAACATACAGTTATGATTTATGTATATTTGTAAACGTATTCCTATTATTGTTTTAAATTCTCAGCGAGACAAAGGTCAATATTATGAGACACGTAATGATATCTTATCTACATTTTCGAGCATAATTTTTCATAGCAAAGGTGTAAATGTCACGAAATTTTAGTATTATCTGATTATGTCGCTGTTAGTTTAGTGCACGAAGACATTGATATCAAAGTGACCTTGACATTGAAACGTTCATCTTTCTGTTATTACCATTATTAAATATAAATATATTATTAATAACAGAAAATTTTGGAGATAAAGATGGATAAGTACGACAGCCTCACAGAAAACTGCTGTTGCAAAAGCATTCCTTTCGTCACTTTTCACCGACTGAATACGGTAGCTAGAGTCCAATCTATTCTACACGGACTAACTCTGTTGAGTTCCAGGCGAGGTTCCAGGCATTCGTGGGCCAATTACCATCAGGTAGTCTGCTCGTGTGAAGCATTCCATATAAAAATCTTTATCGAATCAATCAATTCCGTCGTTCTTTGATTATTGTGCCCTGTGTATTTATCTATGACTGTCTGTGATAAACTTAAAGGTGGTCATATTACGTTTCCCAATTTTGTTTCTTTGTGCTGGATTAACGTTTCTTTATTCTGCATTCAGAGAGTTTTCATGTTTTTTGTAAGCATTTTGTAAGAAAATAGTATTTCGAAGATACATTCTCTATGAAATAGTAGGTGAAATATATTTATAATTTGGCCTATTAAAGTACAAACGTTTCTCTTAAAATATATTTTACAATGACCTTTCTGCATACTCTTTCAGTAATAACAGCGTGATGTGTATGTATTCATATATTCAGCAAAGCCAATCAATTTTCACAAACGTATTTCAAACGTTCTAATTAAGGACAAATTTAGATCAATAAATATTTGTCAATCGGGCTCTCTGAATACACATTGCAGATAGGAAATGATCAACTGACGTGAATTAATTAATCCAAAGTTCGTTTATGATTGCTGTAACTAGGACAATTAAGGTTAAAATCAGAGTGATTATAACCGGGAATAAAATACATAATTTAGCCGGAAAACCATCAAAATGTCTGTCAAAGCGAAAGTTCGAGGAATCCCGGCCGGCGCTGTGTCGACGCAAAATTACAATGTCTGCTAAAATGAAACAGCTCCAGTTTTACAAGAATGTAAATCTAAATATTCTAGATAGATATGACCATTAGTTAGAAAAACTATTAAATTATTTTTTAAAAAATACATCATTGGTTAGATTTCTCACTAAATAAAACTAAAATGATTCCAGATTCGGCATTTACAATGGTACTCAGAAGGCTTAATAAAATATCTGAAAAATTGGAATCAATGCGCTACACTACCATTAGTTTAAGTTTAAAAGTGCTCTGTACATAATGTAATAGGTACGCATATTGTATTCAAATAATTACGAAAATAAAAACACCTACCTTACTTAATACTTCAGAATTGTTATGTAAATGACCAAAATATGATGAACACCCTTCCTCGTGACAATACACATTTTCATTTTTATTATCAACTATCAAAATTGCTTATAAAACTAATACTTCACTCAAGCCCTTACTATTACAAACTTATATATTTCTTTCATATTCACTTTCATACCCGAATTCCTTTTCCTCTTTTGTTACGCTCCTAAGAAGCGCTGGACTAAGGCCGCTGACGGCCATAAAATAAGCCTTTGCAATGGGTAGGTAGCACCGACCCCTAATAAAATTTGGGTAAAATAAAAAAAAATATCATAATATAAATAATAATATAATCTTATCTTAAGTAAACTGTTTGTTTCATCAAATAATAAAAATTATGAAAATAAAAATAAAACAAAATAAAATAAAAAAATTATTCAGTATTCAATGTACAAGATTTGGGTCTTTTTCTTAAGAGTAGATTTAACTTAAAATAAGCAAATTATTAATTCTTAAGTACTTATACGATTAGAACTAAGTATTTATTATTTCTTTCTAAGAAATTACAATTGTTAAACTCATTATCAAGGAGGGTCAATATTTCAAATTAGTGATGTATTACCATTCATATCTCTACATAAATGTGTAAACTAAAATCTGGGCAACTAGACATAAGAATGAAGTACCTTCTGGTAGTGCTTTAATTTTAGTGTCTTATACAATTCATAAATATATCTTTGAAAAATACGCACACTTGCCACCGTCTATGACAAAGACGTCAGACCCGAAGACCCGTCACTTCAACAGTATACGATAAAAGCTGATTATTTAGGTTTTATTTATTCATCTCACTTTGAAAAAAGATATCACTCCAGTACTATTAAATATCAAATCTATTTAACCAATTTTTTTTTTTTTGTGTATTTAAGCTGCCAAAATGACTTTGCCCTGCCTGATGGAAAGCATGAGCAGAATCCAAGAGTGGTGGTCACCATCCTCCATGCGAAAAAGAACAATGCAGCATGGTGACCCACACTATGGCGGCCTGGGGGGGAAGGGGGATGATGAGGGGGATAAGGGGCGTTGGATTGGGGTATGGGCCTCCGGTATCCTCACACACTCGGTGAAACACAGCGTAAGCGCTGTTTCACACCGGTTTTCTGTGAGGCCGTGGTATCACTCCGGTCGAGCCGGCCCATTCATGCCGAAGCGTGACTCTCCCACATGTATCCCTATTACACCACCCAATTTATACAATTGTCGTTTTAGACCTTATCGCGTTGACTGAGAAGCTTATGAAGAAGAAGAAGATATGCTTATTCAATTCAAGTCTCCAATTATTTGTCAAATTCTAATTGACAAAAGTAATGTTTGGGGTTGACTGAAGCCGATGTGATTTTAAAAGAGTGTATCGTCCAGGCTCGACGTTGTCAGGAATCAAACGTGAGGGGCCATGTTCCTTTGTATTTCTACTTTTATAGATGGTTGCCAATTCATTACTTAATGTATTACGGAGATTTAATTCGAATGAGTAAAAATATCATCGTTTAGATGGTTGCCGACCTTATTAGTAAAATTTCAATCTTAGTAAAGTTCCTCAAAAAAAACGGTTTCAGTTGATCGTTTTTTTAATGTATGACTCTGCCTGATGGAAAGCATAAGCAGAATCAGAAGAGTGATGGTCTTCATTCTCATTACGAATATCGACGATACAATAATGAAGCATGGTGACCCTGACCATGGTCTAGTCATAATTCGGCATCATTGGGCCAACAAGCCGGTTTATTTCGCATAAATTAAAAAATAGAAATTAAATAAACTAAGAAAAGAAAATATAAATTATAGCTCGATAAAGTTTTTGCTTTAGTCATTGTTGAAAAGTGTTGGCATGACAAGTTTTTTGTGAACCATTAATTTGTGCTACCGTTACACGCTACTTTGGTAATTAAATTACAATGACGTTGCATTGTCTTCGGATTATCAAACAATTTGTTATTAGTACACTGATAATCCCTATGGCATAGTGGTTTAAGCAGTAACTTAACTTTACTGTTTCCTCAGTGCTTAGCGTAATGTTATGTGTATAGTTCAATCCTCTCAAGTGTTATCCACACTTTGTGTGATCTATAAATTGTTATGACGAGTCTTAATATTATTTGAGTCTGTTTCATGATGGTTCTAGTGTAGGACTGTATTATCTTGTTGAGCCTACTTTATAAAATAAAATAAAAATATTTAGTCGGCCGTAGAGTGGACCTGGAGATTTGTCACAGAGGCTTTGAGCCTAGTATGTACTCCAGCTCTCACCAGGAATTTTTTTAAATACTGTTTTGTATGTACCTACATTTCATGTAACTTAAATTGTACCTTTCCTGTGAGAAAAATTAAACAAAGTTAAGAAAAAAAAAAAGGTTAAATATGACTAAATAATAAAACTGTTTTAAAACGATGCTGATATCAGAAGCAGACTTTTGATCCGTAGAATTTATTAATCACTTAATATATTATTTCCATTACTGATGATTTAAAGTATTAACATCCAACCAAGTTATTGATCCACTAGTAACCTTTCAAAGATATAAATTACCCTGTAATTTTCCCTATATCTGTGAAAATATGCAATTTTGTAGGGATGTGGTTTTGATTTTGTTGAAGAAATGTTCGTTGAGAGAAATACTCAGCATATAACTTATAAAGCTACCATGTCAATGCCTTTTCTAGTATCTACGCATCTTGTGACGTTACAATTCTCGCTTTGTGTCCGACAATACAAAGAGACCACTATCTATTGTTAAATTTTTAACAGCCTGGCTTTTTAGCTGGTATTGTAATCCTCTTTGTGCGGAACGTTATATTATTGGCATTTAACGTAAACTAAATTAAATATATACTAGGGTTTTGGTATTTGTGAGTAGTTTAAATTTTTCAAGCCAAGGTCGTGAACTTATTTGCAAAAAAAAAAAATAATTTTTATGTTACTTCGTTCGTTATACATCTTTAGGTAGGTAATAAACTACATAGAAAAATAATTTATAAAAATCAGAATTAGTTTTTCAAACGATTTTTGCATATACGCTATCCATTGTATAAATTATGTACATATTTTCCTTTTCGTCGTATCAAAAGATTATGAAACTTTTTATTTTGGTTATTTTCACATATAGAATGCAAACATATTGAGAAGAAATCTTTCAGATACATTTAGGAAGATTACAAAAATTGAAGAACTTGATATTTTTTAGACATTCAAGTGTTTCGAAACAGAAAATAAAAAACTTTAGACAATAATATGGAAAGAAACACAATGAGGGCCCGAGTAATTTATGTCAATAAATGGAAACAAAATCAATTAGAACTGTATGACAATCAGCTATGATCGAATTTGAACTAATACTGCGTTTGGGCCACTAGACCAACCATTCAGTTCGTATTTTAACTTAAACATCTATGTTTTAAAATTATATAATATGTTCATCAACAATCTCTTTAGCTAGTGTAACGCACGTAGTCAAGGTAGCGGCACAGCCATACATTATATTAGCATAAACTTATAATATTCTTCAATGCACATCAAGTAAAACTGCTAGAATATGAATTTCCCCGCGTTACTCCAATCCACGGCATTTTATAACATCTGAAAGGTCCAACCGTATTCAATACTAAATTTCCAAACTCAGTAGATAATATTAAACATTGCTTATCATAATTATTCTAATGTAATGCAACATTGTATAACATTAAAGATTTATTACACCGGAAGTACCATTGTATAAAAAGAGAACAGACGTTATTAAAATATTTGTAAGTAGCGCCGGAAGCTGACAAGTGGAAGGCACCAAAATATTAATATTATGTAATATGAATCAAACATTTACATGATTATTAAGGTTCTAATATATGCTATACGACGTTGGAATAGTTATTTATAACACTAATTTGAAGACTGTTTATAAGAAATGTGTATATTTACATGTCACACACGACAAGGTTATATATTTCAATAGTATTATATACTTTGAGTGGACGTATCTATTAAATTTTTCTGATATTTTTTTTTTTCAATTATCCCCTAGAACATCACAAAATTTATCTCTTAATTATATTAGTATAGACTACATCTAAATAAAAAGCAAAAAAGTCACGTTCAAGAAATATTTTCTTGAATTATTTTCACTTTGCTCAAGTTAAGAATGTTCAAAGCCAACGCTCAGTAATTGGAGTAGAACCTCAAGAAAGACAAATTGCTTAAAAAGAAAACGCTACTGCTGTGCCCGTTGTTTGATCGTGAAAAACGTAAAAAATATAGTTTGTTTTGAGTATTTTATCTTCGAAAATGTCACAGTTTAGTTCTAGTTCAAAGAATAATAACATTATTTATTTATTTTATTACTGTTTTTAGACTTTTACGCATAGTATTTGATGTTTAGCAGGACTTATGGGCGACAAAATGATTTACCATACTTTCTACATCCTGACAATGTTCGATATCCTGCTAAGCTAACACCAGTTTACCCATTACCACGAGCGGTATAACCCGTTCGGAACGCCAAGAAATAAAAGCTATCGTAATCAATTTTCCCTTTCAATAAATTACCAGGGGAGTGCCACGCTTCGGCATGAATGGGCCGGCACGACTGGAATGACAGAAACGGCTTCACAGAAAATTGGTGTGAAACAGCGTATGTGCTATGTTTCACCGAGTGAGTGAAGACACCCATTCTTCTTCCCATCTCCCAAAGGCCATCAACGCACTTGTGATGCCTCCGGTGTTTAGATGTCTATTGGCGGTGATAATCGCTTACCATCAGGCGATACGTCAGGTCGTTTGCCCGCGATTACATCACAAAAAAACTTTATTCGCAATAAGTCTCGCTGTAAATAACAACTATGCTTTTTTATCTACATTCACATAGGTAGTACGTGCCTAGTGGCTTAAGTAGTCGCCACACCGCTTTCTACTGCGCCAAGTGTTGTGAGTTCAAATCCAACATAGAACAATACTTTGTGTGATCCACAAATTGTTGTACTAATACTGTTCTTTGTGTCTATTTAATGCATGTTTGTAAAGTCCCTCGCTACGCAGGATGTATATTCCTAATGTGACAGTTGTCTTTTTAAAAAAAGGAACAGAAGCGAGTTCAGTGCCAATAATGCATCTTGATATATAACCTCTTTTTAAGAGAACTTGATTAACTTATCTATGTTTCATTCCAATATTTTTTTTGTTTCAGACATGCCATCTACGAGACCTATTTCAATCCTGAACAGTGATTAAGAATACTTGGTACGTTATGTTTCATTAACAGTTCATTTTCAAAATTCTTTTCAGAATTTTGAAATTGAACATATCTGAGCTTAAAAAAGAACTACAAATAAACTAACTAGTAGTAGTTTGTTTCTTTGACACTTGTGTCGAGTCGTTACATAAAGTACTAAATAAATACACTAATTTCCTTTGAAAAATATTAAGACAAGATAGACCATTTTGACAGTGACTTTTATCTTTAAGATACAACGCCATCTATACAAGCATGTAATTAATTTTTTAATTAATGTAGAGTAAACTTACTCACAGAGCCCAGAAATGAAATGCTAATGCGTGTACAAAACTAAATAAATAATAAATAAGCTTTATGAGTATTTACAATAGTGTTGAGTTGAAAGTTGTATAGTTTACGGCAAACTATTCATAAACGTATATTGCATGAGCTTAGTAACCGGCATTCATTTAAAGCAGCAGCACAACTATTAACTTATGCAATAACTAGCTTTTACCCGCGGCTCCCTCCACATGTATGTCGATTAACGTGGCAAAGATTAGCTATGTGCTTCCTCAAAAATCAAAGTATTTCCATCCTAAATTTAATGTAATCGGTGAAACAGCTTAGCCATGAAACCGTAAAAGATAGTAGATTGAGCTACTTTCGTTTTTTTAATATACGTATGGACTTGTTTAGTTCCAAAGGCTTATTTATTTTGTTAACTACCACTGTACGAACATGAGCCTTTACGTAAGGACGTGTTACGTGACGGGTATGCATACGTGGAAAAATCCTATAAACGATGGCGTGTTACCACACCTACTTGATAATGTTCTTCATATTTATGGCGAATATAAAACACTCAATTTATTATCGCAGTATTTCAAGGTCACGTTGGATACCATTCTCGTAAAAGAAAAGTAATGAATATACCTATATTATTAGGAAGGAAGTAATGATTTGATTTTTTTGTGATATAGGTGACAAACGAATGACTGCCTCGTTGGTCTCGTATTCGATTCCCGGGTCGGGTTAAAAGTTTTATTTGGATTTTCTTACAAGGAAATCGCAATAACAGCTAATACCGAAGAGCGACGGTGTTTCACGCCCGAGCCTTGGAGAGCAGGTTAATCCATCAGTCCTGGTTGTCATGAACATCTATGGCAATTGTTATTAGCTAACCATACGTCCACGGTTATGCCCGCTGGATCTGTCCGACAACGGATCCGTGATTCACGACACACGAGTACGGGCAGCAGTTAAAATCGTGATTCCAGCATATAAGGTCGTCTGTAAAAATTCTAATGTCTATTTCAAAGCATCTGTCCACCAGGCACGTTTGTCGGACATATCCAGCAGCCAGATGTGTGCGTGTGTGGTTAGCTATTTAGGAGTTATGATCACTCCTATATACTATATCTGGGAGATATTATTTCAAATGCCGTCAAACTGGCACAAGTAAGCTTAAGAAGAGAAATCATTTTCTTAAAATGAAGAGTTTACAAAATAATTACCTTACTACTTAAAATTTTAACGATGTTTTTGAATATTTAAAATGTCAGAAATCTCTTCATCTTACAACGTAAAAGCTGTCTTTTAAATCTATTAAACAAATTATAATAATTTAAAGGAATATGAAGAAAAGGAAAGTGTTTTAATGAAAACGTTTTTTCTAATTAGCCTCGTTGATTTAATGTTCCGAATTATAGTTAAGATTAAAATTTTCGAGGATTGTCTTCGGATCGGGACGAGAAATTTATATGAATCACTTTGAAGATAAAGTTAATTAATCAATTTAATATGAACAATGACAATGTTTCAATGTGAAGACTGACACATTTAATGAATAGGATATGAAATTTTGGAATTTTCCACAGTTAAAACAATTGGAATATAGAAAATTAATACTTCCTTTGATTTGCGCTCTTGTAACGTTCTGAAGCTGAAGAATAGGATATACTAATTAAGCTAAGTTAGCAAGTAAAGTAAGTAGACTAGTATTATTTGTTATAGTAGAGTAATTTTGGTAAATATTTATAAAATAAACATACTTTAATAACATCTGACTATTAAATATCGTGTTTTGGAATAAAAACTGTAAGACCTGGATCGCGTTAAATAAAAAAAAATCCTTTGAAAAGTGCATTTATTTACAACTGCCTAAAATTAAGCGTAATGCCAGATAAGGTCGCATGGCTGGAACATATTTAGATTGGATTGAAGGAACACAAGGTTCACTTCCCGATAGCTGTACATACACAACCAGTATCTCTGAATTATCTGACATTGTTATCATTCAATTTAACCCCGGCATAGTCATGTTTCAGCGTAAATGGGATAGCTGTTGACAAATTTATGGCAATAGACTTGCCTCCTATTACGTAAGTGACTCTAAAATTATGTAAATCCACCGCTGTCTACCCTTTGGGAATAAAAGGGGTGAGTGTATGTACACCCGTAGCGTGTAAGCTCCAATTAATCTTAATTGAAGCAATTCACGTGTGGTCTCAGGGACAAAATGCGATGGAGGTCGATAAATGACCTCAATGGACTGCAGTTTATAGTATCACAAACTTTCAATATAATTAAAAGGAAAACAAGTTGTCCTCTACAAGGATCATTTAAATTAAATTATACCTTCCTTTCTGCACACGACACGACGAATTTCTTTGAGAATTGGAACCGCTCAACTGTAAAAGGAACTTCATTCTTCGCAAAACTTCGCAAATTCTGGGTCATGAAAAAGAGACCGTTTCTTGATACAGTATTTTCTAAATTTGATACTGAAATGTATAGTATTTTTTAACTTGACAAAGAAATATATGACAAAGAGTATTGTGTATTACCGTGTATAAAGAGTCTTGTGTAAATAAATTGAACAAACATACTACGTAACACTTGTGATAAGGATAATACATACCTATCTATAACACAGGTAATCCAACTAAATGTACTACCGTCGGCACATAGCGTAAGTGGTAGTTCCGTCACATCTTCCTTATTCGGCACTTTGGCAATTTTCTTCCAAAAAGTCAGAACTACAGCTATCGATACATATAACCAATAAAACATCAGCAAAATATTTGCACACATCCAATAATACAAGGTCGATAATACAAAATAACTTTTTTATGCCACTATTTCAGATTCTTTTGTTTATCTACGAAACTTACGTTTTTGCTTTTGAAGCAAATGAAATGCTTTCTTGGTCTATCATTACTGTATCCAATTCTAGTCAGTAGTAGTATATCAGTCAGACTTTCAAATCTTGGGAATGACATTTCACTGAGCAAAAGATCATTAATCACCTGATTTATAAACATAAATTCTCTTTAGTAAAATTGTGTTGTAAAGTCATAAACGTATGTTATCATTATCAGTTTATCACCGTCTACTGCTAAACAAATGCTTAAACAGATTTATTTTAGCCTTGCACTAAATAAATTTGTTTTTATTTCTCACATTACAAAGCACTGGATCACAGTTCATATCATAAATTATATAACTGTCTCGGTGACGCAGTGGTAGCGTATGCGACTGCTGTGCATGAGGTCTCGGGTTCGATTTCTAAGTCGGACCAAATATTTGTATGATCTGCAAATATTTATTTCGGAGTTTGGATGTTTTCTATGTATAATATGTATGTATTTACAAAAAAGAGATATGTTTATTAATATCAGTTGTCTAGTACCCATAGTACAAGCTCTGCTTTGTTTGGGACTAGATGGAGTTGTGTGTTAAAATGTCCGAAAATGTTTATTTATCCGAAAATATTTAATTTTATCTTCAATAATCCACTGTGATACATACTTTATACATTTAATGGACATCGTCGATAGTGAGCGTCATGTGCTAAAACATTCAAAGTAATTTTATTCATTACCTTGTATGCCGTAAGCCGTTTTTCATGTTTTGTAAAATAATTTCGCTGTAACATTTTTTAGGTATTTCAAATCAAAGTTTAGTTAGTAACAGAACTTTGCCTTCTAGATCAAATTTATCATTACGTGAGCAAAATATAATTTGGTATAAATATGCCGGCAAATGCCACGGCTAGCAGACAATCGTCGATAAGAGATTTTTCCGTTGTTTCTCACCAAAGTGGGGTCCAAGCCCACTTATGGCTTTTGATTTAAATATATATGGATACCTTCCTTCCACATCAATAAAATCACAATATACTCTCACATCATTTATACTGTGAAGCATGGCAGAATACAGCGAATCTATACAAATATTATAAATTCAAAATTTGCTTATGGCAAAGCCAAGTCTTTTATAAATATGATTTCTGCTCCCAAAAACATTTATCCAAATTTATCGAATAAAACAGAAACTGTTTTATTTTCAAACCACCCAAAAATAAATCTGTCACAGAAGTCGAACTAAAATAGAAATTATACTAACATTTCAACTGTCAGAACTGACAAATGACCTGAAGTTCATTTTTTCTTAATGTACCGACAAAAAGTAAACTTTACTTAAGCAACATTATTATAGCAGATATTAGAAAAGGTTTTAATCGGGGGCACTTTTATTGATCTGTACATTCCAAGAGGTTAAGAATAGATTATGAACTCTCTGGAAACTGATTTGATCTTTTAAATGTAATGAATATTATAGTATATTTTAGTATCCTTATTAACACTGTGGCGACTTCCACATACAGCGTCAACATAAATATATGACAACGCCATCCACCGAAGATACACTGAACTACGGAGTAACGTAGTGCACGAAGAAGCTACCAATCCTAAATCGCGCAATAGAAGTTCTCGCGCCAATCAACATATACACAACTTCCCAACATCAACCGTTGGGCAGTGGCCCGCCAGGTATGATCACCTCGCCTGGTCGGAGGATCCTCCCTTTGTGTTGGAGGAACATGTGGCCCGTTCCTCCACCGTGGCTTCCTGCATGTGGTGTATCCCTGTTGAGGCCGAGGTTGCTGGCTGGCTGAGACTTGCTGTCGGAGTGAACATGATGGTGGCGCTCTGATCGGGGTCACCACTGTCGCCACAACACCATTTAATAGTCCTGACTGTACTGACTGGATTTATGCCTCTTTTTAGAAAAGAGGTTTGGCCAAGTGCATCACATTTCTAGGCGTGTCGGTATAGAGTTTGTATCAAGCTTTCCTTCTCTTTGGATTTTTTCCTTTTTTTTATGGAATAGTGGGCAAAGGAGCTGTCCATGGACACCCGTAACACCAGAGGCGTCACAAGTGCGTTGTCGGCTTGGGGGATTGAGAGGGGGATGAGGGGAAGGGTTGGATTATGGGCCTCCGGTATCCCATTACCATTGGATTCTGCTTGAGCTTACCATCAGGCTGAGCAGAGTCACTTTGGCGAGTTACTAAAAAAATCCTCACTCACTCGGTGAAATAGAGGGCAGGTGCTGATTCACACCGGTTTTCCGGTCGTGGTATCACTCCGGTTGAGCAGGCCCATGCATTCCGAAGCGTGGCTCTCTCTCACTGATGTTTTAATAGTTCGCTCCTTTAATCGGCTCTCACGACACCCTCGATATGAAAGGTATTGATGACATTTTGTATTTATAATCCGTCAAAATTAATAATTTCATATACCTAACCGTAATTTAAACTTAATAAAATAACATTATCTGAGACATCCAGTACCAGTTTCATCATCTTCCTAACCATTATTATTCTCAAGATTTGGGGTCGCCTACTAGTTTTACCGGTTTTACCTGAATATCAGTTTTTGAACGGAGCGACTGGTATCGGACCTCCGCAACCCTGAGGGTGAACAGAATTCGAGGGTTGGAAAAAAAATGGTGTCAGTATATTTGACTTCCCAATAACAATTGCCATAGATATTCATGACAACCGGAACCGAGGCACGGGCGGCAAATACTGCCATCTTGCATACTCCGCTCTTTTCTTGAAGGTTTTTCTTACAATAATTTTTTAATGCTATTAAGAATTTCTTGTAAGAAAAGCCTTCAAGAAAAGAGCGTTCTCTTCTTAAAAAGACGGCAACGCACTTGTGACACCTCTGGTGTTGCGGTTGTCCATAGGCGGTGATAATCGCCTACCATCAGGCGATACATCTGCTCGTTTGCTACCTACATCATAAAAAAAAACCGCAGTCCGGCCCGGGCATTGAACCTAAGAACCAACGAGGCAGTAACATGCAGTACTAGTTTATAGTTTAAACACAGACGGATCGATTATAAAAGAAAGGGGTTCTTTTATTAGTATTATTACTGGCAACTTTATTTATTTTAAAGCAGAACTAATCTGAGTGCCAACAAGTTGTACAAAAAAAAAAAAAAATTAAATTAGTACAACGTGAGTTAAAATTACAACATAGAAACACGATCAAAAGTTACAAACAACCTACATTCTGCCTTACGCCCAGCCCGATTTAAAATAGGTTTTATATTGCTTTGAGATGGTATTTTTACTTTATTTCGTAACGAGCAAGTCTTTGTTAAGTAGTCTTTTGTTCATATTGAATGCTGTTAATTCTCATAGACACACAAAGTGTCTAACTCCCACTCGCAGGTTAGAACAGCTATCAGCCGGTTAATTACATTGAATAATACATTAAATAAAATATTATCGTGAACTTATTTAAATTGAGAGAGGTGTTTGTAAAAAGCTATCAGGGGGCGAAGTGAACAGCGGAGCTAAATAAACATTAATTTATTATTACCCGATCCTTTTACGGAGTATATAATATTTTGCATCCTTATTATTCGTATTGATGGTAGGCAAAGTTTTTCATACGATCCTCTAATATTACTATAATTGTACTTTTCATAATTGTACTAGCTATTGACCATGGCTCCGCCTGCATGTATGTCGGTTATCGCGGTAAATAGAAGCCTATGTCGTTCTCCAAGAATCCAAATATCTCCATGCCAATTTCATTCGAATCGGTGCAGTGGTTTGGGCTATAACCATAACAGATAGACAAACAGAGTTTCTTTTAATTTATAATATTAGTACGGATAGAAACATATTCCATCTATTCGGTCAGTTGACAGTAGGTGTCTATTGTCGCCAATGCATAAGTTTAACTTAAAAGATAGGTATAGGAACCGGCAGGTAACTTAGGTAGATTTCGGCGTAGTGGGAGTAAGTTTGCGCATAGTACAAATAGTGCAACAACTTCTAGTCACATTATTTTTGCTTATCATTATTCTGTGATTGCATCTTAAAAATGATTGTTTAGAAGAAAATAATTTGTGAATTTTACGATATCATACTGACTGCCTCTGTGGCGCAGTGGTAGCCAATGCGACTGCTGTGCAAGAGGTCTCGGGTTCGATTCCTGAGTCGGACTATATGTTTGAATGATCTGCAAATATTTGTTTCGGAGTTTGGGTGTTTTCTATGTATAATATGTATGTATTTACAAAAAAAGTATATAAGTATTAATATCAGTTATCTAGTACCCATAGTACAAGCTCTGCTTAGTTTGGGACTAGATGGCGTTTTGTGTTAAAATGTCTTACATATATTTATTTATTATATATACATATATTTATATCAGTCGTCTAGTACCTTTAATACAACTTAGATGGCGTTGTGTGTTAAAATGTCTGAACATATTATTCATTTATGTCTAATTATTATAGTTGTCATAATAACTACTTTTTTATATTAAAATATTCGAAATTTCCGCTGAAAAAACTAAACCACACTATTCGCACATTAATCCTTGTCAGATCGTACATATCATAAAAAAGTTATCATGAGTATAACATTTATAATATGTAAAATATAACATTTAATATAATAATAACAAAAACTCCTAACAAAAACTTTATTTAAACCAATAACAACAATATCAACAAGCTTACAGGTGTACTCGAAGTGTTGTCGACTGACGCACCAATCACTTTTTCGGTCTCGCGTCTCAGGACAACCTAAGGGACCTAAAAAACGACTAATGCGCATCTAACGAATCTTGTCAAGTAATTAATTTTGAATATTTTAATAAAAAAAGTAGTTTTTCATATTAAAATAGTCAAAATTTCCGCTGAAAAAATCTGAACCACATTATTCGTACTTTGGTATTCAAAGCCATATCAGTACGATCATTGAAAAATATCGTTTATAACTTATTAATATGTTGGGTTTCTGTACATCAGCTATTAGTTTAGGTCATAACTTTAGTTGAAAATTAACCAAAAATTTCGACATTTCAAATTATTTCTATACAAAAAGCTGTAGCTATTGACGGGCTTCTGAATAATATCTGTAATAATACCACAGATCAACTAATTCGGATTCAAACTTTGCATAATAGCTCTGTCTTACTTTGAAATTTAGCCCAACTTTGAAGGAAGGTCTATTTTGCGCTACAATCCCTTTAGTACTTTACGTAAGCCCTGAAAACTATTCCAACTGTGTTTTCTTTTATTTTCTGTTCTCAATTTGAAATATAATTATAAACTCTTTTAGACTTTAGATTAGTCCTGAAAACTACTGCGACTCTTTTGCAATTTCGATACTCAATTTGAAAAATAATTACGTACTCTTTGTTACTTTAGATTAGTTTAAAAAAATATTTCAGCCGTGGCAGTTATAGTTTTTATTCACTATTTGTACATTATAATGAACTTTTTATTACATTTTCATTGGTCTTAAAAAGTATTTCAACTTTGTTTTATATTTTTCCTAATATTATAAATTCGAAAGTTATTTTGTCTTTCTTTCTATTACGCTTTCACCGCTAAACTGTTGAACCGATTTGGATCAAATTACAACAGAGCTCCTTTGATTCTTGAGAAAGGACACAGGCTACTATTTACCGAAAAAACCGACATACAAGCGGGTGGACACGCAACAAAATACGTTTGAAATATATTTTGAAGTAACATTAATATTTACCATACTAGCTATAAGCAGCGCGCCATCTTTGATTGTTAATATTGATTATGTCAATTAATGTATCATATTTATTGTCATGCTCTGGCATATGGACCGCAAGTAAGTGATACCTGCTATTCTCATCGTGGGGGAATATATAAATTCTGTCATCATACTTATGATTCCTGACCCGCAGATGTCCATGTGTGGTCACATACTACTAAGTGATTCAACTTCTCGTTGGTTTCTGTACCATGAGTTAAATTTTAATCATATTACAAAGCTAAAATTTATATGACTATGTATTATTGTTTTATGCAAAAACGGCTTATCTACTACACTTTGCATAGAGATGGAGTATTATAAAACTTTGTATAATTAACTATGTCAAAAATATTAATAATGACATAAGAATTTCATGTGCAGCAATGTTGTAACATCAATATATTATTTTGTAATAACTAGTCGTGATCCGAGTGGGGACCTGGTGTAACACAGGTTGTTATACTTATTAAAGGCATCAGCGATCCACAAACGAAGTTAAAACTTTTAATGCTGTTACGTAGTCTAGTTTTATTATATTTCGGTTTTGGTGAGCATATAAATCATTATTATTTAAAAAAAAACATTTCTTAGAATATTATTAATAATTAGCTGTTATAGATATATAAATTTATATTAAATAACATTCAATATCCAAAAACAATATATAAGATTATATTGTTGGCTTAAAAATATAATTTTGTATATTGTTTTTGGATATTGAATGTTATTTAACATTAACATATAATCTAGAATAGCACATATCTTGCTATTATCTGTTGATCTTCATCTCAAAATAATGTTGTATTCTCGTGGAATGAATTAGGTAGGACAACAACCGCGGGTAATACTAAAGAGTTCATCTAATCTTTAATATTTTCAAAGAAAATTCACCAACTCTATGTTCACGCTTTAAAAACAATTATATATGTACTCTATTTATATGATACCAGCTGTAGCCCATGACTCCACATATATGTTGGTTATCGCGGTAAATAGTTGCCTATGTGTTGCCTAAGCTATTTTACTGTAAAGTTTCATTAAAATCCATTCAATAGTTTTTACGTGAAAGAGTAACAACCATCCATCCATACCTACAAACTTTGTTAATGTTAGTAGGATAAATCATTTTCCTTCTTCTTCTTCTTTTGATGAGATAACAAATAGCCGGATCAGCTATTTCTACCAATTTAAAGTCTTCAATTCTAAATCTTGAAGTCTTAGTCGTGATGAAATTAATCATAAAAAATATAAAAATATGGATGACATGAAATGGAGACCGTCTTTCGAAAAACAAAATACGATATCCATCACTTCATTTCATTTTCATTTCTAAATAGAAAATAACATACGCCGCTGTCAGTTTTTGTACAATCTGACAAAGATAACAAAGCAACATAACTCTATTTAAGTAAAACCTCTGGTAGAACTATAAAACAGTGACCTCAAAAGAATAAATGGTTTATTTTTTCTTCAAGAATGGGGGTTATTAGTGTAAGCAGTAGGGCAGTAATATGCCCTTATATATGATAGTATTACTGTCTCCGTGATTAATATATCAGGATAAAAGCGTCTGTCATTGATAGAATGTTGGTCGGAAGGTTGGCCAAAAATAAGTTGGGATAAGATATTGCTGCGTGTGAAATAGAAATGCCTTCTTCGGTTTTTATAGGAGCCGTTTTATTTGAAATGTCTGTTTGACTTTTATTACTATGAAATATATTTAGGTTCAATATGTTATGGTTTATATATTAGCGTATGGGACTTACGATCCAGAGATCTCAGGTCTCGCCAAAGGTGTTGTTGGGTTTTTCTTACAAGATATTCTTGGTCAAATCTCCTCCGGTATGGAAGTTTGGAGGTGTTTAACGCCCATGCCTCAGAAAGCGATCAGCCTTTGGTCCCGGTTTTCATAAAAATATATGGCAATCGATATTAAGAAGTCAGCGTTCTTAAATATAACGACAACTTTTCTTTCTTTTTACGTGTGGAAACCTCCTCGGGCCTTCACCCCACCGGGGTTTGCGGCGGGGCGGTGTTTCGGAATCGAACCGCCTAAAACCACAGGGTGTGCCACTCTGCGCCTGAGACGGGAGGGATCCGGGAACCGCTTTCTTACGCCATCCGAAACTAAACATAACGGCAACAAGTTTAACCTTTGAATTCAGTTCATTCTCAGGGTTTTGAAGGTCCAGTCGTTTTGAGAATAAACTGATTCAGTAGTACGCAAGATCTTTTTCTGACAAGTCTTAATTATCAAAAAAAGAACAAAACTCTTTGTAAGGTAAATGCAGACCGTTCTTATTGACCTATTTCTATTTTAGTTAAACTGGATTTAATAATTGAAAAAGGCCGTAAGACAGTGAAAAGGAACTTACTTATAATTATACTTATTTTAGGTTTTGAACTCCGGTCCTTGAGTCCTTGAGGGACTTCCCCGCAAAATGTCTGTTAAATACTATAAACTGAGTTTCACACAACACAACGATTTCAAGAACTTAATACTCGCAAATATCTTGAAAATACAATTAAGAAATTGAAAATACAAGATATTCATAACTAGATCCATATTCATATTTCGTCAAACGCTTCAAAATACACCAAAACAGGAATAACTTACTGTATATAACACCCCTTAACTCTTATTATTCAAACTTAAATACCGTTTAACTCACGTACAGACCGTTTAATTTTACTTGCGTAGGCAAATCAGGCTGCCCTAAATATATAAAGGCTAAGCAATCTGAATAGCTAAGTATAAACCGACTATCTTGGCTATGTATTTAGGATAGGTTTATAACCCAATGCAGATCATAACACAGACCTAACAAAGGACAATATCTTGTACCCATAAATAAAAAATAACTGATTTCTAATACATACACATATATAATTGTCTTTTCTTTTACGAGGCGAAGAGAAGCTTGTTATATGTCTATTTTTTACTCAACTATTGCGAAGCCAAAGGAAACGATAATAATTTTGATGGTCTATGTATATTTGTATGTTCCACCGTAGTATCTAAACTACTGAACCGATTTAAATGAAAGAAGTGTCAATATATTCAAAATTGAACAAGTGACATTGTGTATATGGTATATAGTGTTTTCAGCTTTCTTTGTTTCAACAATTTTTTGGTGTCTATTTCTGAAATATAAATTATTCGTAATAAATTCACTTAGATCTTTAGAGTTTACACCCAATTGACCGCGAACCCCAAAAATCGCCTATAGAAACATTGTAGTAAATGAAACACACATCCAAGCGATAATATTTTTTATATTGATGTAGACGGCATTTATAGTATAGTCCGTAAGTCTTAACATCGCGATACAGGAAATCGGTATAACGCCATATATCGAACTCAAACAAAAACTAATGTACATTATTTACTTTGAACACCCAGAAACAGAAAAAAATGCTTGTGTTCATCATATTCCCCCCCNTTATCTGTGAAGACATCAATATTGACATCACATTTAATAGTAACGATAATCGCTCTTTCGAATACCTCAACATCTTGGCTAGTCACTGCATCTTGCCTGCGCATACGATGCCTACTCACGGCCACACGTGTCTGGATCATATTATGATCAAAACCAAATCAGAAGCCACTTGCTTTGTTGCCGAGTCATCTGTAACTGATCATGAAAGTGTTGGTGTTATACTTAAACAGTTATTAAAACCATCCTATCATACTATGATTCTAAAGTGACTATCATTGGCTTAGTAGTAAGGAACCGAAACAAAAACTAGGCCGACAGGCCAGTTGATTAATGTAGGCTTTTATATAGGAAACTATATTTGTTCTACGAGAAAATATTGTTGATTTATTATGCTCGTGCTTGTGCGAGGCGCTCATAGCCCAGTTGCACTCGGTGAATAGAAACTATCACCGAGGGTAAGCAACGACAGCGCGGTCAATACCTGGATGGGTGACCGCTGGTGGCATGTTACCATGAGCATCTTCGTGATTCGGAGGATACGTTAAGCAGTGAGTCCCGGTTTTTATCATACCATAACAGTCGTGAAGCTTAGTTGGAGGCCTTCGGGCGGCTTAAAAACATCCAACGGCAAGATACGTAGCCACACGTATTCTTGCCAGTTCCCAACCCGCACTTGGCCAGCGTGGGGACGTATGGCCTTACATGGGCCATTATGGGTTGTTCATGATTATGTTTGAATGTTTTGCTGTGTTCATTAGAACATAACTGTACGTGTTTAAACTTCTAGATTAATGAGAGATAGACCAATGCCAATGTTTTGATAATAACCTTTTCACGCATTTTCAAGTTATGCTCTGTATCGTATACTCACTGCACAATTGCAATAATCTTGCTGCACTGTTATAAATTTTATTTGAAGCTATTTTCATTTACTGCAATCCTATTTGAAATGTAGTTTAAAAACAAGATAAACAAGATAAAGGAAGAAAGAAAAAGAAAATCGACGAAACACGGATGAATATTGCAAAAGGAATGGACCCTTCATTTTCTTTCAATAAGAAATAATGGTTTAGTAGAATGGAGGAATACAATACATTGTGTCAATAGCAAATACATTATGGAAAGTGCATAAAGACGAAAATACTTCTAATTAATGATTCAATAAAAAAAATGTGATACCAATTTCAAAGAAAATTGTTGTACAGAAATTATTTTACTGTTTTCATCTAGTAACCGAACGAACCGTGCCTGGGATTAGCCGGACGTACATATTATTATATTTTGTATGAGGCAGTTTACATAACATAGAGTGATTACATGCAGGCCGGACCCGTCTACTAACATACAATGCCTCGTTTGAATGCCTCTGTGGCGTAGTGGTAGCGAATACGACTGCTGTGCAAGAGGTCTCGGGTTCGATTCCTGATTCGAACCAAATGTTTGTATGATCTGCAAATATTTGTTTCGGAGTTTAGGTGTTTTCTTTGTATAATATGTATGTATTTACAAAAAAAAAGTATATAAGTATTAATATCAGTTATCTAGTACCCATAGTACAAGCTCTGCTTAGTTTGGGACTAGATGGCGTTGTGTGTTAAAATGTCTGAACATATTTACATATTTAATGCCAACCTCGGCCCGGACTGGACGCGATTAGGTTTGAAAAATATCTATCTTAAGTAAAGGTAGCAGAAGTCAAACTAAAATAGAACCATGTAACTTCACCTTTATTCTATCTAAAACTAATTGACCCGTAAAAGTGTTATATTTTATTCAGCTTATCATAACTTTTGAAATCCACGAGAGTTTATGTTTTTTCGAAAGAAGGGTTTCGTCTAAAAATACTTTGCGTAAGGCACTCAAGTTATCCCATAAAAGTTCGACTACATGATCACTTTAGAACTTTTTACAAGCGAAGATTTGAAAATATATTAGGCATACCCAATTTACCTTGGTAAACAGATATTTGATATGATTTTAATACAATATCCTAGTTATTGTAGGATCACATGGTACATTTTTACACCAGTTAAATAAATAAGCACATACTTGCCTGTAAGAGATAGCCTCCGGGCGATAAGGCCGCTAATTGTACTTTCTTAGTTTAAGTTTTCTTATTTAAGTTGACCTTGTTACTAATCTGATACACTAAAGAGAGATATCATTATACTTTTAAGGTAATAAATCTTGGGAATAATAATGACTAGAAAGATGATAATTATACTTTTAAAGTACGCTGATTTTAGTACTCTAATGATATCTATCAGTAGTGTCACCATACTCATTGTGAATGCAGACAAAACAGCATGGTGCCCCAGACGCCATTGTCTGGGGCACCGTGCTGTTTTATCTATTTTTTGTCTATTTGTATTGAGTTTTTTCTGTATCATCGGAACTCCGGTCTAGCTCTCACCAACGAACGATAGCACTAATGCTGTTATTTTAGATTGGCCTTCTGTGAGAGAGTAGTACCGCCCGGTCGAGCTGGCCCTTTTTTGCCGAAATCCGGCTCTACTACATGTCACATCAGTATGAATAATACGCGTAAATATAATGGTTCAGTCATGACATAAGCTTGGACACACTATAACTGAGTATACACAGGTAACAGCAAGATTAATATTAAAAAAAATGTTGACAAGAAAAATTAAGATAATATCATATTAACAGTAGAGATACTAAGGAGAAGGGCAGAGATAGATCATTCTATTCTGGTAGTTATTTATTTCCTCATAAAAACTGTCTTCATACATATATAAACGTCAAATTTTGTGGTACCTGCCACTTTTTAAGACTCAGTATATACCTTATAATAATTTAGTTGCTTCAAAACATTACTTCCAATTCAAAGAAACAAATAAATAAATGAAATCCGCAATATTGTGCGCAATCATTTATAATCTTAGTAGTAAACGACTTCACATAAACTAAATCCGAAAATAAATGTGAAATCAAAACTATATTTCCTGCGAGGCCTCGATCGCGTGACAAATCTGCCTTCGTTGTGATAAAAACGGCATTATGTCGTCGGTCATAGCTCACGTGGACTTTATGTCGCACCCTATATTTTAGAGGCACCATGATCAGGGTTGCCGGTAAGGACAACTATGTCCTAAATACTTTTAAAAATAAGAAATGATATCATTGATTCTTAAAATAATCTACATATTTACTATTATTTTAGATTTTTGAAAGACTATAAGTCAAGCGAAAAGGTTAAAAATTCTAATCAACATTTTTTTTATTTTATTTTATTTAAAGAAAGACAACTCCCACATAGGAATATATATTCCTGTGTAACGGGGATCTTTACAAACATATATGAAACGGACACAAAACACACCCAGACTGAGAACAAAAATTTAAGGATCACACAAAGTATTGTCCCAAGTAGGATTTGAACCCACAACACCTGGCGCAGTAGGAAGCGGTGCAGCGACCACTGAAACCACTAGGCCAACCGTGTAGTCATGCTACTGGTTGCTCATAATCCCATAAAGTTTTTTCTCTCTCTTCTCTTCTTCTTATTTCTATCATACATATACTACCTGCCTTGTTCCTTACTAAAGCAACTCAAGGTTGACTGATAGATAATGCCATGTGGCATTAAGTTCGCCTCGTGTATTCGTGATGAATGATGTATACATAAAAATTAAAAAAGACCCCATTATTTTTGGTTTTCATCCTTTAAACCCAAAAAGAGGTCAAAGTTTAAAGTAATCTCAGGAAATAGCAACAGCCCGTCAATCAAAAAATAATGTATTTAGTTCTGTTCCTGTAATATTTGTGAGTTGTGCATTTACGCCTAATTATGGCAAACGGCAAACATTACGGTAGCAAATGCAAAAGGAACACGGTACTCCACTTTAATGTCTGTTGCAAGCCCATTCTGCTGCCCCAAAATTCAAATTTAAGTAAAACTAAAATATATATATTAATTTTATTAATATTTAATTTTGAATGCAATAAGTATATACATATATAATACCTCATAAAACATCATTCTTTTCGCAATAATAAAGTTTCTACTTTATTAGTTAAAAGGTACACTATTCCCTTCAATACATTATATGTATGTGGCCATACATTGTATAATAACTTCAATCATATTATTATAACTATTAATTTAATGTAATCTACATAGAGATTATATTTTGATTAAAATATAAGTAATGGAGTCATAGGAATTAGTTAATTTGACAACCCTGACCGTGAAATTTCACAGGATGTAATATATTTTTGGAGTGAGCCTTGTTTAACGACCTTGGCTTTGTTTTATTTTGGTTCACAGAGTACCATACTTAAATTTTGAGTTACAGAGTAATAGACTGTCCATGAAGTGAATAAAAAGCAATTTTAAAAAATAAGAAACTAAATATCTAATCTAAAATTATTCATGCATAGTGTACTAAGTGTTTTTATATTCCATGGTCCATACTCATATGGTCCATTTTCATTTAAACTGGAGGCCCAATGATCCCGAAACACCTCAATAGGCCGCTATGGTGTTGCTCATTATGCTGCATCATTGTATTGTCTGCATTCGCAAGAAATAAGGTGATCAGTACTTTTGGATTCTGTTCATGCTTTCCATCAGGCATAAATAAATATCAAACTGAGCGGAAACAATGAGCACGGTTATAAAATAACTAGCTTTTTACAGTGGCTCCGCCCACATATATGTTAGTTGTCGCGGTATAAAATAACTTATATCCTTCCTCAGAAATTTAAGTATCTTCCTGCCAAATTTCATTGAAATCGATGCAGTGGTTTAGCTGTAAAAGGGTAATAAACAGACAGAGTTATAATCGAATTTATAACATCAATTATAGATTATAAATTTGTTCTTAGTTAGACTTGATAAAAACCTACTAACGCCGTAAAATTTTGTTGGTATTCATGGTCACCTTAGTCGTTGTACTGTCTTGAAGGTGCGTGTCATCTGTAAAACCATTCCCCATTCTATGTTTGAAACAGGCAGTAATGTCTTCTTTGCTTTAGACGTTATTGGCTCTAAAATTTCACATTATCTTATAATGAATGCTAATCTAGAAATAGTATAATCTAACACACAACACCATCTAGTCTCAAACCAAGCAGAGCTTATAATATGGGCTAGTACCTATATTATAAGCTCTGCTTGGTTTGAGACAACTGATATATAAAATACTTACATATATACTTTTCTATATATTACATATATACTTTCTTCGTAATTACATACACGTCATACATAGAAATTATCCAAACTCTGAAACAAATATTTGCATATCTTACAAATATTTAATCCGATCCGGGATTCGAACCCGAGACCACAAGCACAGCAGTCGTATATGCTACTACTGCGCCACCGAGGCAGTTAATATTAAGTTATGTCCAGCAGTGGTAATAAAAATGATCTAAAAAGAAAATATCGAGGTTAATGAAGGGTACTTTATCACAAGTAGGTATGTTCTGGACTCTCATTTTGAATATATATATATACATATATATGTAATTTTTTATACTGCCATTCAAAAAGGCTATTTCTAAGCTAAGCTAGTTTGTAAGTAAATCTATTAAATTCTCTCAAAGTATTTTAAATTTCATCATCATCATCAGTCCTGTGCTAGCCATAGACTTCTCCAAAAAGCATGATGACGGTAACCAAGAACTACTAAAATTATTTATTTATCTGATGAATGGGGTTCATAGAGTAAAAAAATCGTATTTATTGTCACATTAAGAGCGAGATTAACAGTTAAGTAATAAAAATAAAACTACAAAATACAGCAATACGCCATGTTAACTTGAACACCAATTTGTTCACCAGTTCGGATATAATCGACGCTTACTTTACTGTCTATAAGAGCTTTCATTGCCACTGGTTGTCAAATTGTGACGTCGCGTCTGCGACAAGACGTCACAAACAGACGCCATAGCACTACTAAGCGTTTTGGCATGTATTTTAAACTTAAAATTCCAATCTCAATTTTTTTCTTACTATAATTTTATTTTTTGGAGAAATATTACTTTTTTCGACAAAAGGAGGTACTTCCGAACATCATAAAACAGTTTTTCAAAATTATTCATCATGCCTATCGCACGCCACTTGGTTCGATCCTCGGCTTCTCGCACCTAACTCCTTTTCCTCCTACAATACTAAATATCAGTAACATATAGGCCGCAGGAGTGTGTCATCAACAAAATCATTAAGTTATACTAGATGTAATGTAGATTTATAATAACTTTATTATTTTATGGATACAGCGTTGAAAAACGTTCACGTTGGTGGAAGTTTATGAGCTCTTACATAATGTCTTGATTGATCATCGACTAGGACTTAGTTTAACTAATAGTTCAAGCGGTAACTACGCCGCTTGGTTCTGATTCAAATCTCATATGGGAACACACTGTGAGATTCACAAAATGTTGTTCTGAGTCTGGGTGTTCTTTATGTACGTTTCATGTATGTTTGTAAACACCTCTGTGTAATGCAAGAGTTATAAAGAAAGAAGGATCAATATTATGACGAAAAATAGATCCCATTGTGTCTAAGACAATGGGTTAAGTCTTTATTTTCGAAACACCACTGTGAAAACAGGGACAACGTAAGAAAACTTGTTGCTTGAAAAATATTTACTAAAATAAAAGACTAAAACTATCTACAAATAAGTAAGAAAATTAGATCTAAAATATTCTACAAATAAATAACAAAATGAGTAGTTAATTTTAAACACCGTTCTTATATACCAAGATTATATATTATTTAATCCGCAACAACTTTAAGCCCACTTTGTATATTATTCATATAAACCTTCACCTAGGCACTCGGAAGATTAAGGCCATCGCTTAAAAGCCGGCCCCTCATTCACTTTGTTTAAAGGAGTTGAGAGTACGTCACGTATTACGATCGTTATTCTTCTGCCAACCTTAGGCCTTGGTACAGGGCGTAAGAGATTTAGATGGTTTCGGATTTATATTTAGACCGCTTGCTCTGTTGATTAAATTCGCTTCGCTCTTTAATTAATAACGTGAGTTAGAACTTTCGTCCTAACGATATAACAAATTACAAGTACTGTTTATTTTGCGTTGCACTTTTATGCAACACTTAAGATATTGATTCAACGATCAAACGATGGCGGAAATACATAGTAGTAGAGTAATAGTGTAACCGAGGGTATTCCATGCTTCGGCATGCATGAGCCAGCTCAACCGGAGTCATATCACGGCCTCACAGAAAATCAGTGTGAAACAGCACCTGCGCTGTGTTTTACAGAGTGATACATCCCGCAAAGGCCGGCAACGCACTTGTGACGCTTCTGGTATTACGGGTATCTATGGGCGTCGGTAATCGCTTACCGTCAGCCATACGTCTGCTCCTTTGCCCCCTGTTACATAAAATAAACAAAACAAAAAAAGATGATGATTCAGAAGAATATTAAACTGGTCACTTGTCATTTCTTAAAAAAAAATATGTATTAGATAATTTGAAGATGTTGATATGCTAATAATGTTAATAAATACAATCGATGATTTGCGCAAAACGGCTGGCAGGAGCTGGATGCGAGAAGCCATAGATCGAACTAAGTGGCGTGAAATTGGAGAGGCCTATGTCCAGCAGTGGACTGCGATAGGCTGATGATGATGATGATGATGATGAATATGCTAATGCATGCATTTACAAACAGAAAATAATAAAGCACAATCACTTTCACCTTAAAGTTTTCCAGAAACTATCCCTGTCTGCTCTAATAACTATTGCTACTTAAAAAAGACAAAGTGATATAATATAAAAATATGACGTTCATACTATTCAGAATATATGACATTATTTTAAATATGATAATTATAATGTTGCAAAAAAATTGATCTACTTATCTAGAATCGCTTCGTCTCATAAATTGAAGACCATCCATTATCCGTCGAAAGATTTGTACCATTAGCTTATCACGTTATGAGTTTTCCATTTCACCTCACAGATCGCGATTGTTCAGTAAAATTGAAGATAAGTAATAAAGTATGTTTTATTATTATTTTTTTGTTACAGGACACCAATGCGTCGGTTGACGAACACGCGCTCGGAATGCAACACTACAAAGAAATGACCAGCATTATAGCAAAATGGCTCATCAATCCTGGACGGCATGGTTGAGTATCGTGTACATACACCTTGCGGTGCTCACTACGACGTTAGCAGATTTTACTACAGAATGCCAGAGACCTTGTGATTGTAGATGGCAGTCTGGGAACAAAGCTGCCATTTGCTCAAACTCAAGTCTTAAAATCATTCCTGCAAATTTGAGCAACGATATCCAAATTTTAGATCTGTCTAATAATAATTTACAACAATTACATCAAGAGAGTTTCAAAAAGGTGGGCCTAAGTAACTTAAAAAAACTATTTCTCAAAGAGTGTAACATCGAAATTATTCATAAAACTGCGTTTGTGACTCTAGCAATCATGATAGAACTAGACTTATCAAAGAACAAAATTCAGTCACTGCATCCTGATACATTCAAAGGCACAGAGAAACTAAGATTAATAAACTTGAGCTACAACTTCATCGATAAGTTGGAAGACGGAATATTTCGCAATTTAAAGTTTTTGCAGAAAGTAGAGGCCAGCAACAATCGAATACATCGCATAGGAACGAAAGCTTTTGTGAACTTGCCCCAATTGAAAATATTGAGATTCAATGGCAATAATCTGAGTCATATGAAGCCAGAAACTTTGATGGGCTTGAGAAACTTATCTGGTTTAGATTTACACAATAACCCATGGCGATGTGATTGTAATCTTCAAACGTTCAGAGATTGGGTGATCAGTCATAATTTGTACACGCCTCCAACATCATGCGCTGAGCCACCATCTGTACAAGACAAACTTTGGAATGAATTAGATTCTACAAACTTTGCATGCCGACCGACAATCCTCGAACCGTTACCAGACTCCACGGTCAAAAGTTATGACGAAAACGTGACTCTGACTTGTAAAGTAGTCGGAAATCCGCCACCTGAAGTTGCTTGGCGCTTTAATGGCAAAACTATAGAGATGAAAGCCTTTGGAGAAATCAGGTATAGTGTTGCTGAAAATACAATGGATTTGATACGTTGGATAAATCTCACTATAATTTATGCTCGCTATAGCGATAGAGGAAATTACACATGCGTGGCTGAAAACCCAGGAGGTCGAGACGAGAAAACCTTAACTCTTCTTCTCTCGAAATACGGAGGAGTCGGGTCAATAGCCGGTATGGATACTGATTCTTTTGCAATCCTTGTTGGTTGTTTAACAGCCATTGTTATAATTTTTGGCGCAGCATTAGTAATATGTTATTTTACGACCCAAAACAATGAAATCAAAAGACTGATTAAAAACGATGCCCGTTCATCTAATGGAGAAGCACTAATAGAAAACTCTGTTAGTTCTGAGGCAGAAAAAACCTTAAAAATTGAGGTTAACCCTGTGACTAAACCACCTAGAAAATATGAAGCTCCGCCGTCCTTCACTGGTGAAGCTACAGAGATGTCTGAATTAAATCGTACTCTTCTCGAAAACGAATCTGTTTTAGGTAAGTAAAATAAAAACTCTTGTTACTAATCTAATAGTTACTAGCTAAACACGTGGATCTGTTATATATTAATAAAGTAATTACGATTATTCCAAATCAATCATCATTAGTTGTATATGTTAAGATCATTAATGATAATATAATGGATCTCAAAAAATGATTTCCTTCGCAAAAATGAAAAATAAGAGAAAGATTACAGAAAGTTTTGGCAAATAAGAAATCTGGAATATTAACGCTTATGAATTTTAACAAAAACATTTATAAAAATTTCATCGTCAAGAATACACTTATCTCTATTTTCTTACTCAAATAATTATAAATTAAAGCTTCGCCCGAACCTTTTGTTTATCTTTGCTTTAAAATTTGCTCAATTGTTTTGGTTACAACAAACAAGTTAAACCTTTGAGTGATAAAATTATTTAAAATAAACTTCTGAGAAGAAATTCAGCAATCTTTGTCCAATTTTACTTTGATCTGAAATTCTTGAAAATCAGAGCTATTTGATGTAAATAAAAGTGTACACAAATCTTTCTTTGCATTTAATTTACGAAATATTTGTGTTGTCTGCATTGAATATTGGTACAAAACCTAGCAAAATAGTCACAAGCGTACATCGCTTACATTTTTATTTTACTATCTATTACTGTTTGTCAATAGAAGAATTCTATATACTATAGATAATATATATTTTATATAATATAAAGTATGGACATGTTGCACGCAACTTATTCGGTAGAAAATATCTTCATAATTGCCTCGAATCACCAGTGCAATAGAATATAAAATTTAATGATCTCCGTTGTTGCGGAGTAAGAGACAATTGTAGATACTTGACAAGACCTCCCAATTTTTTTGTTAAAAAGCTGGAAATCCGAAAATGTCAACAGCTTTTGACTTGTTGTGAAATAGTACTCGGAAATTGATGACTATAATTTATTTAGATTATTTTGTGTCCCATGCCTTGACAACGATATCTCTTTGTAATTATTACTATCAGAAAAAAAATATTAACTTGCATTTGTTATAATATCAAGTTTAATTATCATGAATCAAAACATAAATCTTTTGTTAACAGCATCTACAGAAGACAATAGCCGTCATCATGAAATGGAGCTTCCAAAGATATCCCAAGAAGCTTTACTCATGGACCGTATAACCCAGGATCATCAAGCATACCCACCAGATCTATTATCATTTCCTCTCCGAGGTACAAAAATTTCTCCCGTCGGGGGAGCTTCTAAAAGTACAGAAAGTCCGATCAAAAGTCCGGAATATGGAGTAACAGCTATTGACCCTGCACTATACAATAGATTTCAAAGTCCTAATTTCCAGGGTACCATTCCTCTTATTACTTCTAAGGGCTACGTTACACTTCCTCGGAGGCCCAGAACAGTCCAGGAAAGTAATATTCGTCCTCAAGTCTTCTCAACATTAAATGGTGTCATTCCTTACTATGACACTTTTAATATGAAATTATTTGGTAATGGAGCCAATTATTACAGTTTGAATAAAAGTGAAATGGATTTAGGGCCTATGGGGAAAATTCCCTTACATCAAGATGATGAAGAGCCAGCTCCATCGCCAGCACCTGGAACTCCACATGCCACTATACCCAGAAACAGTTTGAGCTCACCAAACATACACAACCAACTCTTGACTTTACAGGCTATGTCTGTCAATCAGATGATTAAATCAGAGCAAAGGCCTCTAAAAGTAACCTTGGCAGAACATGAAGGTTTTTTAAAAAACCGGGATTTTAGGTCCGGATATTCTGTGAATGTTGTTAGTGGTACTTTAGGTAGATCAAGGACTGCACCGAAACCGCCACCTAAGCCAAGAAAAAAAAGCTCATGTGAAGTGAAGGAACAGTTTTTAATGAACACTGCTGATAATGCCACCCAAGTATAATTTTTTAGGAAGGTGAAAAGAAGGCAAATTGAACTTCATTTTTAGTTTGTTAAGTTTATATACCTACGAGCACATGACAACAACAGACATATCTTTAATGAGAATTCATTCAAAATCGATTGTGGTAATCACCACCATAACACGCCAATGATTGCACAATAATGATACGATCAATGTTCAGATGATAGTTTTACTATCCTTAAAATACGAGTTTCTGTTGCCATTATATGAAGTTTCGATCGTTATGGACATCATATGGACATAAAAATAAAATTTTACGGCCAACATATTTTCAATGAAGGTATTTAGTTGGCCAGTTGAACAAAATCCTCTAGACCACCTTTTATGTAATCGAACAATATTCAAATACTGTTATCTAATAATTTTAAGCCACGTTACTTTATTATAAATTCGAATCGAATGTTATAAATTCAATTCGATAAAAGTAATCAGGCAAAGTGAAACATTTTCCTTACAAATATCTTTTAATAATTCACCTGAAATTTGACTGATGGATGCCGCTTACGACCCTCCATTCGCTGACGGTGGATCTGTAGAAACAAATAGTCGTCTTCACTTCGATATTTTCAGGTCTAAAATGGCCTAACTCTAGATAACTAATAAAAACTTAACATTCTGTTGGCTCAGAATTCAATTTGCCTTTAACATTTAATAATTAAGGGAATTTTACACTTATATGGGTGATGCAAATACAATAAGTATATTTTTTATGCTTTCTTTATATAATTTAGAACCTCTAGTATTGTTTTAAATTGTAACTTTTTTTTTGTAGTTCATTTAATATTACTAAGTAAACATATAATACAATAAATATGATGTGATAAATAACGATATCGTGAGTGTTATATAATTACAACAAAAATTATATTTAAATAATGAGATTGCCTACTCAGTAATTGGAATTGTTAAAAAATTTGCGTTGTATATTTTTAATGATAGATTTTTCCTCTTTAATAAACAAGAAATTTTATAGACGGACCCTATTAAAGATTCAGGAACACCAAATAGGCAACCTTAGCATTAGGAATAAAATGTTTTTTGTTTTCTATCTTGTCCTAATAAAAATAATAAGCTTGTATGATGCTATCAAAAAAATTATTGTATGAATATAATATGTAACTAATGAATCTATAAAAGTCAAAGATAGGTTTTAAGTAAGTATTAGATTGTCGATTTTAAGAATTATGTATTTTACATCACATTAATTTGATCACGACAGTTTACTGTAGATAATATAACATGCTCATTAAAGAACTTATGTAAGATGAATAACTACTTCATGAATCTTTGCCTTCTATATACTAGCAAAAACATTCTTGGATACATAAATTCAAGCCTGGAATTATTGTAATCGTTTAATTTATCATGTAAAGAATTTCGATTGTATCAATTGAACAGGTAAAATAAATCTGAAATTAATATTAACCTGCAATTATTAAGCGGACGAATTCATGATTGGATCGTCAATATAAATTCTCGATTTTAAATATAATTTCTCATGAGCTTTTTCAGATAAATAATGTTTCAATTCCTTGCTTTTGCTTTTTTAAAGTCAAACTTTTATTACATCGTCTCAAATTTTTTGGTCTGTGTATCGCATGTCGCGTGAGGGTCGGCCGCAGAGTGGGATAAAGTGAAAGGCGCTCGTCAGAGCAGCCGAGGCCAATATGGCGGCGTCTATAGTACCATCAGCTGACCGTGTAGTGTATAGACTATTACTCATTTGTGCCAGTGTTCCATGCTAACTTGTTTGTTTTTGTCAGTGTTTAATGTAAATGTTGTTATTTATTTGCTTTATTAGATTTATTTATTTGTATATGCAAAAAGTTTCATTTTTACTGTGGTTTCATAAAACCACACAATCCTTTTTTAAATCTCAACCATCATCATCAACAGCAACAATAAAATTATCAGTATATATATGACAATCAAATTCTGGGCTTAGCCATGCAAGAGGTTTAGACCTATTAGGCCTTATTGATTGCTTACGCGTTGATTTCGGGTTTGTATCAAGTTTTCCTTCTCTTTGTTTACCCAAAGAAATAAATTACGCAAGACAACATCATGGTCGCCTTGCGTAATTTATTTTTTTTGGCAGACAATTCTTGCTTTGCTACTATTCGAAAATGTATTATTCATTTTAAATATGGCTCACCCAGTGTCTATAATCATCATATACGTGTCTTTGTTAAATATTTATTCATGTACTCATTTTGTCTTTAATTTTAAAAAGCTCTTTCTATATTCACATTACGTTTAAAAATATGTTAATGCCTTGTAGCTCGTTTGATTTATTTAAATTCATGTATATTTTACTTGTTCAAAAATGCCTACGAGCCATAAATAGTTAACATTTCTTCGAAACATTTGTGTCTTCTTTTTTTTACAATCAATGTATAGTTCAATGTTAAGTTTAAAATATTCTAAAGTATTTATTAGAGTACGCATTGTTGGTGCTTATAAGAATTATACAATAATTGCAAAAATGTAACCATCCAAGCCTTTCTTGTCACGTTATTTATAGAAAGTAGATTGGGCTTGAACAAGATCTTTTTGACATAGACAAAGAGAAGTAAGTTATGCGATAATAGCAGATGAAGTTTCCCGATTTAAAACTCAAAAGTCTAATTTAGAATTTAGAGATGATAGCTTATTTTTGTTCCTTGATAGGAGATCGTCGTGGATGTTTTTCTCCCATTTTATGGAAGTAGTCTGTTAAATACTTTCCTATCGACTAAAAATAACTCCAACGTGCCTCTGCTCGCCAATGGTCGATAGAGTAAGAACAACAATTGCATTAAAAAAATAGTATTTTTTCTTCAGTTCCAAAATTAACTTTATTACGTGGGAGAGCCAAACTTTGGCACATATAGGCCAGTTTCGACCATGGACCGGTGTAAAACTGTTCTTTTTTTGCTTTTTTACTAAGTGGGTAGGGTTATCCGACCCAAAACCTTCTCCCTCCTCCTGATTGTGTGATTGATTAAAGTTGTCCATGGACAGCGGTAATTACTTCTTATATTACTTGAATCTTCTTTTTAAACAAAACCTGACTAATATATTCCTACGAATCAAATCACTGTCGAGAAACTTGTGAACCTAAAAGTTCCTTTTCAATATTCCTGTTATTTGATAAATATATCATTTGACATCGTTTTTTGTGAAACCTTTCAAGCATCCGGAAAGAAGGCTTTGACAAAAGCGAAGCGTGACTGATCTCATAATAATAAATATTCTGCTTTGTTGAGCGAAACACTAATAACATGAAATGTGTATTGTTCAACAACTTGAGGACTTGTTTCAGCCCATTTTATTCTTCTATTCTAAATGTGTATGTTTAAAACATAGCCTATATGTAAATTATGTAAAAAATGTATTTTTTTCTATAGTATTAATTATATATATGTATTAAATAGTTACAAGTATCAAAGTTAAGATTGTATCGTCGTAGAAGATGGAATTATTTAAAATTTTATCATTTGACTCTAAATACTGTTAGGTGTAAAATTCAGACTAAGTTGAATTAGTATAACTTGATATTCATTGTGAACAAACAAAACTATATTCCTTAGTTCAGTCTTTTCGACTCAGCTAAGGTACTATTAGGTTTCGACTAAATTTAGGTATATGAAATAATTTATTCATTTACCTAAAATACGCATTATTTATTATAAATACAGATGTTTTTCAATGCTATGTTAACAACGAATTTGTTTAAATTTATATTTTATAAATTTGCAATAGATGTGTAAGAATAGTATACATAATGGGCAAAATCTGAGTTATGGAAATTCAGAGAAATCTTTAAATTGTGTATCCAGTTACAGTTTAATTACAATAGTTTCTGAAATTTTCTTGGTCTTAGATAAACAAATCTCTTTCCGAATAATAAATCAAATTACTGTAAAATCTTCAGAGCGCTCTTTATCATATTCGATTCAAAACAGATGTTACCGATCGATATTGGGACTGGTTAGTTATTCTTTTCCATAATATCCACTGGTCCAAATCGATTATTACAATAATTTAGCTGCGCCCTAACACGCACCGCTTTAGCCCCTTGTTTTTATGGGATAGGGGGCACACGAACAGACGAATCAACTGATGGTATGCAATTACCGCCGCACATGGACACCCGCAACACCAGAGGCATCACAATTGCATTACCGGCCATTTAAAAAGGAGTACACTCTTTTCTTGAAAGTTTGGAGGTCGTATTTGCCCGGAAATAATGAAGAAAGAATAAGTTACAAAACTGTCCCGAAGTACAGCTAAAACTTTTTATGAAGCGGATTGTGTATCGAGTGCAAAATTGAAATCAATCGGTGAAGATTTTTTTGACGTTTTGGAGTATACACAGTCTTTACGTTTATATATAGATAAGTATATAGAAGTATTCTATGAAATAGACATTGTTTAACAAATAAAAAGTTCATAAATTGCAGCTATGATAGAAGTTTGTTTCATTCATCAGTTCACATCCGTCGTCTTTGACTGCTAGAATTTAAAAGAAGGTTTAAAAATTAATTTACGGAATGTAAAAATGTAAATATTAGATAATGCAAAGTTATTTGTAAATTGACGAAATACATATAACGGTATGTTGTGGAATTGTGGAAGGACCAATAGTGTGGAATGAATGAGATTGTAATGGTTTACAATGTAATAACGAAGAAATAAATGCAATTTGAAATAAATACCATTGTTTTACTTGAGGTAAGTGTCCAAAAATTTAGTAGAGATCTAATTTCAGATGAAATATCTGGGCCTGATCCTCGACGGTAGGTGGCTCTTCGACGAGTACTTCCGACAGCTTGCTCCCAAGCTGGCCGACACTGCCTCCGCCCTAGGGCGACTTTGCCCAATCTGGGTGGAGCCAGTGTCGCAACGAGAAGCCTCTTCACGGGGGTTGTCCGGTCGATGGCGCTGTACGGCGCACCGGTGTGGGTGTCGGCTCTGACTGCCCAGAATAAGACGCGCCTCTGGCGGCCTCAGAGGGTATTGGCGGTCAAAGCCATGCGCGGATACCGCACGGTGTCGACCGAGGCGGCGTGCGCCTTGGCTGGTACACCCCCGTGGGATTTGGAGGCGGAAGTGCTCGCCGAAGTTTATCGACGGGTGACTGAATTCCGGGCGGAGAGTGGCGTTCGCCCTCCGCCCGAAGAGGTACGCGAGTGGCGTGAAGCCGCCCGTCGAGCCACGATGGCTCGTTGGTCTTCGCGGCTGGAGGCTCCACGTGCTGGCCGGCCGCCTACCAGCGCCTCATGCCGCCCTGAGTGTGGCCGCGGATGGGCGGGACGGGTTTGACGTTACGCGTGTGTCGTACGTCGCCTAAATTGAGAGGATGTAGCATTTAGAGATGGTACCCGCTTCAGTGCGGGCAAGCGCTGGGAGGGGTCCGGATGGCGTAAGAAAGCGGTTCCCGGATCTTTCCCGTCTCAGGTGCAGAGTGGCACACCATGTGGTTTTAGTCGGTTCGATTCTGACACACCTCCCCGCCGCAAACCCCGGTGGGGTGAAGGCCCGAGGGGGTTTCCATACGTAAAAAAAAAGAAGTCACCATACTCTGCGAGGGGGCGACATTATGCGTGTGCCGTATGTTGCCTAAATTGAGAGCCTACTAGCTGACGGTGCCCGCTTCAGTGCGGGCAGGCGCTGGGAGGGGTCTGGATGGCGTAAGAAAGTGGATTCCGGATCTCTCTCATCTCAGGTGCAGAGTGGCACACCGTGTAGTTTTAGTCGGTTTAATACCAGCACACCGCCCTGCTGCAAACCCCGGTGAGGTGAAGGCAAGAGGGAGTTTCACCTCGTAAAAAAATATGTGGTCACCATACTCATTGCAATGTTGCTTTACCGTGTATGTGGGTAACTACATAGTAGGCCTATTGAGATGCTTCTACATCATTGGGCCTCCGGTCTCGCACTCACCAACGAAATCCGACAGTACGAATGTTGTCACTAGGTTGGTCTTATTTATTATCACAGTCTTAGAGAAAACTAACATCATGCGCTTTTTCCTTGGTTTTTACGGAATTAGTATATATTAAATACACTCAAAGATGGCAACGCATTAAGCAACGATTTAAGATACAGGTGTTTGATTCCTTTATACAAATAAAAAAATTGAAGTTGCTGTTTGTAATTTCTAAAGTTAGTCGGTTCCGGCTTATCTCCAGAGCAGTTGGACCAATTTTGACGGGAATTTCACAGGCAGATAGCTGATGTTGTAAGTAGGAGGAGGATGTGGGTGATTGAAAATCTTCTTCATTCTAACAGTCAATATAAATTATATGAGCTAGATTTTCAAGATACTAAACTTAGGAATTATATTTTATTTCCTATTACAAAACTGTAAAGGATTTTATAAAACTCCGATTAACTTTAAGCTACTGTTAATTTAGTAGTATATTCATGGCATAGTATATATACCTGAAACTGTAACTAAACTTTAACTAAATAACGGTGGTGAGACTATTCCAGTTAAGCAAATAACTTCGAACATTTACATCCAGTCCATGCAAAATTTTTGTTCCAATTCGCTGAGCAAGTTCCAAAGTATAAGCCGCGCCTGTCTAGAAATGCTTAACTACTTCACATGCAACTGACAGTTTGAACAAAGTTTTTCATAAACAGTCGATGTTCGGGATGGTGAGATGTTATTTGGTGTTGTAGTTACGAAGACAGTGTTTGTATATAGGTGGTATTATTTTTGTATATTTTTCTTATTTTATATCTCTTTCATTTCTTTTATTTCTATTGAATTAAGTACAATAGAAGTTAAATATGTTGTTGACTAAAATTAGTAGAATTATTACAAATACGCGGCGCAGGGTTTTACATTTGTAAAAGGCTATAAGTTGGTTTAATGTAGGGGAGATTCACTCATTTGATTTCAAACGGTGAGTGGTTGAAATTTTGGCCGCTAAGATGTGCGTTTTTAAGTTGTTTTTTTAATAAATGTTACTCATGAAACTCACAATATTCAATAAGTTGTGTTTGGTAAAAAAATGTATAATGAGCTGCTGATTAAAATTATTTGTCTGTAACAAAATATAAGATAATTTATTAAAAGTACCTATCAGCACATTCTTAATAACATGCTATTAAACAACGAACTAAGAATATA